>CM035408.1:181311004-181633504 GCA_020310875.1 Ceratopteris richardii | reverse complement strand
AAAAAGCATGGAAACTTTATCAAGCACTTTTCAGAGGATGAGAAAAGTATGCATGACTTTGTTTAAGCTAAATAGAACTTAAAACAGAAACAAGTCAAAGTATCTTTGGAAATCAAGATCTTTCCTCAAAGATATGTCAAATAATCTTTGGGAATTAATCTATTTCCTAAGGATAAGCCAATAAAATGAATTAGTCTGGTTAACTATTTCATTGGTTTACAAGGAAATATCTTTTGGATAAGCAATAAAGCCTTAAGTCTTGATCTTGTCCAAAAGACAAGAATTTCTTTTGAAGATCATTCAAGTAAAAGAAAAATATTCCAAGATGAATCATTGGAATGGAAAGCAAAATATTCCAATCATTGGCTTAGTATTACTTGATTCCTTGGCAGGGATCTAAACCTATCCTTAAAGGGATTTCCGTACAAATCCAGAGAGCATGAGCGGATGCTTAGAATTAAGTAGTAGAGAGATTCCTGTAAAAGTCTCGGCTGAGATAGGTACCTAAAGCATCAATAAAGAAGGAATCTAAAGATTAGAAGTTAAAAAATCTTGTCACTACAAATTGTTCAAGGATAAACCAATAGAACTTGAATCTGTGAAAATTCAAGTACTTGGAATTCTGATTGGTTTTCATTTGAAAACCCTAGCAAAGAAGCATGGATGTTCCATCAAAAAGTTTTCAAGTTCCCAAAACACAAGATCGTTAAACAATCATGTGAAGGGACCAAAACCTAGAAAATCTAGTTAGCGGTAATGCCTAAATTTTCAAAATTCTTGTCAAGAATTGAAGCAAGAAGGCTCTCTATCAAGAGATGTTTAGACTTTCGGATAAAATTCACTCACACGTCAATGTGAGTATAAAATAGGGTGGTATGGGACACCACATTTTATACTCAAATTGATGTAGGAAAGATGGTATGGGACATCGGACCGTGAGATGATGATTATCTTTTAGCCTTGAAAAAATCTTGAAATTAGATTTGATCCTCAAGGGAATTAAATACTTCAAAGGAGAAGTTTGAATTCAAGGAGGATAAAAGTATGATCTCAAGATACTTCAAGATCAAGTATGTATGAAGAAATGAAGTAAGTAACTTCCAAGATCTTCTTGAAACACTTCAAGTTAAAGATTTTTTAATTCGAAAATATTTCATAAATTTATGAAAAAGTTGGAATTTACTTTTGATTTGATCTTTTCAACCAAGGATTTCATTGACTAAGTCAAGCATCAAGTTCCTAGTGTAACTTGGTAAATTCACTCTTCTCACTCAAAGAAATGCACAAGAATTGCATTGCCAATAAGGAGTCAGAAAGACTGAATGTGACCTAAACTTAGTCTCAAGTGAAGCATGATTTGAATACAAAACTCATCAATAGAACCTTAGTGGGTCGACACAGTGATGTTGGTTTCCACACTAGTATCTTGTAGTTGGATGATTTTTTCAATTTGTTTTGAATCTTTTTGAGAATACAACTTATTTCTCTCAAAAAGATAGAGAAAATGCTTCAATATCTTGTTGAAACAGATCTTTGAGAAGTTGAATTCTTGAGTCATCAAGACTTTGAATCATAGCAAGTTTATGTACCTTCAAAGTTTGAATTGATTGAATAGAGTTCTGGTTTTTTCTTTCCACTTTCTGAATCTTTGGATTTGACTCAGATACACTATAATATTCTTTTCACAAAAGTGGAGAGTTATTTGGTTAGAACCAAGTAACTAAATTCAACATCCCAGATAGATGCTCTATATAAGAACCTTTTCAATGTTCAAAAGATCATAAGTCTAAGTGGACTTATTTATTTGAGTTTGCTTCAAGTTATAGCATAAATGATTTCCTACAGTCTAGTATACTCTAGAATAGATAAGTTAGAAATTGCTCATCAGAGTGATAATTCCCAAGAACTTTCAGCTAAAGTCTTTGAGAAAAGTGTCCTAAGTTGGACAATTTTGATTTTGAATTTGAGTTGGACAAGTTATAGTACGATTGACTCAACAAAAATGGTAAACTTTCTCCTATAGTTTACATAGGTTTTTTAAACTCATTAGGATAAAGTACTCCTCTAGTCGGGTGCCAAAATCAAGTAACTGTTGGATTAGAGTAAACCATTGTACAAACATCTAAGTTAGATGTTTGGGACAACCAAACTTCAAGTTTTCCAAACCAAATTTAAGTGAATCAAGAGTTCTCAAAGTCTTGATTGGGATAAAAATCCTACCTTAGTTACTAAGTCCATGCACTAGTCATGCCCATAAATGGACTAATAATCCACCTAGTTCACATGTTTGTGCCCAGATCCCACCCAGTAAAAACTATGAACTGGCTAGGGATGTTTTTAGATCCACCCTTATTATTCATTCACTACTTTGTACTTTGACAAGTTTACCAAAGTGCAAAGTAAGATAGTGTTTTGAGTCATTTGAGCAGGGATGCCACCACAGAGATGAGACATGTTCTTCGAGTTTTAGAACATGACCATGTTCTTCCACTTTTAGAACATGAGGCTCGGGGGTTGCCTATAGTAGATATGTAGCTCTATTTTCAAGGACAAAAATATTTTCCAAGGGGGGAAGAATGTAATAAAGTAGGCCTATGATCTAAGGGTCTAGCCGGTTTAGACAAATCTAAAATCGGACACCGTTTGGTCTCTCGTATGCATGACCAAAGATCTCAAGTCTAGACTTACTAGAAGATCATTTACTCTTGACCAAGTGATCCACTTAGCCTAGTGGTTAAGACTCAAGGGTGTGAAGGAGGAGGTCTTGGGTTCAACCCCCATGGGGTACATGGGGAGAGTGTTTTGCTCAAAGAGCTCTAGAGCCTTCTAGAAACATCCACTTGAGTTAACTTTGATTAACTAGGACACTTGGATGGTTAGTATCCACTTGCCCAAGCAGGCAGTCCCATGGAGAGAGCTATATATAGGGGCATTTGGTTGGGAGGAGAATCATTCCTCTAGTACGTGGTGGTCGTAATTCTTGTAATCTTCTACTATCTATCTTTCTATCTATCTATCTATCTATCTATCTATCTATCTATCTATCTATCTGTCTATCTGTCTGTCTATCTCTCTGTCTATCTGTCTATCTATCTATCTCTCTATCTATCTCTCTATCTATTTATCTATCTCTCTATCTATCTCTCTCTCTATCTATCTATCTATCTATCTATCTATCTATCTATCTATCTATCTATCTATCTATCTATCTATCTACCTATATGTCTGTCTACCTATCTATCTATCTATCTATCTATCTATCTATCTATCTATCTATCTATCTATCTATCTATCTATCTATCTATCTATCTATCTATCTATCTGTGTGTTTCTAATTATGTTTGACTGTTTGTCTATATGTCTATCTATATATCAATAAATTAATCAATCAATTAATCTATCTATCTATCTATCTATCTTTCTATCTATCTATCTATCTATCTATCTATCTATCTATCTATCTATCTATCTATCTATCTATCTATCTATCTATCTATCTATCTATTGTCACTCTAGCACAATGGCAAGTACCAACGTGAGGAGATGGACCTCATAAATGTCAATGCATGGAGAGGTGAGGACTAGTATGACAACTGTGAGCAAGTGATGGCACAAGTGCATGAGTGAGAAGCACACAAGCATGCACACACATACACACACGTGCACACAAGGCAAGAACAAAGAGAGGAACAATGGAGTTCTTTGTATTACTCAAATAAGCTCTTACAATAGCTCAAAACTCTCACAAGATACCCTAAAAAATGAGCTCTCTAGCTCTTTTCATAGTTTTCTACTAGCTTTTGGCCCTGTCCAGACCTAGTGTCTGGCCGAGTTAAAAATTAGGTTCCACGGCTTATTTGAGGGCTCAAACAAAGTCTAAGAATTAAGAAAATTAGTATGTAGCTACTTCCAATACTCCTTAAGCTCGAGAACTCCTCGGCTTGCACAAAATGGAATAGGAATAATGGAAAATGGTATTTACAATTGTGTGAAGTGACTAAAATCATTGTTTGTGAAGTATTTCTTCATTAAAAAGTAGGTGGCCAACTTGCTGGATCTGTGTTGACTGCTTTGCCTAGTTGGTCCTTCTCTCTGCTCTGACTCCCTTCGTTGACTTCCTTGTCTTGTAAGGCCTTGACTACCCTAGCTTCTACCAACCACCCCGCTCTCTCGCGTCTGTCGTCCCTGACAAACCCTTGTTGGTGGGAGTGATTGATGTAATACTCGACAACGTTTGTGGCTAGCTGATGTTCTTGAATGTGAAATCTTTGAAACAAATCTGTCATGAGCTTATCCCAATCTACTGGACCTGGAATGTCCAGATGTGGCAAGAATAACTTATCGGCATGTATGGCTTGTTCCACTGCAAAGAGATGTAACAAATGTATTGGTTTGGGAATGAGAATTTTAGAATGATATTCCTAGAACCCGATAGAGAACATTTCCTCAAAGGTCTACTTGTAACAAGCAAGCAAATACTTTATGCGTGCATGTCAAGAATATATTATGTTGATAGAGGGGTTCTCGCTCATGTCAAAGACCAAATCTCTGTCACCTTCAAAAAACCCAGGTGTCGAAATATATGGTGCCTATACTTTGCGTAAGGTCTTTGTAAGCCGCCGGATTGGCATTTGTAATTCTCTACTTTTCGTATTCCGCACGAACCGAAAGGTCATTGCGAAGAGTTGTAACTATTTATAATCTAATGAAAGGACGCTTTGGTAATGATCAGGAGAATCGCCAGACTGTCTGTCTGGGCGATTGCATTCTGTGAAGTTGCCGTGGTGCATTGTTTGAGAAATCTGAGTATTGCTATTTCTTGTCTCTGTTTGATTACATTAATTGTGGGTAGCACAGTTCCATTAAGTTAGAAAGTGTAAGTCTGTATTACGGTAATGAATAGCTTCGGTGCGGTGTACTGAGAAGCATTAACCTGAGTACGAACAATAATTCTGTGATAGAATGGAATAGAGGATTGATAGTAATTTGTATGCAGAGTTTTTAGTGTTGATGTACTACGACGTAAATGCGTTAATTGGGAAAATTAAGTTATAGGGCCTCTAATTAGCAGACCCCTACCACCCCCAAGAACCCGAAAGAGTTTAAACGCGCCTGTGACGGAAACGCGCGTTTAACACTGGCGCCGTCTGTCGGAAGGTGGCAATAGAGTGTTGCAAAGTGATTGTGGGAAGGTGGCAACGAGTTGTTGCAAAGTGATTGTGGGAAGGTGGCCATAGATTGTGAATCGACAGTAAGGATTAGTACGCAAGTGTTGCAAAGGTGATATATGCAAGTTACTCGGTCCGACGAGTCATATCCAAAGTACAGGAGAGACCGACAGCCTTGGGTGGTACCAAATTTTTTAACGACACCCCTAGGCGGTAGAAGCACAGATCGGTTAAGTCCAATCGAAGAAGCGAAGCACAGTAGCAGTGATTCCGATAGCATTCCGGTAGAACATACTGTAATTCCGGTAGATTTTGGTGTAATTTCGGCACAGTTTGCAGAAGATACAATAACTTCGGAGTCTACAGGAACGCAGTGTGCAGTTGACCTGACACCGTCTGGTCAAGATTCGAACCTCTCTAAGGAAAGAGGTGTGTTATCAAGAGAGACCATTCCTGGTGAAAGAATATCCTGGGTTGGGGAAAGTTCGATTAATTTCGGTGACAATTCGGTCCCAGTTGCAGGGAATTTACAATTTTCTGATGACGGTGTAATACTTCCTGGTGAATCTTCACTTCGAACACCACTGTTTGGGGTAAGCTTGCTTACATTTGATATCAAAGAAGAGGATAGGCTATTCGAATTGGAGATCCATAAGAGGTTGAGTGCTATTTTCGAACCGAAAGGTGAGCAGACTAACCATACAGACTCTAAAGGATTTGAAACACCTCCTCAGAACTCAGGAGATAGTAACAGTACCACCACTAGCACCATGAGTGGACAACAATATCAACAACAACAACAGCAACAGCCACTTCCACCCCGACCGGTTCCAACAGGAGTAACATATACCAAGTTCGGTGGATTTCCAGGTGACGATCCTGATGCCCATGTACGCACCTTCTAAATAAGTTATGCAGTGCTAAACCATCCACCCGATCCGGCATACAAGGCCATCGTATTCCAGTCTACATTAGTCAATGAAGCAGCGAGGTGGTTAACCGAGTATGATATCAATCATTTCGTTACCTATGAGGCGGTAAGGGATGCGTTTTTGCAGAGGTTCCGACTGAAGAAGAACCCTGCTGAAATTTTCGATTACCTGCAGAACAATAGACAGAAGCCGCACCAAACAGTTCAGGAATATGCCACATTATTTAGAACTCATTTGAGACAATTGCCTTCGACACATGCTAATTTACCGGATGATGTCATAACTCAGTGGTTCATTAATGGTTTGACCCCACAACTTAAACAAATCATGATCATTCGCTGTGTGGGAGCTATGACACTTGATGCGGTTATTGTGATGGCCCTGCAACTTGAGCATAAGGTGGGAGGATTTACTGAGGATTTGGAGTGGCTGAAAGCCAGTAAAAATGTTACAGAGGATCTGGCTAAACAGATGTACTACACTAAGTGCAAAAATTCTGGGCACACTAGTGCTACCTGTGCCCTTAATCAGACGTATTGCGCCATCTGCAATACCACCGGACATTCCACCAAAAATTGTGCATATAACACCAAAGTGTAGGGACAAGCAACTGTAAATGCCATTATACAAGAACCAGGGAAGCCAGCTACTCACTACGTACCACCGCAGATGCGAAACAATCAACAACAAGGATACCGAAATTACCGGGGACAGCGGAATACCAACTTCAATGCAAATCGATGGCAGGCCAGTACATCAGCGGAGAATACTTCTCTGCCACCACCTCGATGTCAGTTTTGTGGTGAACTTGGACACATTCGGAGATTCTGCAAGGATGCAGCCAAATATGATCAAAGAAAGAAAGAACGTCAGAACCCGATGACCAATATGGTCTATATTTCACTAGTGGAAACTCAAGCAGCAGTGGTCCAAACAAGATCCGATAAGTAGTTGCAACCAGCAGTGGAAGTGTTTGAACCTGGCATCCGTGAACAGTAGAGAATGTATAACAAGGCTAGCCAATGGACCACCAAAGAGCCTACGGTGTTCCTTGATCCAGTTCCGGTGACACAGGTTCCACTGCCAAAGGTAGGAGCGCAGGAACGAGATTGTACTCCAGTCACAGGAGAATCATCATGGGAACCAGTGAAGAGTGCAATTCCAACAGATCAGGTGTGGGATATTCTCTCTAAGGCCTCAATTACACTTCCCTTGGGACAGCTACTTGCCTTGGTGCTTGGAGTTCGGCAACAATTCCAGCAACAGCTTAGTCCTGGATCTCCCAGTACTTCGGCATATGCCACAATCCAATCGGAAACTGATTCTACGGTGGATCATTCTGTCCCCTTAATCATGGTCTGGCATAAAAATCACAAGATTACGCAAGTGCTAATTGATGGTGGTTCCGGTGTGAATATAGCAACTGCAACTCTCTGCAAGAAGTTAGGGTGGACCCAAATCAAGCCTGTTCAATTCTTTGTCAGAATGGCAGATCAACCCCGAGTTCATCCAGTGGGAATCGTAAGAAATATTCCGATCACTTTGCAGCGTACAACGTTTAAAATGACCTTTGTAGTCTTAGAACTATCGGAGTCCAGTCTCGATTATAATCTTCTTTTTCGGCCGACCCTGGTTGAAACAGGCTAAGGTTATACAAGATTGGTCAGCGCAGGAACTAACTTTCAAAGACAACCACCGTAAATATGTTGTCAAACTTGATGCCATTCAGCCCTGTGAACTCCATGCCAGACCTTATGTAGGAGAGCCGGTCCACATGTTGGATGGTTTATCCGATGACGAAGAAGAAGAATTTTTGAAGAATAACAGAAATTTGATCTCCTTGGGGACTGTCGATTTGCAATCTATAGCAGACAACTGGAGTCCAACAACCTGTATGGTGATGCCCGTGACCGGAGATGCAGATGTCAATGATAACGATGCTATGGATGGAGCCACTTCGCAGCAACTTTTACAGTCAATTGATGATTCGGCGAAACCGCGACAATTCTATGTTCCCAAAGATCAGTTAATCACCTATAATTTGGGAGATGAAGTAAACCTGTGACCTGTCAAGATAAAGGAAGGATTGTCCGAGGCATTTCAAGCAGATTTGATCCAACTTATTCGTGAGTTCTCTGATGTTTTTGCCTGGGATTATCATGATATGAAAGGATTGGATCCTCGCATCTATCAGCATCGGGTCGTGCTCAAACCAGAAGAAAAGCCGATTAAACAATCCAGCTACCGAACGAATCCTAACTATGCAGCACAGGTCAAGGTAGAACTCGATCGGCTACTAAAGTGGGATTCATTGTCCCCATTGAACACACTGAATGGATCTCGCCGATCGTAATTGTTCCGAAGAAAAACAAGCAACTCAAAATCTGTGTGGATTACCGGAAATTGAATGCATCCACAGTACCTGACCCGTTTCCTCTTCCCTTTCTCGACACAATGCTGGACAAGGTGGTAGGACACGAGATGTACTCCTTTTGGGACGGTTACAGTGGTTATAACCAGGTCCGAATGGCTGAGCAAGATATACTCAAAACAACGTTTATTACGAATTGGGGTGTTTTTGCTTGTACAATCATGTGGTTTGGGTTAAGGAATGCTCCTAGTACCTTTCAGCGTTGTATGCAGGAAATATTTTCACCCTACCTCACTTCTTTTATGCAAGTATACTTAGATGACTTCTCTTTATTCGGCAAAATTATGGCACACCTGTATCATTTACGGTGTTGTTTCGAGAAATGCCAAGAATACTGACTCTGCTTGAACCCAACCAAATCTGTCTTTGCAGTTTCTTGTGGTAAACTCCTTGGCCATATTATTTTTGCACAAGGCATACAAGTTGATCCAGATAAAGTTGCAGCTGTGTTGGAAGCACCTGTGCCTACTACGCCGAAAGAAGTGATACGCTTCCTAGGTCAAATCCGGTGGCATGGTAGACATTTACGGTGGTTTGCTCATCTCGCCACACCACTTAATCGCCTCATGAAGAGCACTCCCTGACAGCTCGATTGGACTCCAGAATGTCAAACCGCCTTGATCGTTTAAAAGAATTATTGACCCAGGCACCAATTTTGCAACCCCTAGATTGGGAACGCTCGTTCCACGTCTTCGTCGATGCCTCAGATATAGCAATTGGAAGTGTTTTAATGCAGCACTCTGATAAGTGGTCCAGGCCTGTCTATTACGCAAGTCGTCGAATCGCTCCTGCTAAAAGGAATTATTCAGTCACTGAAAGAGAATGTCTCGGTTTGGTGTATTCTGTAAAGAAATTTCGGCATTATTTGTTAGGCCAAAAATTCACCCTTCATGTCAATCATGTTGCGCTAGTGTATCTGGTCGGCAGCAGCATTTAGGTGGTCGCTTGGCACGATGGGTTCTATTGTTACAAGAGTTCGATTATGAAGTGATTCATTGACCCGACATTGCACATGCATTAGCAGATTTTCTCTCTCGATTAGATTCCGGTGAAGCTCCAGTGGGTGTTGATGATACCACACCAGCAATTTATGTTACTGAAACGACTAGTGATGAATCTGCAGAACCTCCTGTGACACCTACCTACTATGATCAGTTATTAACCTTTCTTACTGATGGATGTCTTCCCCCGCAAACTTCTCCTGCGATGAGGCAGAAAATTGCAGTTTACAGTTGCAGATTCCGGTTGATTGCCGGACAGTTGTATTATATGGATCACACTGGGGTCTTTCTTCGTTGTATTCCTCCGCATGAAGTAAACTCGGTTATTGCTATGGCACATTCAATACCTTCCGGTGGACATTTTGCCGCAGATCTTACATATCGGAAAATTATGCAAAGTGGGCTTTGGTGGCCTACAATGTACCGAGACGTAGCTTAGTTTGTGATGCAGTGTGAAAATTGTCAACGATCTGGCCAGCCATTACAATGCCATTTCTTTCCTCTGCAACCTGTATTGCCTTTGGAACCTTTTCAGAAATGGGGTCTTGATTTTATTGGACCAATCACACCTCCAGCAATCCTTAGCAACAATCGCTACATTCTGACATGCACAGATTATAATACCAGATGGGCAGAATATTGGGTCCTACGGTCCGCTACAGCTGTTTCGGTGGCCAAATGCCTGATGAAGGATGTATTCCCGCGTTATGGATTACCTCTGGAGCTTGTCACTGACCAAGGAACACACTTTGCTAATAATTTAATGTGAGTACTCACACACACTTTTTAGATTCTGCATAAATTCAGTTCACCATATTATCCTCGTGCTAATGGCTTAGTTGAGAGTACAAACAAAACGCTGTTGACTATGCTTCGTAAACTAATTTTGGAATCACCAGAAAGATGGGATCAATTACTACCTGCAGTATTATGAGCATACTGAACTACATACAAAGTAGCAACCGGACTTACTCCTTTTAAGCTTGCTTATGGGCTGGAAGTAATTGCACCAATGGAACTTGTAGTACCCAGCTTACGTGTGGCCATCACTCAGAAACTGTTACCAAAGGACTCTTTGTCATTTTGGTTGGACACACTCAGAGACTTGGATGAACATCGTTGGGAAAGTTTTCTGACCCTTCAAGAAGTTCAGTTGTGGCAAGCACGTACCCATAATCGCTTTCTTAAAACTCCAGTTTTTACGGTGGGACAACTTGTGTTATTTTATAATGCTAAATCAAATCGTGCAGCTGGAAAATTCAACTTACGGTGGTTTGGCCCTTACCGAATTTGTGAACAAGTGGGCCTAGCTACTTTTCGGTTGACTACTTTGACCGGAGTTCCTATTCCTAAAGTGATCAATGGTTCAAAGTTGCGGCCGTATCATCAAGCACCTGATTCTCGCTGACGTGTTCTTCGTTTTTCCACGTGTTATTTACTTTCTTTTTATTTTTGCGTGATTAGTTAATAAGCTTGTAAATATCCTCGTTTTGATATCTAATTATGATTAAAAGCCGCCATGTATTATCGATCTCCTCATGCATGCACACCATAGTTATGAGGGCTATCATCTCAACACCACATGATGATTAGCATTTTCGATCGCCTCCCGTTGCCAAGTTTCTATTTAATCTTCTTCTTTTCGCTGTTAATCGCTATTGCGTCTGCGTGTTTTGTGTGCTTTGTGCTTTCTGTAATCACTTTGTATTTGTGCTACTTCGCGTGCGGATCATGGAAGCTTTAGCAAATTTTGCTACCTTCTGTGATGGACTTCCTCAAGACGTGAGTGAATTCTTGCGTGTCCAAGGTTTGTCCAACTTCGCTGAATTGCCTTGGCATTTAGTGGAGTGTCATCCATATTATGCTCTGAGAGTCAAGTACAAGGCTCCACCGCCGGACATGAGGAAGAGACCTTTCACGACACAGCTACTTCAATACATGTGGAGTCTTCTGGTCAATCTTCTACGGATAAGCAGCAAGACCAAAGTGTTTCTAACACCAAATCTGATGCAGTTTCTTCTCGAGAGGAGTCTCATCACCAGTCCAAAGAAGATCTGCAAGTCATGGTTGCCAAAATTTTTGAAGAAGTGGTTGCGGCAGTAGACTCTATTGTTGCCAGAAAGGACGTGAATACGCAGCAGCCTACTAGAATTGTATTGGTCCCCACCACTCTTATATCCATTCCTCCAACAGTACCTCCGGTCGAGCCCATTGTCCCCATTCCACCTATTGTCCCTGAAGCACCGGATTCCTCATCCTCTTCACCTAACTATTCTCCACCCTCTTCCCATCACCTCTTGACAGCTTCTTCATCTCAACCGCCTCCTCCTCTTCTATTTCCTTCGATTCCTATGTTTATTGAACTCGCATCCATGGGTCATATGTTGATACAACTGTCACAACAACTACCAAAACAGATGAAGGAAGTTACTGACAATATCCAGCACGAATTACAACATAAAGTGGATGTATTGGAAGCAGATATTATTCCATTACAAGAAGAAGCGGATGCAGTAAAAGCAGAAAATCATGCTCTGCAGGACCAACTCCAGGCTCGACTTGCTGAACAGGAATCATTGATCAGCCAAAGAGATGCTGCGTTAGCTGAGATACAAGCTAAGGATGATTTATTGTGTGCTGCTGATGCAGAAATTATCTAGCTAAAACAGTTAGCCCAAGATAGAGAGGATGCTCGTGTAGCACTGGGAAACTTGTTGGAAGAAACTAGAGTACAGTTGGATGAAGCCGTGCAAAAAGGACAGGAAATGACAAATTTAATAAAGCAAACCAATACAGAACTCCAGTTCGCAAATGCAAACTTGTTTGAAGCAAATTATGCTCTTAAAACGCAGATGACGTTAAGTGCTCAACTCCAGAAAGAGGTTCCAGCGATTCGAAGGGAACGAGATGCCTATTACTAGACCATTCAATATCAATCCCACGAACTGGAAAGAAGAGAAAAGCAGCTTGGTTGTCAAGCAGAAAGATTATCTAGAATTGATAAACAAATTCAAGACATGAAGTTGAGCCGTGACGCAGCCCTTGCAAACGATTTTTACTTGCAAGAGGCCTTTTTACAGACACAAGCTGAAATTTTGATGAGTCAAGTAATTGCCACAAGTTCAGTTAGAACTGATGCTCAGCTCATGGAACTGGAGACCCTAAAAAAGATGCTGGACTCGTTGAAGCAGAAAATTGCCAGAACATTTAAGTTAGCCCGAACAATGCATATTCAGGGTATAGTAGAAGAGCCATAAATTTTGTATCACTGCGGGTTCAAGTCCACCGTGCGTGCCAGTGTAAGCCGCCGGATTGGCATTTTTAATTCTCTACTTTTCGTATTCCACACGAACCGAAAGGTCATTGCGAAGAGTTGTAACTATTTATAATCTAATGAAAGGACGCTTCGGTAACGATCAGGAGAATCGCCAGACTATCTGTCTGGGCGATTGCATTCTGTGAAGTTTCCATGGTGCATTGTTTGAGAAATCTAAGTATTGATGTTTCTTGTCTCTGTTTGATTACATTAATTGTGGGTAGCACAGTTCCATTAAGTTAGAAAGTGTAAGTCCGTATTACGATAATGAATAGCTTCGGCGCAGTCTACTGAGAAGCATTAACCTGAGTACGAACAGTAATTCTGTGATAGAATGGAATAGAGGATTGATAGTAATTTGTATGCAGAGTTTTGAGTGTTGATGTACTACGACGTAAATGCGTTAATTGGGAAAATTAAGTTATAGGGCCTCTGATTAGCAGACCCCCACCACCCCCAAGAACCCAAAAGAGTTTAAACGCACCTGTGACGACAACACGCGTTTAACAGTCTTGAATACGACCGTTATCAACTCGAAGATTTTCATACACATCATGGCGGCGATGTCCGGTATGTTCTTTAAGCATGGAGACCAATGACGTATTGTAGAGATCATGTATGTGATGGTGGGTGGTTCTCTAGATGGAGCAAAATATGGATACTTAACCCAATCCAAGCATCCTTTATTATTGCGGACTTTTATGGCAAAAGCTTTCCATGATCTACAGTGGACTACTCAACAATAACATGGGTTATATTTAATATATAATGGCATTGTGGCCCATGTGCGCATCATTTTTGGATAGTCTATGAGTGGTCGTTCACACTAGTTGGGTTGAAACATTGAGCCTATAAGTGTGTTTGTTGGTACATCATGAGGTTCAAACTGGGTGGCAAATGTAGGCTCTTTTCCTGTATGCCTTTTAATCTTCATGTTATAGTCAGATAATATTACAAAGTAGGGCATATACTGCATTTCTGATGTGGTAATCAGACATTGATGGGAGAGGTTTTGAAAGTAAGCAGGCCTAAGAACTGTTTCTTCTAAATTGGAAAGGGATATGATCTGCAAGTCAACTCTATCATCATGTGTTTGAACAATTTGTTTGACTCTCTTGAGCTAGTATGGGACTTTGATCTCAAATGTATCTCTTCCCTCTTCCATGATATGTCCACCAGGTGCTAGCATTGGGTCATAAGGCTCTTCAAAACTCTCTTCGATTGGGATCTCCACCACAGTTTCATGTTTTGATTCTTCAATAGGAGAGGGTGGCCTCTCACATGGTAGGAGTCTCTTTTAATTCTTCGACCTTCTTTCTTAAGGCCTCTAGTTCTTTAGTGGACTGTTGAGGGATGATAGGCTCAGGTTGAGATGTGCTGAAATTGGCCAACTACTTCCGAAGATGTGCACATTCTAGCTCCATCTTTTCATAGGACTCTAGAAAGTTGGCATGCTCCTCAAGTAAGATTTGTATGTCTTCTGAGGGGACCGCTCTATACTTTGTAGGGCTAATTTTTGCTCCTGAGGTCCCTTCCATAGCCGCTTCAAAATTGGCTTGGTTTTGTTGCTGAAGTTGCTTGTTCTCTTCCAAGGCTATAGCCATGTGCTTCCATAGTATCCCTAGATTGTGTCTTAGTTTAGCATTGGTGAGCATCTGTGCTTGGATCACGTTTTCCAAATCTTTGACTGTTTTATTATCCACAATAGACATTTTGGACTCCAATTCTGTATGAGCCTATTGTAAAGGTGGTATACTCTGCTGTTGGAAGTAGTCAAGGCAGTCAAGGCATTTCAAGATAGGGGAGACGATGTAAAGAGTCAGAGCAGAGAGAAGGAACACTTAGGCAAAGCAACAATTAGGCCATACATTTTTTTCAGGATAAATCCTTTCTAATAGTGATTTTCATCACTACATGAACATTGTAAATATTGTTTTTGGTAGAGTAGACTCCATTTTGTTCAAGCCAAGGAGTCCTTGAGCTTGAGGAGTATTCAAAGTAGCTACATACCAATTTTCATAATATTTAGACTTTGTTTGAGCCCTCAAATAAGCCCTGGAACCTAATTTTTAACTAGGTTAGACACTAGGTCTAGACAGGGCCAAAGCTAGTCAAAAACTATAAAAAGAGCTAGAGAGCTCATTTTTGAGGTTATCTTATTAGAGTTTTGAGCTATAGTAAGAGACATTTTTTGAGTAAAAAGAACTCCATTGTTCCTCTCTTTGTTCTTTGCTGGTGTGCACATGTGTGTGTATGTGTGTGCATGCTAGTATGCTTCTCACAAACACACTTGTGCCATCACTTGCTCATAGTCGTCATACTAGTCCTCACATCTCCACGGATTGACAATTATGAGGAGGATCTCCTCATGTTGGTACTTGCCATTTGTCACTCTAGCACAATGGCAAGTACCAACCTGAGGAGATCCACCTCATAATTGTCAATCCGTGGAGATGTGAGGACTAGTATGAAGACTATGAGCAAGTGATGGCACAAGTGCATGAGTGCAAAGCACACTAGCATGCACACACATACACACATGACAAGAACAAAGAGAGGAACAAAGGAGTAACTTCCATTGCAAAAGCGTTCTCATACAAAGCTCAAATCTACAACAAGCTAACCTCAAAAATGAGCTCTCTAGCTCTTTTTATGTTTTTGACTAGCTTTCTCCCTATCTAGACCTAGTGTTTGGCCTAGTTAAAAATTAGGTTCCAGTGCTTATTTGAGGGCTCAAACAAAGTCTAAAAGTTATGAAAATTGGTATCTTTTTACTTCCAATACTCCTCAAGCTCAAGGAATCCTCAGCTTGAACAAAATGGAGTCTAATCTACCAAAAACGATATTTACAATGTTCATGTAGTGATGAAAATCACTATTAAAAGGGAGATATCTTGGAAAAATTGTATGGCCTAATTGCCAGATCTTCTTTGATTGCTTTGCCTGCTTGGCCCTTCTCTCTAGTTTGGTTCTTTACGTTGGCTCCTTTGTCTTGTGATGCCTTGACTGCTGCCAACACCCCCCCCTCTCACGTCTATCGTCCCTGATAGACCCTTGTTGGTGGGATTGCTTGATGTAATACTCAATAACATCTGTGGCTGGGTGATGTTCTTAAATGTGTAATCCTCAAGCCAAATCTGACATGGGCTTATCCCAATCAATTGGACCTGGAATGTCCAGATGTGGCGCACATAGCTGATCGGCATGAATGGCTTATTCTACCGCAAAGCGATGCCGAAAATGTGTTGGTCTAGGAATGAAATTTTCAGAATGATATTCCCAGAACCTGGTAGAGAACATTTCTTCAAAGGTCTGCTTGTAGCAAGCAGGTAAATACTTGATGCATGCATGCCATGCAAAGATTATGTTCACCGAGGGGGTCTGGCTCATGTCGTATACTAAATCTTTGTTTCCTTCAGAAAATCCGAGGGCGGAGATGTATGGAGCCTGGACCTTTCGAAAGGTTTTGAAGACGACTGTCATGAGCTCAAATAGTTTCATATACATCTTCGCTATGATGTCCGACACATTCTTTAAGCATGTAGACTAGTGTTGTATGGTGGATATCATGTATGCTACGGTTGGAAGGCCTCGAGGTGGAGCAAAATATGGATAGTTGACCCACGTAGAGCATCCTTTATTGTTGCGTACTTTGATTGCAAAAGCTTGCCTTGATCTGCGATGGACACTAGGAAATAACATGGGTTATACTTGATATATAGTGGCATGGTGGCCTAGGTGCTCATCATCTCAGGGTAGTCGATTAATAACCATTCTCACCAAGTAGGTTGAAAGATATAGCCAGCACGTGCATTTTCAGGTAAGTCATCACGCTCGAACTGTGTTGCAAAGGTGGGCTCTTTCCTTGTATGCCTTTTAATTTTTGCATTATAGTCATGTAATAAGACAAAGTAGGGTACGCATTGTGGCTTTGATGTTATTATTAATCGCTGATGGGATAGGTGCTGAAAGTAGGAAGATTTGAGAATGGTTTCTTCCAGATTGGTGAGGGATTGAATCTGCACTACAACACGATCGTCATGGGTTTGTCCTACTTGCTCGACCCTCTTGAGCCAATTTGGGACTTCAATACCCAAGGTATCTATTACCTCTGAATTGACTCGCCCACCAGGTACTGGCATTTGCTCATATGGCTCTTCATAACTTTCATCGACAGGAATCTCAACCACTGTTTCAGGTTTTGGTTCTTCGACAGGTGAGGGCGGCCTTTCATATGGTAAAAAACGTGTTTGTAGTTCTACCACCTGCTTTTTTAGGGCCTCTAATTCTTTTGTAGATTGTCACGGGATGGCTGAGTCCTGCTGAGTTGTATTGGCATCTGCTAACTGCTTCTTTAGATCAACACATTCTGATTCTAACTTTTCAAAGGACTCCAAAAAAGTTTGCATGCTCCTCTAGTAATATTTTGATATCTTCAAAGGGAACAACACGGTATTTTGTGGGAATAATTGTTGCGTCTGAGTTGCCTTCCATAGCAGCTTCAAGGTTATCTTGGTTTTTTTGTTGGAGGCGCGTGTTCTCTTCTAATGTCGTGGCCATGTGTTTGCGGTGTTTGCGAAGAAGTCCTAAATTCTGACGTAATTTAGCATTTATGAGCATCTGTGCTTCAAGCATGTTTTCTAAGTCCTTGACTGTTTGATCATCTACGTTTGATAGCTTTGACTTCATTTCGTTGTGAGGTTGTTGTAAAGTGGTATGTTCTACTAGGAGTGTTTGGTGATCAGCCTCCAAGATACTGACTTTAGCGTGCAGTCGCTGAGACTCTGCCTGGAAGGCAACATTGCGATCTTCCAATTGGTGGTAAGTTTGTTGCAATTAGTGTGTATACTGAATTAATGTATTAAACATATTATTTACATTATGACATGTAGGGGAAATAGTGTGTAATGCAAAGGGAATGGGGGTTGGGAATGCGGTGTGTACCAATGATGTGGTGATTGGTGAGGTTTGTGGTAGGGGAGTGGGGGATGGTGGAATAGTGAGGGGAGGGGGTGGTGCTGTGGATGGTGAAATGTCCATAGGATCTAATAATGTGGTGCGTGCAGGTGCTACCATGTATGTGGGGATGGTAGGTGAAGTGATCGTGGTGTGTGTGTGTCGGGAAGTGAGTGTGGGTAAGTGTTGTCTGAACAATTGCATATTATGCTGGTGAAGCAAAACCTCCATGAATGAGACATAGGGGGATGGGGTGATGGTTGCGTCTATGGTGTGGGAAAAGATTGAGGATGTGAAAGGGAAGTAAGGATCATGGGATGGGGTTACATGCGAAGGGGGTAAGCTGGAAGACCAAGAATGTCATAAGTGGGTTGGGGGTATCTCACAATGCTAGGTATTATGGGATGGCTAGTGATGGGGTCAGAGGACAAAAATGGAAAAGTGTACAAAGGATTGGTGATGGAAGAGAAGAGGGTGGCTTGTGAGGTTAGATCACAAAAGGAGAAGAATGTGGATGAGGTTGGGGTGTGGGTGATGATAGTTGTTACGACTACGGTTTGTTTAGTGGTGGGAGGTGGTGGTGGTGGAGAAGGGGGAGATGGAGGGTGCGAGGGTGAGATGGGTGATGTCTGTACAAAAGTTTCACTAGTGAAGTCAATGGTGGGGGTGGGGTTAGCTATGGGTTCTACAGTAGTGGCAGGTTCGGTTACTGGTATTCATATATTCTTTTCTGCTCATGGTCGTGTATCGACTCTACGTTGGTCGTGTCCAATAGATTGTCGAACAGCTCTGTAGACAGCCTCCTCAACTCCCAAGGACTCGGATAGTTGTTGGAGGGAAGTGATGAATTACTGATCCACTCCATCTGCCAACATCTGTTCTATTAGGGCTTGGCCTGATGCAAAGGAAATTCTATGCCTCTCTTGCACTACTCTAATCGTGTCATATAACCTTTGCAACTGGGTTGTGTATGCAAGAGCACCTACGAGTTCTGGTACTCCTTGCTCCTCATCTTGGTATCTTTCTTCATGCCCTTCCTCGCCCTCTTCAGATTCTTCATCTTCTGCATCGTCTTCATCTTCTTCTTCCTCCACATCAACCGTGGTAACAGGTACTTGGGATGTTGTTCCTTGTCGTTGAGCTCCTTCCACTTGTTGTTCTTCTTTTGCTTCAAGATTCACTTCCTATAAAATTTGCTCAAAGTCTTCATTGGTGAGCTCTTCCAAGGGTGCTCCTCGAGAGAATTCTAGATCCATGGGAATGGGTGGAAATATCAAATTTGGACCTTCATAGCTTTTTTGGGGTAGTTGTAATGTGAATGGCCTTATCCGTTGAGGTGGAGGGGTGACGTCGGGGGTTAGTGTTGCTCCATGGGGTTGAGCACAAGGTACAGCTCCTCTCATGCTCTTGGAAGGGGGTCCAGTGGAGGTTCGGCCTTTGAACTGTTGCACCTTAGTCCACATTAGGTCCCTTTGAATAGGAATGTCATGAGCTAAACATCTATAAATGATTCTTGTCAAAGCACAACATCCATACAAGACTGATTTATGTGGTCATCTCTTGTGAGCCAAGTGTATCTGGTCGGTGATCCAATGGGGTAGGTTGATGGTGAGGTTCTGTGTCTTTGCAAGGTGTAAGCTAAACCAAAGTTTCTTAGGTGGCATGTTGAAACTATCTTGTGCTCAAAATGCAAAATGTTGCATGCACATTCTCAAGTGAACTGTGATGTTCGGTGTCATGGCTACCCATGAGTGAGAAGCACACTAGCATGCACACACATACACACACATGCGCACACACGGCAAGAACAAAGGGAGGAACAAATGAGTAACTTCCATTACAAAAGAGTTCTCATACAAAGCTCTAATCTACAACAAGCTAACCTAAAAAATGAGCTCTCTAGATCTTTTTATAGTTTTTGACTAGCTTTGTTCCTGTCCAGACCTAGTGTCTAGCGTAATTAAAAATTGGGTTCTAGGCTTATTTGAGGGCTCAAACAAAGTCTAAAAATGATGAAAATTGGAATCTTGCTACTTCCAATACTCCTCAAGCTCAAGGAATCCTTAGCTTGAACAAAATGGAGTCTAATCTACCAAAAACGGTATTTAGAATGTTCATGTAGTGATGAAAATCACTATTAAAAGGGAGATATCTTGGAAAAATTGTATGGCCTAATTGCCGGATCTTCTTTGACTGCTTTGCCTTCTTGGCCCTTCTCTCTGCTCTGGATCTTTATGTTGGCTCCCTTGTCTTGTGATGTCTTGACTGCTACCAACACCACTGTGCTAGAGTGACACCAAATTCGGCGTCATTGCCGGGGAGAGAGCTTTGAGGAGGAGCGTGTGATGGTAAGATGTAGAGTTGTGATGTTGGATTCATATGTATTTTCTTCACTTTTCTCTATTTTCTTTTATTTTCTTCACCATCATCATCACCATCATCCTCACCATCTCCCACCTCCATCTCCACCTTTGCAGTTTTTTGGTCATATCACCTTCCCCACTTCATTTCCCTCATTTCACTTGTGAGAGAGAGAGCGAGAGAGAGCTATTGTGCTTGTTGGTTTTGTGTGTTTTTTCGAATTTCTTCCAAGTTTTAGCCGCATCATCATCTCTAGTAGCTTGCGCAGGTACGGAAAATGTTTGCATAGGTCCTCAGGTGTTGAGCTCTGTCAATTGACCATTTGGTAAAACTAAGTGCATATTCATGATCTACAAGCCTTGCACATCACTAATTCACAAGAAAATTTTAAAAATTTGCATTTTCTTTGTCCATCGTGATTGAGAGCATCAATCACTCTTGACAGTGTCCATCGTGATGGATAACCTGTCCATCACCATTGATTGACCTCAACGGACACCTTTGTTCATCGCGACAGAGGGTATCCATCGTGACAGACACCTTTGTCCATCGCGATCGACACAATTTGGATGATTGACAATAAAATTCAGCAAGAAACTAGTCCATCACAATGCATAGAGGCCGAACTGACACAAGGTAACAAGAAAATCCAAAATTTTCAATCACTCGCAATTGATAGCCTCACCATGGACTGCTTGTCCATCGCACTTGATAGACGTCCATCACGACTGACAGGCATCCATCACCATTGATAGGTATCCATCGCAATGGACACCCTTGTCCATTAGGATCGATAGAATAAATGCGATTGACACCCCATTTCATTGAGAAATCTATCCATTGTGAAGTATAGGCCATGACCAACACAAGATCATGGAAAAAACCTGAGAAATTCTAACCATTGTGATTGATACCCATCAATCATGACCGATACCATCCATCACGACGGACACCCCTTTCCATCGCGATTGACACCCATCAATTGCGATTGACTCTGTCCATCACGATTGACATGCCACGATGGACATCTCTATCCATCGAGATTGACAGCCCTGTCGATCGCGATTGACAACCAATTTCGACAAATTTTTAGGGTTTTTTATTTGAAATTTTTGGCTAATTTTGGGCATAAATATCAAGCTATAGGAACATAGGAAGGCCCCAAGCAAATAATTCAAAAGATCCTATTTGCCTGTTTGCATGTTTTAACCCTCTTTTAATCCCAAAACCCTAAACTGTCATAACTTTTTCATACGAACTCCATTTCTAGTGATCTTGGGCTCATTGGAAAGCTTTTTATAGATAGGATATTTTGAAGTTGACCTTCCACAGTGCTGTGGAAAATGAGGGATTTCTAAGGGATTTTTCATAAAAACAATGCAAAATTGGCTCTGTGAATTGCATGACTAAAAATGGCTTGTTATGATAACTAAATTTCAATCTTGAGCTAACTGTGGGACTATTACAAGTCCATTGAGGGCACTAAAGGGCATCTAGAGCAAGGGCATTCTGCAAGCTTGAGAACGGGGTTCTTGGGCACTCAAGAGCAAGGGATAAGAAACTTGAGGTTGGATCATTCTCAACCCCCTCTGTCAATTCCTAGCTTACGCTAAGTACGAATAGAGGTTTTGATTAATTAGGGCAATGTTAAGCACGATCAAGTACAAGAACCCTAATTTTTCAAGTGCAAACATAATTAGATTAATTTTGCGACAACTATAAAGGGAAAGGACATAAATCCGACAATCAAACCTTAAGTACGATAACATTCAAGTAATCCTCATGATGAAAACTATTGGACAAGAAGTGACAGCCTAAGAAAAATAAAAAGAACAAGTGACCAAAACAAAAGAACTCTACAACAAGGTTGTACTGGGAAAAATTGGGATAACCACTAAGGCTTATGAACCTTAGGTCAGAGAGACATCTAGGGAGAGATAGGCAAAACCTGAGATCTACTCAAGCTAGTGTCAATCATACTGCTAGATCTTGGGCCCAACAATTGAGTGATTACCCATACGCTCTACTTCTGAAAAAAATGATTCGGAGATATCGTTCAGCATGGAGAGACCCGTAGGTAGCTCAAGATTGGCATACCTAAAAAAGCTAGAAGGACCTTACAAAACTCAACTAGAGTACATCAAGACCAACCAATTAGGTGCTTGCATCTATGAGATGGTCTAAGAAGATCTTTTGTCCAGATCAAAAATCCGGATCAACCCATTGGACTAGAACATCCATTAGTCAAATTAGTAAATGGTGCATACATAGATAAAGAAGGGACAACGTATGTAGTCACCACTCAACTAGATATGAAAGATGAATTTGGCAATGTAATCTCAGAAGTTGAAATATGTGACATAGAGCAAGAGAACTTAGGAAGGGAGCCAAAAACCCCTTGAGACAAATCAGTCTTGACTAGAATAATCACTCTAGAATGGCTTCCCCAGGACAATAAGAGCATAGATTTGTTCTTGAACCGAGAGACCAACGAGGCATTTTGGAGGTATAAACCTGACCAGCCTAATGAAGTGGGAATGCTTACAATATATGAAATCAAAGATCGTGATTCCCCAAGCAAAGTGACCTACTTAGATAATACTTTAGAGAGGGTCTTTGAATCGGTTCTAACACCGCAAGAAAAGATGATTACCCGAGACTTTATTTTGTTCGAATCCCTCGGAATCGGTCCAATTGGATTGCTTGGAGTCCAAAATGCTCTCGATTGCCACTTCTTTTGTATATGTACTAGTTCATATGCTTCCCGGCAAACGCACCAAAATGAATAATTCCTAAGCCCACGGAAAAGATGATTGTGGAAGCCTTTATTTTGCTCAAACCCCTCGCAAACGGTTTACTTGGATTACCTAGAGCCCACAAGGTTATCTCGCAACGGATTCTTCCTATGTCTATGCACTAGCTCATAAATTCCCGGCAAACGCACCAAAATGTTTAACTCGAACTTAGAAGAAAAGTGTTCTTTTGCATGATGAAATTTGCTCTATTTCTCAGCTTATGTCCACGGTTCTTAGTCGGATTTCCCCTCAAATGTCTTCATATGTATTTGTAGAACCAAGAAGGAGGTGGAGCTAGGTATACATGCACACGTAGATCAAGTCTACAAGGATAAACCCCGGGAATTTATCCCTTTCCCCCCTCTATTATGTTGGCAAGCTCTTTTGTCTTCGCAGGAGATGATCCATCCGCCATTTCTTGTCTTTCATACGTCATATCCGTTGGGGAACTTCAAAACCCCATGCCGCCGCCCGGAAGAAGATAATAAGCAAATGATTTTCAGCACTTTAAAACCCTTGTTAAAACGAGACACTACTTTAAGCAAAAGATATAATTCATCAGTAAAGACTGCAACCATGAAATGCAGGGTGATCGTACTTCTCTCAATGAACACTTTGAGGGGACTAAGAGCAAGAATTCTGTCACTTCGAACAACGCGCATGTGCTGTTACAGAGCCACATAAATTTTGTTTTCACTTGATTGGTTCGCCAGATGCCACGATGACTCATATATGAAGCATGCTACAATGAAAAGATACGCATGCCATCATTTGCATGCAACGGTCTCGAGTGGCCACTCGACATTCAACTCGACGATTCCAGCTCTAAACACGGAAACACAGACGAAGGGAAAGATCCGCAATAAACGCCAAAGAGCGCAAATTTTCCAAACACTAATTATCCGATTACTTCAGAAACTCATCACTTCCTCCTAACACGTGAGAGAAGATCCAAGAGCCATCCATGAGGCGTCACAAAAGCGTGGTGCAAAAGTACAGTAGTACTCTTTCGACTAAAGAAATAGGTGTTATGATAATTGTGGAACTTGCCTATAGATAAACTGCACAAAGAAAGAGTAACCAAACCGTTTCTTCCGATAAACTTCGAAATTAGAAGAGGAGCAATGTTACGAGCAAACGAGAGCCCTCAGAACTGCAGTACATGGCTACAGGAAACCTCTGTTTGATTTACGGAAAAAAATGTACCTTCCAACTCGCAAATGCGACAGGACATAATTGATTGAAAAAAAAACATTGTTGCAGTCCCTCAGTGCATATTCGCCTCAGTACTATAAATGGACGGTCACAAGAACAACACCGAGTAAAACTACAAGTGGTTTGCGTAGGCTCAACACCATCCCTCAATCGTCCTCATGAGTTCAAGAGTTCCAAAATATGCATTTTGGCATCTAAAGTTCCCTACAGTATCTGGAAAGGTAATCAAAATTGCAGCTCGCGATGCCCACTAGCAATAATAAAGAGAACTACCGATTAGCCTTTGCCACACGCTCGATCTCATTTTTTTTCTTGATAGCATAGCTGTTAGAAGAACCCTTTGCTGCATTAATGAGTTCATCAGCCAGACACTCAGCAATTGTCTTGATATTCCTAAAAGCACTCTGGTAGCAGATTTTTAGGCATATAACTCACGGGCGCAGTAACACACAGACGCAATGGAAGTTTGAAGAAGACGAGTGTAGCGAATAATGAAAATCATTACCAGATCGTGGTGGTAGCCATGGCTCTGGCGATGCGGAAGTGGCGCAACCAGGAAGAATTGCCATGCGATAGAGAGAGAGATAAGCACCGCCTGCCCCCTTCGAGTTCCTGCTGCCCACCTTTGTACCTGCGTAGACACCCAAAAAACGAGGAAGAAGAAGCCCCCTGATGAACCTGTAATACTTTCATTACCAGCAGCAGTAGCTGCAGAAAACTCGTCACCCTGACTGAAGGTTCCTGAATTTGTTGCCCAGTTGCATCGAATAACCCTACTACCTATCCACTTCCCATTCATTTCCACAATCGCTTTCTCTGCATCCTGTTTATTCCTGAAAGACACAAAGCCAAAACCTCTTGAACGTCCAATTTTTTGATCCCACATAACACGGGCATCAGAGCAGCTTGGATATATGCTAAAGAATGTGAATAGAGTTGCATCTGTAACATCAACAGCAAGATCACCAACAAAAATGTTGAAAATGGCCTGTCGTATCTTCTCGTTGCCCACTAGTATATGCCCAATTGACCTTGATTGGTTGAGAAAAAAACGTTCTCGCCCGTTGAGTGTTAGGATGGCAGATACAGCAGAGCGATGGTCCAAATAGTCCACAAAGCCATATGATGACTTCTCCTTTCGTATCAATTTGCAGCCTGCAAGAGGGCCTTTTGTTGTAAAAACCTCAGCAAGCAGGGCTTCAGTCACTTTATGGTGCAGAGGAGGTCGATCAAATATCTGCTAGCTCCGTGTTCATAAGCAAAAGAATACTCTTATTACTGTTTGAGAAAAAAAAAGGGTAACAAAGATATCAGAATCCTCTATGACTCGCAAGGCCTTCCATCCTGCGGTGGCTACACAACCAAAACCCCCCTTAAGTGAGGTCGTCGTCAGCAGCCGGGCACCACCAACATCAGACAAAAAAACCCTCCAGAGAGCGAGCCCCTCCCTTCGAGTTCCTGCTGCCAATGTCTTCGTACCTGCACAGACGCCAAAAAACGAGGAAGAGCCCCCCCAAAAAAAGATGCCCCCCCCCCCGTTATCATTATTCCCCAACCTTCAGCCGGTCTTTTCAGGTGAGCCCGCCTGCCCACCACTTGGAATAATATTGTCATCAATTAGAAGGCCCGTCTTACAATACACTGCAAAATCTTCACAGTTCTTGCGGAATATGTGATAGCCACCAAATCCATTCTCTAAAAGATACTTTGCACGATGGAGTACTACCTCTGGTGCATCTGATACTGCGAGAGTACATGTACCAGGCCGGACTCTCATCATAAAAACAGCAATATTCTCAGCATACTCAAAGCGATAGAGAGGGTACCCGCAGAGAAAAAAAATCTAAGCATGAGAGGAGAACCCCAGTACAATTCTTGTCCATACCACACTGATCGCAAGGGTTGTGAGCATGAGAAGGAGATGAGACAGTGCTGCCAAGCACACTGTCAAGAAAAGTCCCTGTGCCAAGTTCTTGCCCCTGTCCTCTTGTAAAATGAATGACCTGCCCATCACCAACATAAATACCATGATGAGCATAAGAATAAGCGAAGCGCCAGGAGTAAATGTGGTCACCAGGCTGCCACTTCTCCCGCGGTACACGATTCGATAAAAATGCCCATTCTCTCTCTAGCCCTCTCCTTAATGCCCCCTTTTCGGTTTCTCTTGTCAGAAAAAAAACGGACCTTCCACATGCTTTCCAGACACAAATGAAGGTTACTACATTAGGATTGACACCCTCACGCTGCATCTGCTCAAAACAATCCAAGGCTTGTTCACACTTTCCATGCTGGATATAACCACCAATCAATGAAGTCCAAGATACAACATCCCTAACAGGAAGGCTCTCCAGCATTTTCCTAGCCTTTGTAAATGCACCACACTTTGCATACATATCCACTATGCTATTCCCAAGAGTGAGGTTATCATTAAGAATACCTTTCAGACGAACTTCATAACGGATCTCTTCTCCCTTCTCTATTGACCCTATGCTACCACAGACTTGTAAAAGACTGATATAGGTAACTGTATTAGGAGAGATGCCCTCACGTTGCATCCGTTCAAAACAAGAAAGTGCCTTATGCCCATAGCCATTATGTGAATATCCTGCAAGTAGTGCATTCCAAGAAATAACATCGTGGACTGTAAGCCTATCAAAGACAGTTTGTGCCCTATCAAGCATGCCACATTTTGCATACATATCGATCACTGCATTGCCAACTGCAAGTTCATTGTTAAGCAATCCATTCTTTTTCAATCTCGGTATGTATCAAAGTGCCTTTATGGATAGCCATCTGCATGTCACAAGCTTTCAGTGCATAAACAACTGAAACAACATCTTGGATAACACCATCCAATTGCATATCTGTATAGCAACCAAGCACATCCTCTGCAAGATCATGCTCCACCTCAAATGCGTAGCAAAAGTTTGAGAAAGTCCATGCTGTATTTCTTAGCATCGAGAGCTTCCATGTTGTATCTCTCTCGTCAACCATTTGATCAATTCTTCAAGTACCTACAATCAAACAAATTCTTCTGCCAAATACAAACATATTAGTGCACCAAAACCGACCATTTATTGAGCTAACAGTCTTTGTGGTCACAGAGCATGGTAGGCATGCCTACACTTGGAAGGGTGAATTTGTGTTTACCCAACCAAGATCCAATGTCTCTTTTGGTCACCAAGGAGCTAGAACATCCCACACCCGTGGAACTCAAAGAGATAGGAGTAGAGATAGATCCGAGGTAAGCTTTGCTAACCCAATAGGAAGAGAAAGAACGAGAACTGAGATGGAACGGATGGAAAACGAGAGACATAGAGACCCACAAAATCAATGAGACACAGATAAATTCCCTCTGCCAAGACCTAGAGAACACTCGAGGACCTTAAGGCCTACACAACTAGTCAAGTCTATGAAGAATTATTTCAATGGTATAGGAGACCCTTACGATCATGTGGTAGAATTTAGGCAAGTATTGAGAGCTGAGCAAGTTGATGACCTATTCACAAAATACAACCCTTTTGGTCTAACACTCAAGAACACTGCTCTTACGTGGTTTCAACCACTACATCAGAGGCAATTCAGAAATATAGACCAACTGCTAGAAGCCTTCATTATGGAATTCTCCAAAAGTGGCATCAGACATAATAATTTCTCGTTGATACATAGCTTCAAACAGACACCTCAAGAAACATTTAGACTTGGGGCTGTAGTTCACTCGAATGTGATCTCAAACCACTTATGGAAACGAAACCACCAAAGAAAGGCAGTTTTTTCATCTTTGACCAAGGAAAACCAAGGGAAGCCTATGCCTAGCCTAGTTGATTAAGGGACTAGACTGTGTCCACTGCCCTCTTCCTATTGGTGGATCACTAATCACTCCTTAAGCCAAAAGGCCCAAGGAGGGTTCATTTTTTCCCCTAATGTTCTTGTTCTTAACGAGCTCCTCTCCTATGGTAGCAAGTTGAGTGGCATATTCATTGCATTGCACTAAGTATTGATTTTCTGCCATCTTCCACTTCTTCCTAAGTTCATTGGTGTCGTCCATATATCGTTGTTCCCAATCTGCTACGATGGCTTTCTCTTTCTTCAGCTGATCTTCATACTTTGCTATCCGATCCTCCAATGCTTTCATGTTGTTTTTTGTCATTTCATGAGCTTCTATCGGTTGGTTGCATAATAGGTCGGTCATCAGTTCTTTGTTCCTCTTCCTTAGATTATCGGCTTCATCCATCTATACCTTGATTTGAGATTCAAGGATCTTACTTCTAGTATTCGTGCTCTCTCTACTTTGCCAACCTCATATTTGGTTTGTAGGTCTCTTATTTGTTCTCTCAACTTCTTGTTTTCCATTTCTAGTGTGGTACATCTGTTCTTGGCCTCGTTGGTTTCTGCCTCTTTTTCTAATATTATCCTTTGCGCTTGAATTAATTTGGAAGATAAATTTTCACCTATTTCTTGGAATTGATTTTTCTCCCGCATGGCCTTGTCATAGTCTGCATCAGCTTCAAGCATTAGCTGTTGAGTATCCATAGCACTTTGTATCATTTGTTGTACTACTAGCTTGAGCTGAGCTACATCCATGTTCAACCATGTTTTGGGGATACTTGGTTCTTTCTCAGTCCGTACATCTCTTCCTTGCTCCACATGTATCGTCTCATTGTGTTGTTGCCTTATTTGGAGATGTACTTCTTGGTCTCTTCTTTCCTCTTCATTATTGGTCGATTTAGTAGAACTCCCTTGAAACGTGACATCTAACAGAGAGGGTTCTGCTACTACCCTTATTGGTGCGAAGGGTTCAAACTCTTTTACTCTATCTTCTATTTGTTCTTCCTTGGGGTTCTTTACCAGGACCTCTCTCGCTAGAAGAGTCTCTTTGATTTGGATGTTTGATGCTTCATTAAATTTGAGTATATGAATTCCTTCTTGAGATGCCTCCTGCATTGCGTGCTCTTGATAGTGTTATCATGCACTTGATCGTTCTTTGTGCCATCCATGCCAAAGTCATCATGTACTTGATTTAATTCCTCCCATTGACCATCATCCCTTGAATCACTTCTAATATCCACATTCAGCACAGATGTTTCTTGTTTGTCTATTGTGTCGGATGATGATCTAGAATTCACCAATCCTAATTCTCTATACCTATGAACCTTGGTCAGGCATTTTCATTGTTCGTTGCCTCCAACCATCTGTAAAAAATGATGTCCTTGAACAGTTAGGTTTACCTGAACTTCCAAATATTGGTGAGTTGTTTCCATTGCCTTTGTTAATTCCTCCTCTGTAATGGGTGGATTTTCTTCAAGCCTGGTTCTTGGAAGTACATGTGCCTTCTTTGTAACTAGAGCTTCCTCTGCCTACATCATCTCCCGTAACCTTTTGGTACCTCTCATTCTTGGTTTGGAGCTCGTTTCAGCTTCTTCTACTATTCTGACTCCTTTCTTCTTCCTTGGAACCATGGAAATCTTCACATACTTAGCCATTTCTTCAGATGAAGGCATCTCTTTCAGATGTTTTTGAATGCCTAAAGCATGATAGATCAATATCGTCAAGGCAACGCTTCCGTTCAAGAACTTCTTATGATTCCACTATTTCTTTGCTCCAAAGAGTCGTTCTTGAATGTATGGAGTCATGCTAACTTGATTCCGTATTTGTTTGATGGCATGGGAGAGCATTTGCACTATGATCTTCTGTGGAGCAGTATATTTATGCATGTTTGGAAAGCAAAAATGTTGGTGTATGAGTCTGACTTCCTCTTCTATGTCAACGCAATTGATATCTTTGAATGTTAGGGTCTTAGCCCCCTCGATTTCCTCTTACAAAATTGTAATTCCCTCCTTTTCCCACACAAAAGCTTCTTTAATTAAGTTGTGGGTGAATTGTATGATGACCCACTCGCCTGTTGCATCTAGGACTCTTGCTTCAGGTACTAATGGATCATGCAAAGCCGGTTGTAAGGTGTTCATTACTTGTGTGCAATGCTGGAAATCCGGTTTGTAGATCGAGAGTTCAAAGTATTTCTGAATACGAGCTTTCTTCATAATGTCCACATTCAACCGAAGTTCATGCACTACTTTGAAATCTTGGGACATCACTGGAAACTGATGGTCTATGTCCATAATTTTAATAGTCACCAAGAACAAATAATCCCTGGCAGGTTGATCCTCCCAAAACCAATGACCATTTGCCTTTGTCACGCTCTATAGGGGGAATTCTGGCATCTCTTCTTGAATGGTCACTTCAAAGTCCTCAAAAGCCATGTGCACTTATAACAAGGAGAGCATCAGCTTTTTATAGAAGACATGTCGTTAGTGATGTGTGTCGTAATGACATGTTGTTCATTGCGTCCCTCCGTTTCCCCTTACTTAAGTAAGTAAGATCTCTTACCACATATTTTTTCATTTTTACTCCGGAAAGAAAACAAGATTTAGTTTAGCCAAAGCATTTATTTATTTACATAGTAGTTTCATTCCTAGTGTAGTAGAATCTATGATCTATTCCCAAGTGGGAAATAAGCACCACTAGTTTTGTTGAACACATCATGTGCCGAATGCATGGCCTTGTAGTGTGGCATTGGCATGCATACTTTAGGTGCATTCAACTCTTCATGAGTGCAATTAGACTCCTGTTGAATCTTTTGTTCCTGCTCATGCAACCTCTTGGGTCACCATATCCATTTTGTAGTTGTTGTGTGAGGCTTCATCTTCTCTTGGTTTTGTCTTGCTCTTGGCTAAGATGTACCCTTGAGCTAGGTGAATGCTCACTTCATTTTTAATAATCCAATCTTGTCCTAGGATCATGTTCCTTATTAAATCCTCGTCTTTACACACCAGGATTTGTTGCTCCATGGTGGAATTTCCTAGGTGGAGAGATATCATGGCTTCTCCAATGCATTCTATGACTTGGCCCCCAATGCCTATCATGTGTGCTTTAGTCAGTGTTATGGTCATTTGGAGATGCATGATGACCATCCTTCGTATGCAACTGAGTGCTACTCCTGAGTCTATCAATGCATCTATTAGTTGGAATTTTGTAGTTCCAATCCCTATGCTTAAATATGGTTGGGATATGCCGAGGTTCTTTGTTTTGGCCTGATGAACTTGATAATTGGCCATGGGAATAGGCTCTTCTCCTTGTAAATATCGTTCATCCCTTTGCCTTATCCACTCTTTTTGTTTCTTGATACGCTCTAAGGTTTCTTGCCTTGCCTCTTCTCTAATCCTCTCTTCCTCTTTTTTTCTATTTTGTGCCCCTATAGTCATGCTAACATTTGATCTATTAATGGCTCCATGTAGCGTTTTACTCGAGAACCACTTATGTAATTAGGAAGAACATCTCCATCTAGAGTGGCTAGGTTAACAACTCCACTTGTTGAAATCCTATTGATTATTAGAGGTCCATATCCGCATTTCTATAGCTTCTTGGCGTGTTGCTTCAAAGTATACACCAGGACTAAATCTCCTTCTTTTAGTCCTTTATCTTTGATGTGCACATCATAATATGCTTTTTGTCTTCTTTTCACCGCATAAATTCCTGCAATAGCTTGTATTCTAGTCTCATGTAGCTTCTCAATTTGTTCGAGTTGCTTGGACAATTCATGCCCTCTCTAAAAAATCAATTGGCAAGATTGCATTTTGTCCATTAAACGGTGTAGTTCCAATGGTTGTCTTATAAGCCACACAGAAGGCCCAAATTGCATGATGCAATTGTTTGTCCCAATCTGACCTTCCACTACTGACTATCTTCGTCAATACAGTGCACAACACCTTATTGGAACTTTTTGCTTGACCGTTGGCTTGAGGATGATAAGGGGCTGATTTTTTATGAATCACTAAGAACTAATTCATCAAGGACTCTATTACTTCATTAATGAAATGCGTTCTTTGATCACTCACTATTTCTATAGGTAGTCCAAAGCGAGTAAATATATGCTCAAAGAGAAACTTAGCTGTGGTCTGAGAATCATTTTTTCGAGTTGCCTTTGCCTCTACCCATTTAGTCATGTAATCAATTGCTACTATTATGTATTCAGCGTGTGATCCTTTGGCTGATGGATTAATGGGTCCTATGAAATCAATACCCCATTTTGAAAAGGCTCTTGCACAAACCATAGGTCTCAATGGCATGTCATCTTGTCTGATAGGATATTTAGCTCTTTGGCATGCCTCACAACTTCGTACGTAGGTGTCTACATTCATATGTAGAGTTGGCCACCACAAGCCTGCAAAGAGGATCATTCTTACCGTTCTTTTGACTGAGAAATGTCCTCCTGCGGCACCTGCATGTGCCATTTCTAATATGGGTAAGTACTCTCCTTCATGTACACATAGTCGTAGTTGATTATCCTTTCCTCTCTTGAATAATTGTTTCCCCATAGTCGTAGTCCTTGCTTAATTCTTCTAGGGATTGTCTCCTCACTAAATTGGTTCCATCCTCATGCTCTCACGTCTTTAGGAATTTCACTAACATCATACTCCAATTGGGTGCTATTGTAGAGAATGGTAAAGATGTATGATCATCTAGAGTAGTTTCATGACATTCCGTGCATCTACTGACATACTCATGAACATCCTTAGGCATATCAGGCCAATAGACTCCTAACCCTTTCAATTCTCTTAGAGTTCCATGAGTTCCCTTATGTGTGCTTGTTCAATCAAGTTCTTTTGTTAGTCTTCTTCTACACATCTAGACAATACACCGTTGGATTCTTTATGACATACACTTCCTACTGCAATGTGTAAGTTACACGATTGTAGAATTTCCTTCCTATCTGTCTGTTAATTGATTGTTGTGGTCCATGAGTGAGTATTGGAATTAGCTTTTTTGACCACTTAGGACATACTTCCAACTTGAACAGGTAAGTGCCCGAAAACTCGTCGGATACTCCGCTAGGTGGTTCTTGTTGGTGCATTTTACCCAAGCCTACATGCTTGATATGCTTGATATTATCCTCATTTGTAAGTCACATGTGTCGTCATGTGAACACCTCTTGTAAAAGAGTTCATTTTTATCTCTTGTATTTGAAAAAAGAAAAAAGGAAAAGGATGGCTTACCTCATGCATGATGTAAAAGCAAATTCGTGGCTATAACTACCAAAATCACAAATTTTTGAGCTGAGGGAATATCTCCTAACTTTGGGGATCACTTTTAGGTGGAGCCATTCGAATTCGAATTCAAAACTCCCTCCAAGAATAGCTATAAAAAGAGCAAGAAGGAAGAGGCGATTAGCAAGCCTTGTACGTGACCACTTCATGTCATTTTGTAGAGATTGAAGAGCTTACTCCATAGCTCTATCATTCTACTCCCATTGTGCAAAGATTCATTGCCAATGTGGCTGTAATCATATGTGAATCTATACATTTATCATCATCTACTTCTCTGTTTTGTTCTCTGCTATACTCACTTAGAGCAGTAACTTTAGATGGTCATATCTCGAGTTCTACACAACCTTTTTCAGTGTTCTAAGGTGCGTTGGATAGAAATTACTGTCTAGTTCGTGCATATAAATTTTCAAGGTCATTAGATTTACAGTTTTGGAGATATCTGCATTTTACTGCTCACTGGTCTATCTCTGCAGAGCCCCGAGAATGGTGGGCATGTTCTAGAAATTGATGAAACTTGTTCTCAGTGCTCAGTCCATCATTTGAAGTGTTTTAACTTGGATTGGGAAGATTGCTAAGTCTATTTGCTATGCCCAAAAGGAATTTATCTAATTCTTACCAGGTTGAGAGCACTGTTCATTTTTTCCAGCAGGTATATGTCCAAAAATAGCAAGTTTTGGGAGCTAGACATTTCGCAACTAGTCTTTCTTGACGTAAACTTTTGGGATACATGTTCCAAAGTACTTGGCTGATATTTTGGTGGATTTAGGAAGCTCAAAGGGTCTACTAATCAACTCTGAAGTCTCAGTTGGCTGGTGTGAAGCTGGTTGTAGCAGCACCTACTCATCTTTGGATTGCATCCACCATCTCTCTTCACAGTGGTATCAGAGCATAGTCAAGCAACATGGGAGATGGATTTCCATCAACAATTGACAAATTGGATCGAAACAACTATCCGGCATGGTCTCTAAGGATGGAGGCTTACCTTCAAGGGAGGAATCTATATGGATTCATATATGGAGATGAAGCAATGTCAACCATGAGGAACAAAGGGAAACCATCACATGAAGAAGTGGAAGGACTTTCAAATTGGTGTTCGAAGGATGCACTTGCAAGGTCCTATATTCTAAACTCAATCTCTGATTTTCTTTTATCTCATGTCAAGGGATGCAAGACATCAAGAGAGACCTGGAATGCACTTGCTTCTTTTTTCTCTTCCAACACTCGAGCAAGGAAGAACCAATTGTGGATGGAGTTCACAACAATGAAGAAAAGCCGGAAGCAAAATGTGACTGATTATGTCACAAAGATGAAGGAGATTTCCAACCAACTTGGAAGCATTGGAGAGGTAATTGAAGAGGAGCAAATCATTAGAAAAATCATAAATGGAATCAAAGCAGACGACAAGTGGGAGTCATTCACAACAGCCATGGATTTATACATGGATATGCATATACCCGACCTCAACACACTCATGGGCCAACTCTTCACTCATGAAGCAAAGATTAGCAAAGGTGGTGAGTCCTCAAGAGGTAATCAAACTTCTGCCTTATATTCTGATAAAGCTAAGGTCAAGGACAAGTCAAAGAATAGGAAGAATGAAGATGAAGGTAGCTCTTTCCAAGCAAACTTTGCAGGTAGAGGAAGAGCTAGAGGAAGAGGCAGAAGTGGAAAGCAAGGGAGGGGGAGATTCCAATCATCTCAACCTTGCAATATATGTGGCTTATCTAATCATACTACTGAAGAATGTTTTAGGAACCCAAGGAACTCAAGAGGAAGAGGATTCAATAGAGGTGGCTATGGATCAAATAGAGGCAGGTACAATGGAGGCTACAACAACAACTACAACAACCACAATTACAACAATAACAACTATCAAGGGAGAAGATAGGTAATGTGAAGACATCAGATGGGAATATGAACCTCTTAAGCAAAGTCTTGTATGTCCCTACAATTACCAAAAATTTAATAAGTGTTGGACAGATTGTTGAAAAAGGATTGCAAGTTAGATTCAACCGATTTGGAGCATATGTTGAAGATCCAAGGCAAGGCTTTCGAAGGATTGCCAAAGGAGAAAAGACAGGAAGGCTCTTCACCTTTGAAGTGGAAGATACAAAGAACATAGTTTTGTTTAGCTATGGATCTCAAACTCTAACAGAGTTGGAGATATGGCACAAAAGGCTTGCTCACATTGGTGAGAGGACACTCAAACAAATTTACAGGGACCAAAGTGTACTTGGTTTGCCTAATATCACAAGGCAACACATGATTTATAAGTGTGAAGCTTGTCAACTCGGCAAGGCTCATAGACAACCTTTCAATAAGAAAGGATATATGTATCAAAATCCTTTGGATCTAGTGCACACGGATGTGTGGGGTCCAAGTAAGGAGCCATCTATATCAGGCTCAAGATATTATGTGTCTTTCATAGATGATTGTAGCAGGTGGACCATTCTATTTTTCATGAAGCACAAGGATGAAGTGTTTAATTGCTTTAAGAAGTATATTGCTCTTGTTGAAAACCAAACAGGTAGGACTTTGAAACGACTCAGATCAGATGGTGGAGGAGAATACTTCTCTTCTGAATTTGATGCCTTCTTGCATGAAAGAGGCATTAACAGGGAAGTCACTACAAGGTATACACCCGAACTCAATGGTGTAGCAGAGAGGAGGAACATAGCTATTGTCGAAGCTGCAAGGTCCATGCTCAACGAAAAGGGACTGCCAAACTACCTATGGGCAGAGGCTCTGTCTACAGCCACATATCTCATAAATAGACTTCCATCTAAGTCACTAGATGGAACCACTCCATATGAAGTGTGGAATGGAAGAATACCTAGTCTAGAGCATTGTAAAATCTCTGGATGCTTAGGCCTATGCTCACATTCCTTCTCAAGTAAGAGGGAAATTGGATCCCAAGGCAGAGAAATGTGTATTCATTGGTTATGATCAAAACCAAAAAGGATATAGATTGTACAATCCAACCAATAAAGGATTTTCTGTGAGTAGAGATGTAATTTTTGATGAAAACAAATCATGGTTTGATGATGACAGGAAAGTGAAGCTGCCATATGACTTGGATGAAGATTTTCCATCACTTCAACCAAAGGAGCCAAATCAGATTGAAGAAAGTGATTCAGAGATTGACCTAGAAGACTTGGAAAGACTAAAGCTATGGAAGAACAAAGGTAAAGCAAAGATGCAGGATGCTACATATGGACCCGAGAGCTCACATCAACCACTTAGAAGGTCTTCAAGGGAGAAGAAGAAACCAGAGAGGTTTGGTTATGATACTTCTTTGGTCACCAAGCACTCGATCTACATTGCAAAAGATTCAACCAATGAAAATCCTACCACATTCGAAGAAGCACAAAGCAAGAAAGCTTGGAGAGATGCAATGGATGAAGAAATGCAAGCCTTGAAGGAGAATGACACTTGGGAGCTTGTACCTAACTAGCCATCTATGAAGGTAATTGGATCTCGATGGATATACAAAATCAAGAGGAATCCAGATGGAAGTATAAATAGACACAAAGCAAGGTTAGTTGCTAAAGGGTTTGCTCAAACCCATGGTATTGATTACGAGGAGACTTTCTCTCCTGTTGCAAAAATGCCTACAATTAGGGTTCTCATTAGTCTTGCTACATCTAGAAATTGGAATCTCTATCAACTTGATGTAAAGAATGCTTTCTTGAATGGATGGATTTCTGAGGAAGTGTATATGGCACAACCTCCTGGATATGAGGATGCACATCATCCTAACTACGTATGCAAACTAAAGAAAGCTTTGTATGGATTGAAGCAAGCTCCAAGAGCTTGGAATTTCAGATTGGTGACTTATTTGCAAGACCAAGGATTCAAAGCTAACAAGGCGGATACCTCTTTGTTCATAAAGAGGAATGGATCTGAAGTGATCTATTTATGTGTGTATGTTGATGCTATTATTATCACATGCAACGATCTTGAAGGAATCAAATAGGTAAAGAGTCAAATGAAGGAGGAGTTCAAAATAAGTGACCTCGGACCACTCACTTATTTTCTTGGATTGGAGTTGATCTACACAGATTCAGGTATATACATCACACAAAGGAAGTATGTCCATGACATGCTCGTCAAGTTCAAGATGGAAAATACCAAGTGTGCAGGTACACCTATGGAGCAAAATCATAAGCTTAGAGCTTATGAAGGAGAGCCAATTGAAGACATCACAAGCTATCAAAGCTTGGTTGGAAGTTTGAACTATGCAACACTCACAAGGGTGGATATATGCTATAGTGTTAGCATATTGAGTCAGTTTATGCATAAGCCGAGAAGACCACATATGAAAGCGGCCAAGAGAGTCCTCAAGTACCTAAAGGGGACCATGAATGAAGGTTTGTTTTATTCATATACTTCAGATATTGAGCTAAAGATCTACTCAAATGCAGATTCGACTGGATCTAGAGATGATAGAAGAAGCACATCCGGGTATATATCATTTGCAGGTTCAAAAATCATTTCTTGGTCATCGAAGAAACAACCAACCCTGGAACTATCTTCTACCGAAGCCGAATATAGAGGTTTGGCTAATGCAACTCAAGAAATCATGTGGTTAAAGTCTTTGTACACAGATCTTGGACTTCATTCTTCAACACTTCACATTTTTGGTGACAACACAAGCTCACTACATCTAGCAGCTAATCCGGTATACCATGCTAGAACCAAGCATATTGAAGTCCACTACCATTATGTAAGGGAGAAGTTAATGAGCAAGGATATTCAAATATCCTATGTCTCTACAGATATGCAATGTGCAGACATGCTGACTAAAGCTCTTGATGGTACAAAGTTAAGTACATTCAAGTTGACGATTGGCTTGCAGGAAATCAAGGACAATTGAAGACTTATTTGGAGGCCAAGCATGTTAGGCTTGAGGGGGGGCTGTTGGTGCATTTTACCCAAGCCTACATGCTTGATAGGCTTGATATTATCCTCATTTGTAACTCACATGTGTAGTCATGTGAACACCTCTTGTAAAAGAGTTCATTTTTATCTCTTGTATTTGAAAAAAGAAAAAAGGAAAAGGATGGCTTACCTCATGCATGATGTAAAAGCAAATTCGTGGCTATAACTACCAAAATCACGAATTTTTGAGCTGAGGGAATATCTCCTAACTTTGGGGATCACTTTTAGGTGGAGCCATTCGAATTCGAATTCAAAACTCCCTCCAAGAATAGCTATAAAAAGAGCAAGAAGGAAGAGGCGATTAGCAAGCCTTGTACGTGACCACTTCATGTCATTGTGTAGAGATTGAAGAGCTTACTCCATAGCTCTATCATTCTACTCCCATTATGCAAAGATTCATTGCCAATGTGGTTGTAATCGTATGTGAATCTATACATTTATCATCATCTACTTCTCTATTTTGTTCTCTGCTATACTCACTCAGAGCAGTAACTTCAGAAGGTCCTATCTCGAGTTCTACGCAACCTTTTTCAGTGTTTTAACATGCTTTAGATAGATCTTACTGTCTGGTTTGTGCATATAAATTTTCAAGGTCATTAGATGTACAGTTTTGGAGATATCTGCATTTTACTGCTCACTGGTCTATCTCTATAGAGCCCCGAGAATGGTGGACATAATCTAAAAATTGATGAAACTTGTTATCAGTGCTCAGACCATCATTTGAAGTGTTTTAACTTGGATTGGGAAGCTTGCTAAGTCTATTTGCTATGCCCAAAAGGAATTTATCTAATTCTTACCACGTTGAGAGCACTGTTCATTTTTTCCAGCAGGTGTATGTCCAAAAATAGCAAGTTTTGGGAGCTAGTCATTTCGCAACTAGTCTTTCTTGACATAAACTTTTGGGATACATGTTCCAAAGTACTTGGCTGATATTTTGGTGGATTTAAGAAGCTCAAAGGGTCTACTAATCAACTCTGAAGTCTCAGTTGGCTGGTGTGAAGCTGGTTGTAGCAGCACCTACTCATCTTTGGATTGCATCCACCATCTCTCTTCACAGTTCTCCATGTGTTAATCTAGAGAGATGAGCCACCCTCATGTGGGTATTTCCTTTTTTCACAATCACTTCAAAATCGAACTCCATTAACAATAGAAACCATCTCACTAGTCTTCCCGTGTTACAAGCTTTGTTGACCAAGTACAATAAGGCTTGATGATCTATGAAGAACTTGAGTTCGTTGGCTAAGAGGTAGTGTCTAAATTTCTTTATAGCGTACACCATCCCTAAGCCTTCTCGCTCCGTAGTTGTATAGTTTCTTTCGACTTGATTCAATTGTTTGCTTGCATAGGCAATAGGATGCTCCAATTTCCCTTCATTTTTCGGTTGAGCTAAAATGCATCCTATTGCCTAATTGGAAGCATCCACATGAATATGAAAGGGCTTGTTCCAATTGGGTGTTTTCAAAATAGGTGTTGTGCTAAGTCGCTTTTTTAGCTCATTAAATCCTTTCTCGCATTCGTCCATCCATGTAAATTGAGTCAACAATCCATACAATGGCTTGGCAATTATAGCGTACATGTGGATAAATCAGTGATAGTATCCACAATGACCCATAAATGCTTGCACTTCCTTTGCAGTTTTTGTTCTTGGAAGTTCTAGAATTACTTTGATCTTGTCTTCATCCGTAGATATTCCATTCCTAGATACGATGTGCCCTAGGAGTTTTCCTTGTCTCACCATAAAAATGCACTTTTCAAGATTTAGACATACTCTATATTGTCGACATTTTTCAAATATTCTTCGCAATTCCAGAATATGTTCCTGCCTCCAATCTGAGTATGCACATAGGTCATCTACATATACTTCCATACTCTTCCTTGGAATTCTTTGAAAACATGAAACATCAACCTTTGGAAAGTAACAGGGGCATTCGTGAGTCCAAAAGGCATCCCCCTGAAAGCATAGACTCCCCATTCAGTCACAAATGCGGTCTTGTGTTGGTCCTCAGTATCAATAGCTACTTGATTGTATCCAGAGAATCCATCCAAGAAGCTATAGACTTCCTTTCCTGCAACTATTTCCAAGAGGTGATCAGTGATAGGTAGTGGGTAACTATCATGGATCGTAGCTGCATTGAATTTCTTTAGATTAATGCACACTCTCAGTTTTCTGTTCTTTCTGGGCACAACCACCAATGGTCACACACATTCGGTATGTTCAATCTCATAAATAAACCCAGCTGCTAATAGTTTGTCTATTTGTTCCTTAATTTTTGCTGCATAGACATCATTATAAGTGTAAGGGTGTTGCTTTGATGGTTTTGCATCAAGTGTCATTGGTATTCAATGAGAACAAATGGAGGGCTCCACACCCTTAAGGTCCTTGTAGGTCCATGCAAACACATCTCGATATTCTTGAATCAGTCTCAGTAATTCTTCTTCCTCCTCAGGTGACACATCCTTTCCTATGTATGTGCATCTTTCTTATCCATTTTCTACTGTCACTATGATTTTTTTCGTTTGTTCCTTGTTGTCATAAGCCTCTCCTTCTCTTGCCTCTCTCTTAGGCATCTAAATGGCTATTTTCCTTTCCTCGACTTCGTATCTCTTGAAGTGTTCTAGAACTTCAAATAGGTCAGGGGTTGGTTCGGTCTTACTCGTGGTTTCCTCATGGTTTGGTATTATAGGGGCTGCTTCTATTGCTAACACTTTGGGTGTTCCACCCTTTTCCTCGGCTTGAATGACTTCTAGATAGCGCTCATGTGAATCAAACTCTAGTTCCATCTCTATGCTCTCGTATTCTTGTTTCCATTCCTTTTCTAACACTTCTCCTGCTTCTACCTTCTGGAGTACTACCATGTAAAAGTTTACATCATAACCTTCTTCATCTATACATGCATTCATGGTCAATAATTCTTCATTTACTACATCCAAAGTGGCTAGAATCTCCATCCATCCGTGTGGTTCAAATGCTTCATCAGGAAAAACCTGAGGCATATACATCGGGTCCTCTATGGGCCTATAATTTTGATGTCCTAGGGGCCATAGCTGAAGTTTTTTTTCCTCTCTCTTTGCTTCCTTACACACCCATAATCGGGCATCCTCGTGCATCCACGATTGATCACTTGAACTGACACTATGGATAGACAAATCATCTTCTTCCTTGTGTGCGGGACTCCATTGTAGCGGGGGGTACATCCCTATACACAAAGGTATGCAGATTGATCTTTGTAGTGGTTCCTTGATGTTGAAGGTATAATGAGCCTCTTCCCCAGTCTTGTACTACCCTGAGTTGTCTCGTGAAAGGTTGTCCTAATATCATTTCATAATTATTTGCCTTCCCAAATTGACATATAGCTAATGTATGCTCAAACGCGACTCCACAGGTGGTCAATCTAATTCTTTCCAATATTCCTAGGGGTTTCTCTACATGACCATATGATAATTGAAGTTTGTTGGTCGCATGGCTGGCTTTCCCCATTTCTCCCAAATCTCTTTGGTGGCGATGCCCACTCCCGCTCCTATGTCTAGTATGGCCTTGGTCATGTATCCATTGTACGTGATGGGTAAACATGTGTTGCCCTCATCTCCTTCGCTAAATTTTCCAACCTTATGCACCGTAATTTGTATAGTACAAGGGTTTTCAATTTCCTTGCTTTCTTTTTTGTTCTTCTCATGCTCTAACTTCAACTGTCCCGCTAATTGTTTCCATAATTGTGGTTTGACACGAAGTAATTCTTCCACAATCAACTGACATTGTACGTTGGTTTTTTGAGTTCCGCTAGATTGTGTGAGGTCTTCTCCGAAGACTCTGTTTCTTTTCCTCGTACTGTGGGAGCACGAAAGATTATTGATTCCTTCTCATATTCTCCCATGTAGTTTAGTAGGGTGGAAATGCTCTGTGCTTCCTCCCTATTTCGGTCTAGCCTAAAGACTTCTTCATATATTTCCTCCAAATTTGGCGTTCGCTGATAGCTATCTACATTTAATTCCTGAAAAGGCAGTTTTGCAATTCCATTCCTTTCCATTGATCTTCTCGAATCCTCGTCCACAACTCTCTTGGCCAATCAGCTTCTAAATTAGGGACTGTGGACATGGATTTGTCCTGGGTATTCAGTAGTTCTTCCTTATCATCCCTCTCTTTTGGTTTCTGGTCCTTGGTTTTAAGCCAATCATTGTATTGATTCTCGGATATTCTCGTCTTAGGGAGGACATGGATAATCTTTTCTAGAGTGGCCTGAGCCACCTCTATGAGTTTTCTACATATCGCAAGTCTCTCCTTTTCTAACTCCCCTTGTGGGTAATTTTTTTCATGCTGCTCTATGTTTGGTCCATTCGTGATTCTAGCTTGGTAAGCTTTCAACCACATGTCTAAATCATCTGGTCTTGGATCTGCTAGAATTGATCCTGGCTTGTCTTGTTTTAGTGTCTACGGTGTAATGGGAATTTCTTCCTGAATTTCAAGCTTCTTAGGTTTCTTCTTGCCTCTTGTGTCCTTCTTGTCTTCCTTATTTTTATTCTTCATCCATTTTTCTCTAAGTTTTTCCCTTCTATCCTTCCACTTTTGGCTTTTTGTTGTCTGGATATTCTCAAGCAGGTCTTCTGAGTGTTCCAGTACTTATACTCTGGGTTCTAGGGTTTTACTCTTTTCTTGATCCGAGTCTTCTCGTTTTCTTTCTTGTCCTTTTTCTTGTGCTTGTGTGATGGCTTTCAATGGTACTGTGTATTCCTTGTCGCTTCTTGACGATTCAATTACTTCTATTACGTTAATAGGTGTAGTTTCATGAGTCTTATTAGGATTTTTTGGACAGTCTCTAAAGAGATCTTCCTTTCCATAGTCATTGCAATACCCTTCCCACGTCCTAGGGGGTGGTGGGTGGTATGGCCGAGTGCATTCTCTTATAAAATGATCTCCTCCACATCTATAGCATGGTCCTTTTGGTGTGGGTGGTCTGATGGGTGGTCTCATGGGTGTTGGTGACTTGGGTGTAGTGTACATTAGTGTTTCCAACTTTGGTCCATAGACATTGTCATATCCCTCATAACCATAGTATTGTGGGTCATAAACTTGCTTGTACTCCATCAAAATGGTGTCATAGGGATAGTATTCTCCTTGGTTGTGCTCGTATCCTAGGTTCTTGATTCTATATTGGCTAATGGTGATGCTGGAACTATGGTCCTCTCCATGTTTTCCTCTGGTTGATCATATTTAACTGGCACTACGTACTGTGGAAGTGGCGGTTGTTGTCCTAACACTGGTTGAGGTTGTCCATATTGCCCTTGCTCATATGGCCTAGGTGCCACTTCTGGTCCTCGATGGGGATTATATCTGGGAATCTCCCTCCCTGGCTCTCTCGGAGGGTATCCATATGGCCTATATTGAGGTTGATTTAAAGGTCGTGACTACCTCTTGAATGGACAATTCTCAGTGGTATGATTAGTGTATTTTTGTTCTATATGGCAATATAGGGTGGTTCCTTGATTTGGCTGCCTATTGTAAGGGTAAGCTTGAGGCAAGCATGTTCCTCCTCTTACGCACATGTGAGTAGGATGGTCTCCTCCCCATAAGCTTCATCTTTGCAACATGGGTATTCTCATTGGTGGATGCTGGTAGTTCCACTGTCCATGCACTCCTAACTTCTTGGCTACCAGCTCCGCCAACTCCTCTGCATTACTAGAGTTGGATGTCACTATACTTCTAGTGTCTTCTGATTTCATAGGGCTTGGTGTACATTTGAGATCATTAACTACATTGTCCTCTAGGTCAATACACTCTTGAAGACATTCACTCATTGTGTGCATCTGCTTCATGAAAGAAACTTGGAGAAGCTTGTCGAAGGTAGAAAAGTGCGTTTCGAAGCGATGAAGTTTGGTCAAGCCAACCGGCACAAGACCAGCCCTTGAGCTTATGGAGACTCAAATAGACCTTATAAGCATGCTATAAGTGCAAAGAAACACACTATGTACCTTGGAGCATCAAGGAGAATGAGTCGATACAAAACAGATAGGTTCGCGGGTCGACTAGCTCAAAAAACTTACTATCTATGGAAGAGACAATGAACTTCAAATGCCCATAGCGACCAGCGTGATTACAATTAGAAAAAATCATTTTATGGGAGTGATACACATAGGGTTGAGTGTATGGAATGCACAAAAGTATAAGGAATAAGCAAAATATGCTATAGGAATGAATGCAACATTCACCGGTGGTACTTCCTATTTTTCAGGAATACGTAGAGATTGACCTCGAGGAAGAAAAACTACGATTTCTCCACGTCTGCTGAACCAAATGCTTTGAAAATTTACAGGCATAAACTAGACACTAATAGCTTTCCAATGAGTCCTCTTGCACTCAATTTGGAGCTCTGAGGAGAGAGCAGCAGCCTCTGCAAGATTACTGTTGGCGAAGAAGATGATGCAGAAAATTGAAGGAGCAAGACAATGATGGTCACAAGTGTATGTATATTGCTTCCATGTAATGTAAAAGTGATTTTAACTCCTTATATAGCCTTTAGGAGTGTTCCACGACTTTTACAACTTGAATTTGAATTCAAATGAAGGTGGGAATGGTTGTTGGAGGGAATCAATTCACTTCCCTACAATCTAGGAAAAGTGAAGATCTTGATTGATCTACTTTTAGGTGACTTGATTTCCTTGATTGAATGCAACTTCAACCACCAAAATTTCGTGGGATTTTGGCTCTATATTTCTACTTTTACATGTGTCAAGCTCAAAGCTTTTACAACGGTAAATGAGCCATCAATATTCTCAAAAAAATACAATAAATGAGCATATGAAAAAGAACTCTCCAACGGATATTCTTTTGACGCGATAGCCTTTGATGTAGATCAAATCCACCTCAAGCATAGTGTAAGCTTGATGTTCCAACACTTCACATACACTAAAGTTCTCAAAGTCCCGTTTGTCAGCCTGTCCAAGAATAGCGATATCATTTTTTGCTGAGTGGGTCTTTCTGTTACTGGGCATCTATCAACATATTGATTGAACCTCCGGGCAGCTATTTTCACCGTTTCATTTGGGTTTTGTTTGAAGTTATGGATTAAAGATGAAGAGTTGTGTTTAATTACTCTCTTAGTGAATTCCCCAATGAATTCCTGAAAAAATTGTTCAATATTTCCAAATTGATTGGGATCCAATTGCTGGAACCAAGTCAAAGCTGTCTCTGTGAGTGTAAGTTTGAAGGACTCATTTTACACAAAGAAATCATCCACTTACTTTGCTTGTAGAACTTGTTCAAATTCAGCTATGTGATCATAAGGTTCTCCCATTCCATCAATGATTTCTCATACACTTAGCCAATTGAATCGGTCTTAATCTTCTTATGGTTTCGGGTGGTCTAGGCATTACAGGAATTACTGGTCTAATTGGAGGCATTCCAGAGTGCACTCCTAGAGGTGGTCTTGGCCTCACTGGTGGCGGATGATGGTTGCCTAGTCTAGGGTGAGTTTGATTGTGTGATTGCAACCCTAGCATTGTGAATTGCACATGGGTTGGGTTGGGAATGCTCCGATGGCTTGTCTATCTCGACATTGTATTTTCTGACTCCTGTTGTGTCCCAAAGGGATTATGAGAGGGACTTGCTTCCCAAGAAGCCAAGCATGAAGGTAATAGGATCCAGGTGGATACATATAATAATAAAAAAAAAGATGGTTCTATAAACAGATACAAGGCAAGGCTAGTGGCAAAGGGGTTCGCTTAAACCCATGGAGTGGACTATGAAGGAACCTTTTCACTTGTGGCAAAGATGCCAACAATTAGGGTTTTGGTAAGTGTTGCTGCTTCCAAGAATTGGAACCTATATCAGTTACATGTCAAGAATGCATTCTTAAATGGATGGATATTAGAAGAAGTGTATATGGCACAACCACCATGGTTTGAAGATAAATGTAAATCAAGTTATGTATGCAAGCTAAGGAAGGCACTTTATGGCCTAAAGCAAACTCCGAGAGCTTGGAACCATAGGCTTGTTACTTATTTGCAGGACCAAGGTTTTGTGGCTAGCAAGGCAGATTCTTCTTTATTTATAAAGAAGATCAATTCAAAAGTTATCTACTTAAGTGTCTATGTGGATGACATCATCATTACAGGGAATGATGCCAATGGCATCAAGCAGGTTAAAGCTCAACTAATGGAAGAATTTAAAATCAGTGATCTTGGCTTGTTAACATATTTTCTTAGTCTAGAACTTGTGTATACAGATTCTGGTATATTTATTACTTAGAGAAATTATATTAATGTATGTTGATAAAATTCAAGATGGAGAATACCAAAATTGTAGGCACACCCATGGAACTCAACCATAAAGTTAGTTCTCATGAAGGAGAACTCCTTGAGGATGTTACAGGTTACGAAAAGCTTGTAGGCAGCCTCAACTAAGCTACCCTAACAAGACTATACATTGCTTATGGAGTAAGTACATTGAGTTATTTTATGTGTGCACCAAGAAAGCCTCACATGGAAGCTGCCAAGAGCGTGCTAAAGTATCTAAAGGGTACCACAAATGAAGGGTTGTTTTATCCCTTCACTTTTGACTTAGATATAAAGATGTATTCTAATGTAGATTGGGTTGGCTCCAAGGATGATAGGAGGAGCACCTCAGGGTACCTATCTTTTGCAAGTTCAAAGCTTATATCATGGTCATGTTGGAGGATAAACACTCCTATGTGCAAAACAAAAGCAAATAAACCCTCTTAGGATCCTGAAATTTTTCAGACATAGGCTCTGTATTTTCTGAGTTTCTCTGAGTATATGCAGAGACTGATGATGAAATTTTGCAGGCTTAAACTAGACTTTAAAATCTGTCAAATGAAAGTAAAATCACTCCATTTGAACACTGTATGATGCCGCAATCAGCTGCAACAAAACAGATAACTTGATCTCTTCACAGAGTATGAGCTAACTAGACTGACACTGTTCTGGACATTTGTCTGCACATGTGCAGGCACTGAACCCGAGACTTATACCAAACATAGTAGAACTTATAAGCTTTCCAACAAGACAAAAATCATTGCAAACAGATTCCGGATGAAGGAGAAACAACAATTACAAGACCGGGGGGTCTGCCAAAAACATCTAGATAGATAGAGTGTGTAAAAGTGAAATTTCTGCAAAATATGCGGAGAGCAGCTAGTAGGGGGTGTGCTTAAGCAAGGGGGCAGCTTGGGCATGTATTTCCACGACTCTAAGTCATAATAAAACTCATTAGAGGTTTTAAAGACCACATACTAACCTCTTTAACCAATCAAAAACATATACATGTCAAAAGTGAGGTCCAATCACATCAAGAGGTGAGCTAAATCTTCTCTACTCAACTTCTTTCCATTATGGGCATAATTGGATGCCTCCAACTCATGGAAATCAGCCTCCTTTGATTGTGGATGATGTGGAAGGTTCAATTTGGGGCATGTTCCCACACTCTTAAGCTTGAAAAACTTTCAACACTCCCCCTCAAGCTCAAGTCTTTTCCTTCATTGCTTCAGCCTATGTCTCTTATGTTGATTTATTCCTTGAATCCTCCAAGCTTTGTACCTTCAAGAAACTTTGTCATCATGTCTGCAACCTGCATTTTAGTGTTCACATACCTTATATCTATCTCTTTTGCCATCACCTTTTCTCTAACGAAGTGGTAATGAACCTCTATGTGCTTGCTCCTTGTATGAAACATGGGATTGTTAGCTAGATAGATGCTTGAAATGTTGTCTCCATAAAGAGGAAACTCCTCCACTTCTACTTCCAAGTCCTTAAGTAGCTTCTTAAGCCATAATAGCTCACACGTAGCCAATGCTAAACCTCTGTACTCAGCCTCTGTGGATGAAAGAGCAACAGTGGTTTGCTTCTTAGAGCTCCAAGAGATCACTTTTGTACCTATCATGAAAACATAACCCGATGTACTCCTTCGATCATCCTTGGTACCTACCCAATCAGCATCACTATATCCTTTGACACTTAGATCAGCATCATATGAGTAAAATAGACCTTGGTTGATGGTGTGCTTGATGTAACGAAGCACCTTTCTTGCCGCCATGAGATGATCATGAGTAGGTGCATGCAAAAATAGAGAGAGAACACCTACTACATATGCAAGATCAGGTCTAGTGAATGTGGCATAAATTAATGAACCAATTATGCTTCTATATAGTGTAATATCTTGTATAGCCTCTCCTTGACCTGCAACCAACTTTGTATTGGGCTCCATGGGCTGAGAAAGTGGCTTACAACCACTCATACCAAACCTGTATAGCACATCCAACAAGTATTTTCTTTGAATCAAGAAGATGCCATTGTGTGCATAGATTACCTCTATTCCCAAGAAGTATTTTAGTGTTCCAAGATCAGATATCTTGAACTCCTTTCCTAGCTTTGATTTGATATCTTTAATACCTGCAATATCACTTCTTGTGATGATCAAATCCTCCACATAGATGCATATGTATACCATCTTGTCTCCTTGCTTCTTCATGTAAAGTGATGGATCTGCAACACTTTCTTTGTATCCACAACTTGATAAATAATCCACTAACCTCTGATTCTAGGTCCTTGGGGCTTGCTTTAGTTCATATAATGCTTTCCTTAGCTTGCAAACATGATTTGGGTACCTCATACTAGCAAATCCTTGAGGTTGGCTCATGTAGACTACTTCTTCAAGCTCTCCATTGAGGAAGGCATTCTTCACATCCAACTAATATAAGCTCCATTTCCTTGATGTGGCCACTGCAATCAAAGTCCTAATTGTTGGCATCTTGGCTATGGGGCTGAAAGTTTCATCATAATCTATCCCATAGCTTTGGGAGAAGCCTTTCGCCACCAACCTTGCTTTGTACCTAGCAAAGGAACCATCTGAATTTCTTTTAATTTTGTAAACCCACTTATTACCTATCACCTTCATGCCTTCTTGAGCTGGTACCAAGCTCCAAGTATGGTTCTCATCAAGTGCTTTGAGCTCTTCCTTCATTGCCTCTTGCCATTCCTTGCAATCCTTAGCTTCTTCATAACTGGTTTGTTCTTTTTCCTTGATTACCTGAGTCATGTATGCATAATGCTTTGCAATAAAATTATCATATGTTAACCTTTGTACTGGATATCTTACTCTTGAAGACCTTCTTTCACTTCCTTTAGGTGTGGTTGCCATCTTCTTTCTTTGTTTTGCCACTTCTGGAGTTTGAATTTCTTCTATCTCTTCATCTTCCAACATGCTCTCGTCCACATAGCTTCCTTCTTCAACTAGAATCTTCTCTTTGCCTTTGACTTTGCTTTCTTCAGAGATGGTCTCTCTTTCCCTAAGCCTTCCACTCCATGGTGAGGGTGCCCTTGTGTTGCATGAGTTGATTGGACCACTTAAATCCATGCTTTCTTGAACTCTATCATCATTCTTCAAATCTGTCTCACCTATGTCTTCAACCTGCAATGGACTTGTGCATGCATACCAAGGCTTCAATTCATCAAAGACAACATCCCTACTTACCTTCAGCTCATTGGTGATGGGATTATAGAATTTATACCCCTTTTGTTCCATAGAATATCCCAAAAAAATACACCTTTCAGATTTGGCATCTAACTTTGACCTCAACTCTTGAGGTACATGTACATAGCATATACAACCAAAGATTCTAAGATGTGAAATGCAAGGTTTTCTTCCACTCCATGCTTCCTCAGGGGCTAGATGATGTATACTTGATGTAGGACATCTATTCATGATGTATGTGGCTGTATATGTAGCCTCTCCCCAATAACAATGTGGCATATTCATTTTGTTGAGCATACACCTTGCTACCTTTGCTATGTGTCTGTTCTTTCTCTCTGCTACCCCATTTTGTTGAGGGGTATACCTGCATGTAAATTGTCTTTTGATGCCATTGACCTGCAAAAATTCAGAAAATTTATGGGAGAAGTATTCTCCCCCTCCATCAGATCTCAAAGTTTTGATAAACTTGCCAGATTCCTTCTCCACCTATGCTTTGAATTTCTTGAAGTAGTGGAACACATCTGATTTGTTTCTAATGCAATACAACCACACTTTCCTTGAAAAGTCATCAATGAAGGTTACAAAATACCTATTTTCAACAAGGGATGCTTCCCTTGTTGGGCCCCAAACATCCGTGTGAATGAGTTCTAAAACATTTGCACTTACATATGTACTCTTCTTGAAGGGCAGCCTTGATTGTTTTCCTTGTTGGCAAGCTACACAAATTTCATGCAACATTTTAGATGTAAAATTTGGTAGGCCTCTTACCAAGCTCCTCCTTTGCATGTCCTTGAGCTTTTGTAATTTTATGTGACCTATTCGTTTATGCCATAGATCCAAATCTGCTATCCTCTTGTCTCCATATGTGACATACATTGAATGGTGTGGCTGATTTATGTCCATTGTGAACATTCTCCCTTGCTTCTTTCCTTTTGCAATGAGCTTGAAACCTGACCTTGGATCCTCAAAAAAACATCCTCTTTCATTGAACCTAACTTGATAACCTTTTTCTACCATTTGGTCTACCGAAATCAAGTTTTTGGTAATAGTAGGGACGTGTAATACCTCTGATAAGCACTTTGCTCTTTGATTTCCTTCCAAACTGATATCTCCCACATGTTGAATGGTATGCTCTGAGTTATCACCTGTTTCCACATGCCCTTGATGCTTTGGGACCTTCAAATTACTAAAACGATCCTTTCGACATGGCATATGATTGCTACATCCACTGTCTACATACCATACATCTTCACTAGCTTGAGTTGTATCTTCACCATACCTCATGGCAAGTAAATAATCATTCCCTTGGCTGGATGATGTGTTTGCATAATTACCTTGCCCTCTATAATTGTTGTTGTTGCTTTGATTCCCTTGTCTTTGAGCTCTATGATAGCATTCATTTGCAAAATGACTGGGCTTACCGCATACAAAGCATCCATTTGAAGTGGGTTGTCCTCTTCCACCAAATCTTGCACCTCTTCCTCTATTTGTGGCTCTTCCACCTCTTTGAACTGCATTTTCTTGTTGTACTTGACCTCCTTTGTTGCTTTCATATCTTCCTCTTCCTCTTGTAGCACCTCGGTTGTGTCTTCCTCTTCCTCTACTTGCATACAACAATTGCCCTTGGCTATCCTTGGCATTATGACCACCAAGGTTCATCTCCTTTGTCACCATGAGAGTGATTAGTTGATCAAAATCAGGAAGAGAGTCCCTTACATACACTGAAGTTGTGAAAGCCCTCCATTTTTCATCATCCCTAAGTCCATTTAGGGTGTGGGCGACAAGATCGTCATCATCTAGGGCACAACCGATGGACCCTAGTGCATCTGCAAGCTCTTTAACCTTTAATATTTAATCATTAGCACCTTGAGAGGGGATTTTCCTAAGATTATTTAGCTCATTCTTGAGCTGAATTTTTCTATCTTTTGTGGAGGTTGAGTACAATCTCTCCAAGCACTCCCACACCTTCTTTGATGTATCCAAATCTTGAATGTGCCCTACCATAGAGTTGCTAATATGCTGAGATAAAATGAAAATGACCCTTTTGTCCCTTTCATCCCACTCTCTTACTACTCTTCTCTGGTCATTGGTTGGATTTACCTCATCTATGTAGGGTTTGGCTCTCCACCACTCACAAGTCCCCACAAACCTTTACCCATCAAAAAATTGCTTATTCTAAATCACCATGGTTGGTAGTTTCCTTTTTCGAGCTTCTCAATCTGAGCGTTGAGATCAGCCATGGTGCCTCCTAGCTCTCTTGAACCTTCCCCTTGATGTAATGAAGTTGAAAAAGATGGCTTTTACCTCAAAAAGTATAGCTACTCCTCTTGATGAAGCTTCGTCTTTGATTTGATGATGTATTTGCTTCCCCTTGTTGTTGACGTGCCCGTTCTTTGCTTCCTTCCTTCAAACTTTGATGAAGTCTTTACTTAACTTCAGTAGCTCCTTCTTCTCTCTTTGATACTCCACTTATAGCTCTGATACCACTGTTGGAGGATAAACACTCCTATGTGCACAACAAAAGCAAATGAACCCTCCTAGGATCCTGAAATTTTTCAGACATAGGCTCTGTATTTTCTGATTTTTTGTGAGTATATGCAGAGACTGATAATGAAATTTTGCAGGCTTAAACTAGACTCTAAGATCTTTCAAATGAGAGGTCCATTTGGACATTGGATAATGCCTCAACTAGCTGCAACAAAACAGATAACTTGATCTCTTCATAGAGTATGGGCTAACTAGACTGACACTGTTCTGGACATTTCTCTGCACATGTGCAGGCACTGAACCCAAGACTATACCAAACAAAGCAGAACTTATAAGCTTTCCAACAAGACAAAAATCATTGCAAATGGACTCCGGATGAAGGAGAAACAACAATTACAAGACCGGGGGGTCTGCCAAAAACATCTAGATAGATAGAGTGTGTAAAAGTGAAATTTCTGCAAAATATGTAGAGAACAGCTAGTAGGGGGTGTGCTTAAGCAAGGGGGCAGCTTGGGCACGTATTTCCACGACTCTAAGTAATACAACTCATTAGAGGTTTTAAAGACCACATACTAACCTCTTTAACCAATCAAAAACATATACATGTCAAAAGTGAGGTCCAATCACATCAAGAGGTGAGCTAAATCTTCTCTAATCAACTTCTTTCCATTATGGGCATAATTGGATGCCTCCAACTCGTGGAAATCAGCCTCCTTTGATTGTGGATGATGTGGAAGGTTCAGTTTGGGGCATGTTCCCACACTCTTGAGCTTGAAAAACTTTCAACAGGTCATATAAGAAGCAACCAACTATGGCCTTATCATCTCAGAAGCAGAATACAGAGGTTTGGCCAATGCAACTCAAGAAGCTATGTGGCTTAAGCAACTCTATGAAAATTTAGGGTTACACTCTTGCACTCCAATAATCTTTGAAGACAACACTAGTTCACTTCATTTGGCTGCTAATCCTGTATATCATGCAAGGACTAAGCACATTGAAGTGCACTGTCATTATGTAAGGGAGGAATTTCTTAGCAAGGATATTCAACTATCCTATGTATCAAATCATTTACAATGTGCAGATATACTCACAAAGTCTTTGGATGGAACCAAGATGAACAGATTCAAATTGATGATTGGTTTGCAGGAGATCAAGGAGGAATGAAGACCAAGCATGTTAGGCTTGAGGGGGAGCTATTGGTGCAAGAGAATCCAAGCCCACATACTTGGAAGATTTGGCATATTGGTTATGAAGTCTTATATGATCAATCCCTTGTAAAAATCAATTACATTTATCCTTGTAAAAGTGTCCTACAACCATGAGGAAGTTAGGAAGCATCAAATCTCGTACTTGATTGATGAGAGAAGATATCCTATACTTTAGGATTCACTTTTAGGTGAACTTTTGAATTTGAATTCAAAAGGTTGGCTCCAAACTCAACCATAAAAGGAGAATCAAAAGACCCATGCGCTATATCGACTCTATGAGATCATTTTGATTGGGATACATTGTGAATTGAGAACTTACTTCATAGCTCATTCACCACCACATATTGAGCAATTGATTATTGCTAATGAAATTGTATTTGTACATGATTTAGTACATATATCTTCACTTCACTTCTCTGCAATGGCTACACCAAAACAATGATTTTCTCAGAGCTTGTTCTCAGTGTATAATTGATCATTTGTCATGATTTAAAGCATGATAGATTCAGCATACTATCTAGTATATAACTACAAAATCACATTATCATTGTCTCTCTGAGTCGTGAGATATTAACATATCTTTACTCTTGGGTCTGTTGACTGATGCACCTCGAAAATATCAGGCATGTCCTATGATTTGCTAAACATCATACTCAGCATCTATTTTATCGTTTTAGATGAAATCACTCATGATTGGTAGCTGTCTAAGCTAATTAGCCATCATCCAAAGGAATTAGGCTAATTGCTACTATGCTCAGAGAAGTGTTCAAAACACTGAATATGTGTAGAGATAAGAATAGCAAGTTTTTTATCTTGGATAAATTTCCTACCTATCTGTTTTGATCCATTGATTAGTGGATCATGTTCCAAACATCATATATGATTATTTATGATCACTACCTAGATAAAGAGGCCCTCTACACTCTCTAACAACTATTCTTGGCAGTTGTGAAGTAGGATCAAGCAATACCACTTCATCTCTGAAGATTATCCACCATCTCCTCCAACATACTCCATGTTGCATGTAAACAATCTCCATTCCTAGAAAATAAGATAAGTCTTCTAGGTCACTGATCTTGAACTCCTTTTCCATTTTATTTTTGATTTCTTTGATTCCTTGAGTATCTATAGCTGTGATTATAATGTCATCAACATAGATGCAAACACACACACACACACACACACACACATATATATATATATATATATATATATATATATATATATATATATATATATATATATATATATATATATATATATATATATATATATATATATATATATATACACACACTAGCAAACTACTATCTGCCTTTGGAGCTTGGTATCCAAGTTCATTCAAGAACTTGACAAGTCTATAATTCCAAGCCCTTCAGGCTTGTTTCAAACCATACAAAGCTCTTTTAAGATTACACACATAATCTGATGCATTTGGACCTTTGAACCCTTCTCGTTGCTCCATCTATAATTCATTTGCAATATACCCATTCAAAAGTGCATTGTTAACATCCAATTGTGACAATTTCCAACCTTTACAAGCTACAATAGCTATCAAGATTCTGATTGTAGAGATTTTAGCACGTGGACTAAACTTTTCATCATAGTCGCCACCTTGTGTTTGAGCATACCCTTTGACCACAAGTCTATCCTTATATCTAGACACTTTACCATCCGCAAATCATTTTTTCTTATATATCCATCTACAACCAATTACCTTCGGATTATTTAGTCTAGGTACCAAATCCCATGTATCATTCTCAAGTAAAGCATCATACTCTTCCTACATTGCATTCTCCCATTTCTCTTTACCTTTAGCTTCTACATGTGTTGATGGATCTTCATCTCTTTTCATCATGTATGCATAATCCTTTATTGCTATATAACAAGCATAGCTATATCTGATAGGTTGCTTTCTTTCTCTTGATGAACTTCTTACTTCTGCATTTCTTGAAGTTTGTGCATCATTATGTTCGAGTTCAAATCTTGGTCTATCTTCATCTTCAATTTTTATTCATTTCTATATCTATCATCATCACTTTCATCTTCATATACCTATATCTTTGATTTTCCTTTCCTTGTCTTCATGATTTCTTCAAAATCTATATGAATGTTAGTTGATTCTGTATACCATGTACTTTGCTCATCAAATGTCACATCTTTTGAAACAAGAAATCGTTTTTTGGATGGATTCCACAATCTATAACCCATTTTTTTATCATCATACCCTATAAAGACATAGTTCTCTACCTTGGGTTCCAATTTATGTCTCAATTGAGATGGAGCATAAGCATATGCCAAACATCCAAATATTTTTCAATGATCAAGAGTAGGTTTCTTACCCCACCATGCTTCATAAGGAGTCATGCCCTCCAAAGCTTTACAAGATAACCTATTCACAAGATAAGTTGCAGTATTAATAGTGGAGAGTATGTTACTTCTCTTTTTATACGTGTATTCCACAACTAATCATCAAAGTCTTGAGAGAAATACTCTCCTCCTCCATCTGATCTCAACCTCTTGAGCTTTTGACATGTAACCCTTTCTACATAAGAATGATCGTGTTTAAATGTATTAAACACTTTAGATTTATCTTTGATCACATAAAGTATAATCCATCTTGTTGCATCATCTACAAATGAAACATAATATCTAGATCCATTAATACTATAATCCTTTGAAGGACCCCACAAATCTGTATGTATGAACTCAAGCATATTTGATTACATGAATCCTTGCTTATTGTATGTCTGCTTCTACGATTTACCTAATTGACAAGCCTCACATTAAATGTCATGTTTTGATCCTGAATATTTGGCAAAACATTTAGTGATCCATTCTTTTCCATTTCTTTTATACCTCTTTCATTAAAATGCCCTAGCCTTTTATGTCATAGATACAATTTAGTCCTTTTTTGACTTCCATAGGTAAACAATGCATGTCCCACATTACCTTGAACTTTGAGAGTAAAACGTCTTCCTTATTTTTAACCTACAACAATATTCTTATAACCTTGATTTGAATCTTCCACATAAAGTCCATCATTAGAGAACCTGACTTCATATCCTTTTTCAAGAAATTATCCTACATTGATTAGATTCTTTGGAATTGTTGAAACATAAAGTACCTTGCTTAATAGTGTACTTCCATTCTTGGTCCTCATTGATCCAATGTTTTCCACTTTATGTTTAGTGTTGTCTCCAATTTGAACTCTATGTTCATATACCTTTGCTTCTATGTCAGTCGTCAAAGTAATGTTACCACTTAGATGATTGTTGCACCTGAGTCATGTGAAGCGATGGATAGGTATGTGCTTGAAGATGAAGAGGTGTTGCAAAATCCTTGATCTACACCAGCCAAATGAACTCCAAGAGTATGTGTTGGGCCCTTTTAGCTTGCCAATGGATGTATTAGACACCCTATGTACCTTGGAATATCACTCTCAAAAAGATAGATCAAAATAGATAAGTTGGAGTTAGCTCAGAGGTGAAGAACTTGCTATTTTGGTTCATACACCTGTCCAGTGTTTTGCATAATTCTCTGAGCACAACAGTAATTAGCTTAATTCCTTTTGAGGAAGTATAGTTAACTTAAAGATCTAACTTTCAAGAGTAATCTCATAAAAAATAATGAACCACACACTAATAATGATATTTAACAAGTGATGACATCATCTCAATTTTCACAGGCTGCTATAGTAATGAAACCAGTGAGCAGAAAAATGAACATGACTCAAGATTTAAGAATCCAATGATTATGAAAATTTGTATGCTTATACTAAACAGTATGCTGCATCCAAAAAACTTTAAACCATTGAAGTTGGGTAAGTACACACTGAGAACCAGCTCTGATAAGGTGAGTGAAAAAGTTAGGTACCTGACAGAGAAGTGAAAATGAACAGACAGGGTTGATTTCAATTGAACATAACTGAAGCTTGCAACACCCAAATGAAATGAAAATTGGTGAGCATATAGTAGACCTATAGAGCTAACTTTACCAAGGTAAATCACTGAAAATGATGCACCAAGCTCAGAGAAACTATCTTTGTAATCTGACTGAGAAAATTGAGAGATATGGCAGTGAGTAGTACATTTCACAAGAACATGGAAATATGAACTCAAATGATCATGAAAATGAAAGTATATTGATCTTACAACACAACAGACTTACTGATACATATTTGTGCCTTGAAACCACACCTTGATATGGCATAAAGCTCAGCTTTCGAGGTCTTCTCTGAGGTCTCTCTAACCACGACTAAAGTTGCCATCTATTTATAGTTGAGCTTGGGAGGCTAACTTCCCTCAATCACTCTCCAATCAATTAGTGATTGATTTGATTCTCTATCTACCACAAATCATGAATTCATGGCTCATCTTTCCCTTTTTGATCAAGTGGACTCAACCACTTAAGATTCTTTCACTTTTACATCAAGTAAAGTCTTCAAAAGTTACAAGAGGTAGTTCACAAGTGAACTTTACATTGTCTTCATTTTAATGCTTCTTCTTTGAATTTGTGGGACTCAAGCCAATACTTAGGCTTGTCATAGAATTGCTCCAACAGCTCCCCCTCAAGCCAAGTATGCTTGAGGTCTTCAATCTTCCAAGATTACCTGCAAACCTATCATAGCCTTGAATTTGCAAAGCTTTGTACCATCCAATGCTTTGGTTAGATTATCTGCACATTGTTGATGAGTGGACACATATGATATTTGAATCTCTTTGCTTAGAATCTTCTCTCATACATAGTGATAATGAACTTCAATATGTTTATTCCTTGCATGAAAAATAGGATTAGCAGCCAAATGAATAGAACTCATATTGTCACCAAAAATAGTTGGAGTGCCAAACTCCAATCCAAGATCTTTGAATAATGTCTTCATCCACATAGCTTCTTGTGTAGCTATGGCAAGACCTCTGTACTTAGCCTCTGTGGAAGAGAGAGCAACTGTAGGTTGCTTCTTGGATGACCATGAAATAAGCTTTGAACCTGCAAAAGTAAGATATTGTGAAGTGATCCTTCTATCTTCCTTGGAACTAGCCCAATCTGCATCAGAAAATAGCTTCAAACCTAGATCAAATACATAAGGATAATAACGTCCTTCATTTATGGTTCCTTTGAGATACTTGAGAATCTTTTTGGCAGCATCCATGTGTGGTTTACTTGGTGTGTGCATAAATTGACTTAGCTCACTCACACTATAACATATATCTACTCTTGTCAATGTGGCATAGTGGAGACTACCCACTAGACTTTGATATGATGCGATGTCCTCTATGAGTTCACCTTCATGTGAGCTCAATTTGTGATTGACCTCCCTTGGAGTACGTGCAATCTTACAATCTTGCATCTTGAATTTTGCCAACATGTCCTTAATGTACTTTCTTTGAGTGAGAAACAAACCATGATCTTTGTAGACAACTTCCAAACCTAGGAAGTAGGTAAGTGAACCCAAATCACTTATCTTGAACTCTTCTCTCATCTGATCTTTGATCTTCTTCATACCATCTGCATCATTTCCTGTCAATATAATATCATCTACATATACACATAGGTAGATGATCTTAGAATTACTCCTTTTAATAAAGAGTGAAGGATCTACCTTGCTTGGTTGAAAGCCTTTGTCTTGCAAGAATGAAACAAGCCTGAAATTCCAAGCTCTTGGGGCTTGCTTGAGACCATACAATGCTTTGTTAAGTTTACACACATAATCAGGATAAACTTGATTCTCAAAACGAGGTGATTGTGACATATATACCTCTTCTGTTATCCAACCATTCAAGAATGCATTCTTTACATCTAGTTGAAGTATCTTCCAATTCTTGGAAGAAGCAATATTAAGTAACACTCTGATTGTAGGCATCTTAGCTACAGGAGAAAAAGTTTCTTCATAATCAACTCCTTGAGTTTGTGCAAAGCCTTTTGCTACAAGTCTTGCCTTATACCTGTTTTGGAACCATCAAAATTCCTCTTGAGCTTGTAGACCCATCTTGAGCCTATTACCTTCATAGATGAAGTCTTCGGCACCAAATCCCAAGTGTTGTTTTCCTCAAGTGCTTCAATTTCTTCCTTCATTGCATGCTTCCATTCTGTTTTTGCTTTGGCCTCTTCAAATGATGATGGCTTCTCTTGGTTTATGTCATGTGCTATGTAGATAGAATGTTTAGTTACTAATGAGGTGTCAAACCCATACCTTTCTGGTTTAGGCCATGATGTGATAGATCTTCTTAGGCCATGATGTGATGATTCAGCCTCATGTCCAAGTTCCTGTAATTTTGCTTTACCTTTAGACTTCCATGCTTTGATCTTTTCCATCTGAGATTCTTCATCATCCTTTGAGGTGTCTTGTTCGTCAATCTTTGGTTGTTCTCTACCAAGCTTTGGAAAATCTTCTTCAAGATCATATGGTAAATTGACCTTCTTGCATGAATCTTCATACCATGAATTGTTCTCATCAAAAACTACATCTCTGCTTACCAAGAATCCTTTGTTGGTAGGATTGTATAACCTATAGCCCTTTTGAATGTTGTCATATCCAATGAATATGCACCTTTCTGCCTTTGGATCCATCTTGTCTCTAACCTATGAAGGAACATGAGAATAAGCAATGCAACCAAAAATTTTACAATGATCTAAGCTTGGTCTTCTTCCATTCCAAGCCTCATATGGAGTCATCCCATCAAGGGATTTTAAAGGCAACCTGTTAATCAAGTAAGTGGTTGTAGATACAGCCTCAGCCCACAAGTAATTAGGTAAATGCTTTTCATTCAACATAGACCTTGCAGCTTCAACAATTGTCCTATTCCTTCTTTGTGCCACTCCATTTTGCTCAGGAGTGTACCTTGTAGTTACCTCTCTTTTGATTCCTCTTTCTTGAAGAAAAGAATTAAACTCATGGGAGAAGTATTCTCCCCCTCCATCTGACCTTAGCCTTTTTAGTGATTTACCTGTTTGATTCTCCACAAGAGCCAAATATCTTTTGAAACATGAAGAAACTTCATCTTTGTGTTTCATAAAGAATAGGATAGTCTATCCGCTGCAATCATCAATAAAGGAGACATAATACCTTGATCCAGATTGTGAAGCTTCCTTGCTAGGTCTCCATACATCTGCATGAACGAACTCCAAGAGATCTCCATGCATATAACCTTTCTTCATGAATGGTAACCTGTGAGACTTTCCAAATTAACATGCACTACACTTATAAATCATATGTTATTTTGACAAGTTAGGGATTCCAAGTACACTTTGGTCCCTGCAAATTTGCTTTAATGACCTTTCACCAATATGTGCTAACCTTTTGTGCCATACTTCCAATTTTGTGAGTGTCTGACTACCATAATTAAAGAGAGCAATGTTTCTAGTGTCTTGTAATTCAAGTGTGAACAATATACCTATCTTTTCACCTTTTGTAATTCTTCTGAATCCTTCACTTGGATCTTCAACAAATACTCCTGCTTTTGTGAACCTGACGTGCAACCCTTTCTCTACTATCTGCCCAACACTTATCAAATTCTTTGTAATGGTAGGGACATAGAGTACCTTACTGAGTAAGGTGCTTTGACATTTCCTATTTTCTCCACAAGGTGTCTTGTATCATCTCCTATTTGTACCTCATGCTTATTCCTTGGATCTTCTAAATCTGATAGGAGTGCCACATTTCCTGCCACATGATTTGAACAACCTGAATCTATGTAGAAAACATGCTCATTAGATTTACCTTGTGGCATAGCCATGTTCATGATCAATAATAAATCCTCTTTTTTTGAGTCTTCTGTGTAGTTATTGAAGTCTCTCTTTCCTTTGTAGCCTCCTTGATAGTCTGAATGATTGTAGTTGTTGTAGTTGCCATGATAATTGTTGAACCTTCCTCTTGAGTAGCCATAACTTCCTCTATTGTATCCTCTTCCTCTTTGATTCCTGGAATTCCTAAAGCAATTTTTAGTTGTATGATTAGTTAATCCACAAATAGAACATGGGTTGGAGTCTTGGGATCTCCCCTTGCCTTGTCTACCTCCTCTTCCTCTACCTCTGCCATGTCTTCCTCTACCTGCATAGTTAACTTGATATGTTCCTGCTTCATCATCCACTTTCTTTGACTTTCCTTTTTTTTTCTTTGGATTTGCTTTTATCAGTACATAAGGATGAAGATTGATTACCTTTAGAGATTTCTCCATTTTTTATAAGCTTTGCCTCTTGAGTAAGTAGTTCTGCAATGAGTGTATTGAAATCAGGTACATGCACGTCCATGTACAAATCCATAGCTGTGGTGAATGCTTCCCACTTGTCATCTTCCTTCAATCCATTGATGACCTGCCTTACAATTTGTTCTTCATCCATTACCTCTCCAATGCTTCCCAACTGATCTGCTATGTCCTTGAGCTTTGTGACAAAATCAGTCACATTTTGTTTGGGAGCTTTCTTGAGAGTTGTGAAATACATCCATAGTTGATGCTTCCTAGCTTTGATACTTGAAGAGAAGAAGGCTTCAAGTGCATCCCACACTTCGTGAGATGTTTTACAACTTCTAATGTGATGCAACAAAAAATCTCAGATAGAGTTGAGGAGATAAGACCTTGCAAGTGCATCCTTGGAGCACCATGTGCTCAATCTTTCTTGCTCTTCTTGTATTGGTTGACTTTTGTTCATGAAACTTGGCATAACTTCATCTCAAGCCACATAACCATATAAACGTCTACCTTGGAGATACGCTTCCATCCTTAATGACCAAGCTGATTAATTACCTCTATCCGATTTATCAATTGATGAAGGACATCCATCTACCATGTTGTCCAACCTTGCTCTGATACCACTGTGAAGAGATGGATAGGTATGTGCTTGAAGATGAAGATGTATTGCAAAATCATTGATCTACACCAGCCAAATTAACTCCAAGAGTATGTGGTGGGCCCTTTTAGCTTGCCAATGGATGTATTAGAAACCCTATGTACCTTGGAAGATCACTCTCAAAAAGATAGATCAAAATAGATAATTTGGAGTTAGCTCAGAGGTGAAGAACTTGCTATTTTGGTTCATACACTTGTTCAGTGTTTTGCATAATTCTCTGAGCATAGCAGTAATTAGCTTAATTCCTTTTGGGGAAGTCTAGCTAACTTAAAGAGCTAACTTTCAAGAGTAATTTCATAAAAAATAATGAACCACACACTGAGAATGATGTTTAACAAGTGATGACATCATCCCAATTTTCACGCACTGCTAGTGTAATGAGACCAATGAGCAGAAAAATGAACATAACTCAAGATTTAAGAATCCAATGATTATGAAAATTTGTATGCTTATACTAGACAGTATGCTGAATCCAAATTTGGGTAAGTACAATCGGAGAAGCAGCTCTGACAAGATGAGTGAAAAAGTCGAGTACCTGACAGAGAAGTAAAAATGAACAGACAAGGTTGACTTAAACTGAACATAACTGAAGATTGCAACACCCAAATGAAATGAAAATTGGTGAGCATATATTAGACTTATAGAGATGAATTTACCAAGTTAAATCACTGAAAACAATGCACCAAGCTCAAAGAAACTATCTTTGCAATCTGACTGAGAAAACTGAGAGATATGGCACTGAGTAGTACATTTCACAAGAACATGGAAATATGAACTCAAATGATCATGAAAATGAAAGTATATTGATTTTACAACACAATGGACTTACTGATACATATGTGTGCCTTGAAACCACACCTTGATATGGCATAAAGCTCAGCTCTTCGAGGTCTTCTCTGAGGTCTCTCTAACCACGACTAAAGCTGTCATCTATTTATAGTTGAGCTTGGGAGGCTAACTTCCCTCAATCACTCTCCAATCAATTAGTGATTGATTTGATTCTCTATCTACCAAAAATCATGAATTCATGGCTCCTCTTTCCAGTTTTGATCAAGTGGACTCAACCACTTAAGATTCTTTCACTTTTACATTAAGTAAAGTCTTCAAAAGTTACAAGAGGTAGTTCACAAGTGAACTTTACATTGTCTTCATTTTAAGGCTTCTTCTTTGAATTTGTGGGACTCAAGCCAATACTTAGGCTTGTCATAGACTTGCTCCAACAGGTCAATGTAGAACACTCTTTGATCTTCCTTCATTGCTTCATGTGTTGCATTCAAGATTAGATTTGAATCTGTCTTTTGATCTGATGCATAATTGTATCAATTATTATTGTAGGATTGGTTTTTGAAGGCTCTTCAACCTCCTCTACCATATGAATTCCTACCATCTCTTCCTCTGAAATTACCTCTTTGACTTCTGCCTCCTCTACCTCTTTGATTATAGTTCTTATTATAATTACCATTCTTTTGATTTTTATGCCATAGTTCATTTACCAAGTGATTTCTTTTGTCACAAATCCAAAAATATTTGCCATTGTCTTTGTTTTTGCCACCTCTTCCTTTACCTCTGTTATTTCCTTTTCTTTTGGTGAAGTATGCTTGATTTGAGATGCTTCTTCATCATTTCATTGTTGCTTGCCTTTAGCATTCTTCTTCTTATCTTTCGAATACACAGCTTGATTGTGGATCCTCTCTAATGATCCTCCCAACCTTTTTGTCGATGTCTTCAGCTTTCATGCGTTCCAAGACAAGTTCGAGGCCCTCAGACACAGAGTTCCACCGATTGCTCTATCGTCGAGCCACGTACATATTCCCTTGACTCTCTCTCTCTAATTCCATATTAGTTGAGTCACCTATGGCTCTACACATGGGTGCCACATGGCACTCATGTGTGAGCCCATCTAAATGGAGTTAAGAGGTGGTTCACACCTCCTCCATAGGTTGACTCCATATAACATTTCCTTCCCCTTAACTCCATTTTTGTCCTCAAAAATGGTACAAGAAGTTCTTAAAGAAAGAGATAATCAATGGAATAGTACTCCCACTAAATCCCCATGTATAAAAATACATGGTCATGTCTTCGTGTTGTTTCCCCATATCCTTCCCCTTAATAAAACTCTTGGGAAGGTACTCTAAAATTGGGAAACCATCTCTGAAGGGTGATAGCCCGCTCCCCTGTGGCACTATCTTCTGAACTATCTTTCCACTTTACTAGACACTCTTTATACAAGTGACTTCTCGTCCGTTTCTCTCGAGTGCGTAGTATGCTCTCAGGCTCATGTGGAATAGATAGAACAAAAATAGGCTCTACTACCTCACTATGTGGAATGAGGTTATCACATTCACCTAGCCTTTTCTTAAGTGAGCTAACATGAAAAACTGGATGGATTTGACTATTTTCTGGAAGTTGGAGCTAGTAAGCCATCTTTCCTATTCTCTTAAGTATTTGTAAAGGTCCACAGTACCTAGGAGATAGTTTTGGACATGGTCCCATCTTCATGGTTTCAAATCTAGATGGAACTCTAAGATAGACCTACTCTCCTATCTCAAAGTTGATATCTCACCTTTGAGGTTAGCATAGGCTCTACCTCTATCCTAAGCTCTCCTAATGTTGTCCTTAGCAAGCCTAAGCATATTGTTCATCTCTTCCAAGAAGTCCTTTGTAGCTTGAACTTTCTCATTCTACAAACCTACTGCATAAGGAGCTCTTGGATGAAACCCATACATAAGCATAAATGGACTATGTTGAGTGGAAGAGTGCTTGGCACTATTATATGAAAATTCTACTATATGTAAGTACTCTTCCCAATTAGTTTGCCTCTCATTCACATATGCTTGAAGCATATCCTCTAGGATTTGGTTGACCCTCTTTGTTTGCCCATCCGACTGTGGATGCTCGGCCGTACTCATGCTAAGTTTCATGTCCAACCTTTTGAGGACAGCTCTCTAAAAGTGGCTAGTAAACTTCCTATCCCAATCTAAAACTATGTCTAAGGGAAGACCATATAACCGGTATAGGTTCTCCACAAAGAGTCTAGCCAACTCTGGTGTCTTCATTGTAGTACGTGTCAGAATAAACCTAGCCATTTTGGTTAACCTATCCACAATTACCCAGACCGAGTCGTGCCCTCTTTGTGTCTTAGGTAATCCAACTATAAAATCCATGGAGATGCTCTCCCACTTCCCATTAGGAATATCCAATGGGTGGAGTAGTCCTCCAATCCTGAATCTCTAAGCTTTGTTGACCTGGCATTTAGTGCACTTAAGCACATACTCTAGGATGTCCTTATGAAGTCCAGGCCAATAAAAATGCCTCTAATTCTTGTTAACTCCTAGGTGTCCCGCACTAGATGTGTCATGACACTCATACAAAATATGCCGTCTCATCTCAAAATCTCTAGGGACACACACCTTACCTTTATATAATAGTTATCCATTATGGACACTGTAATTCTTCCACTTTAATCCTTCTTGAGTACCCGTTGATACTCCATCCTCACTGGAAACCCGTATATCACGATCCCCATTCTCTATGGCTTCCCAAGTCTCGGAATATGTAGGATCAAGCCTACATTTCCCTCTAATGGACTCAAGTAGCTCAATGGACTCAAGTCCATTGAGCATAGGCATGCGGCTAAGTGAATCAGCCACTACATTAAATTTTCCCTTCCTATACCTAAGCTCATAATCAAATTCCTGAAGGGTCTCTGACCATCGGGCCTTCCTACCTTTAAGGTCTGTTTGATTAGAGAGCCACTTAATGCTCTCTTGATCAAACACTATCGTAACTTTGGCACCATATAAATAATGATGCCAGTTCTTCAAAGCATGGACAATTGCATACAACTCCTTCTCATAAACGGAGTAATTCTTCTGAGCTCATTCTAGTTTCTTACTCTCAAAAGCTACTGGTCGACCATCCTGAAGTAGAACCACTCCTATGGCAAAATTACTCGCGTCAGTCTCAACCACAAATGGTTTGTTGGGATTTGCTATATGTAAAAGTGGTGCTGTAGCAATTGTTACTTTCAATTTCTCCATATTTTGCTTCTATTCATCTCCCCAATGAAAGGCTTTCCCTTTCCCTTTAAGCTGTTAGCAATTTTGGCATAGTTCTTAATGAATCTTTGATAGAAACCTGATAAACCTAGGAAGATCTACAGCTCTTCGAGGTTCCTTGGATGTGGCAATTCCATAATAGCCCTTACTCTTTCAGGATCCATCTGGATTCCATCCTAGGAGACTATATGCCCAAGATATCTAACCTCTGTTTTGAAAAATTCACACTTTGACTCCTTAGCAAAGAGTGGATTTTCCCTTAGCACTTTAAATACCTTCCTTAAGTGTTCCAAGTGCTCTTCTTTTGATGCACTATAGATCAGAATGTCATCCAAAAAGTCTACTACAAAATGTCCTAGGTAGGGTCGTAAAACACTATTCATGAGCTTCATGAAAGTGGCAGGAGCATTGGTGAGACCAAAAGGCATCACCAAAACCTCATAGTGCCCATATCTAGTCCTAAATGTAGCCTTAGGGCGTCCTCTGCCCTAATCCTGATCTGATGATATCCTGATCTAAGATCAAGCTTGGTAAAATACCTAGCTTGATGTAATTGATCAAATAGATCTTCTAGTCTAGGCATTGGAAATCTATTTTTGATAGTTACCTTATTAAGTGCTCTATAGTCTATACATAGTCTTACAGAGTCCTCTTTCTTTTTAACTAGGAGCATTGGCGATGCCCATGGTGAGTCACTAGGTTTAATAAAGCCCTTATCTATATCATCCTGCAATTGCTTCTCAACCTCCTCATGCTGAGAAACACTAAGCCTATAAGGTGGCCTTCAAATAGGGTTAGTGTTAGTAACAACTTCAATGGCATGGTCAATGTCCCCTCTCTCAGGTGGTAGCCCTCTAGGTAAGTCAATGGGAAAACATCTCTATACTCAAACATAAGATTCTTAAAACTTTTAACCACACACTCTTGCAAAAAAGAATAGTAGAAAGTCCTATCCATATTTACATTCCTAGCATGAAAATATACATCAAATGATTTGTCTGTATAATGCTCCATATCATGACTATACAATAAAAACATCTCCTATACATGCTAAGAATAACAAAGACTATACAACTCTAATGATGAAATGAGAGGTGCACTAGGTACATCTCTCTCTCCCTCAATACAAACTTTACTTCCATTCTTTTCAAATTCAAGTGTGTTGTTTTGATAGCTGGGTTTAAGTGTATCTCCTAACCCCCATAGCCACTCTCTTCATAACACAAGGTCCATCCTCTCCATATTCATAATTTGGAAGTCTATATAATCTTAGAGTCCTGCATCTTGACTTCCAAATTGGATACCATAGTATCCCATATCCTCTTATCTTGCCCTTGCATCATAGATACAATGTATTTATGTGCATTGGGCTGCTGGAGAATCTTTAATTTCTTGACCAAAGCATAGTTTATAAAATTATGAGTGGCAGAGTCATCTATCATGACCCGCACCCTGGTCCCATACACACTACCATGCAGTTTAACTAGGTCATGTGGTCCAAACTACAGTGACCACAATGACTGAGTCAAACAACAGGTGTGCTATATATCCTCGTGCATCACCTCCAGTCCCTTGCAGCTAGAGCAGCCATGAATAGGAAGGGTCTGCACTAGGTGGACCACCTTTTTGCCCTTTTTGGGGGCCGTACTAGTCTCTGGTCCCTTCTTCCTTTCTTCCCCCTTTGTGAGTGGACAGTTCCACTGTGAATGGCTAGGAGACAAACACCTAAAGCGCAGGTTCTCACTTTTGGCCCTCTCAAACTGATCTATAGATAACATAGGCCCTTGTGATCTTTATTTTTAAATAAAAACTTTGTTTTTCCCAAAAGGTAACTTTTTCTTGAACTTATTCATACTAAGAGGCTTGAGGGGCTCATCCATCTCCATAGGAGTATATTGAGGATGGTTATGGTCCTCATAGATCTGTGCATACTTGATCGCCTCCTCAAACATCTTAGGCGCATTCCTTCTGACTTCCCTCTTTATGGCTTTATCTAAGCCCCTAACAAACCCTCTGGTCTTCTGGAAATCATCTAAGCCCTTAAGTTTCAAAATGATCTCTCTATAGTGGGATAGGTAGACCATAAGAGGTCTACCTCTCTGTGTAATCCTATCCCACTCATCCCAATTCCTCTCCTCCTCATTCTCAGGAAGAAACTCTTTTAGAAAAAGAGTCTCAAACTGAGTCCAATCAATAGGGATAGAGTTCACCTCCTTAAGACTCATCCACCACTTGTAAGCATGTGGGCCGAGTGAGAGACTTGCCTCTAGCACACGGTACTCTGGTGGGGTGCCCTTCAATTGATGCAAATCATGCCACTTTTGTAAAAAAGTATAGAATGCATCCTTATTCCTATCTCGGTCATCCCTCGTAAAGGTAGGTGACTTGATATTACCTACTTATACATGTTGTTCCACTAGTCGGATGAGCCCTTTTATGGCAATGGCAAAGAGAAGGGGAGCCAACAGGTGTTGGAACATCAAGCTTACACTATGCTTGAGGTGGATTTGATCTACATAAAAAACTATCGCTTGCATTACAACAAAAGAATATCCATTGGAGAGTTCTTTTACCTATGCTCATTTATTGTATTTTTTGAGAGATTTTTGATGGTTCATTTACCATTGTAAAAGCCTTGAGCTTTATACATGTCAAATTAGAAAGAGAGAGCCAAAATCCCACGAAATTGTGGTGGTTGAGTTGCATTCAATCAAGCAATCAATCACCTAAAAGTAGATCAAACTAGATCTTCACTTTTCTTAGATTGTAGGAAAGTGAATTGATTCCCTCCAACAACCATTCCAACCTTCATTTCAATTCCAAATCCACTTTTCGAAGTCTTGGAACACTCCTGAGTCTATATAAAGACTTGAAATCACTTGTGCAATACATGGAAGCAATATACATACACTTGTGACCATCATTGTCTTGCTCCGTCAAATTTCTACATCATCTTCTTTGCCAATAGTAATCTTGCAGAGGCTGTTGCTCTCTCTTCACATCTTTAAATTGAGTGGAAGGCGGCTCATTGGTAAGGAATATTGTCTAGTTTATGCCTATAAATTTTCATAGCATTTGGTTCAGTAGATTGGGATAAATCTTAGTTTTTCTATCTCAAGGTTCATCTCTGCGAATTCCTGAAAATAGGAGATACCACCGTTGAGTGTTTGATTCATTCCTATAGCATATTTTTCTTCTTCCTTACACACTTTTCTACCTCCTACAAGCTTCTCCAAGTTCTTTCAGTGGTATCAGAGCTAGATCAAGATGGGTGACGACTTTACTTCAATGTTTGAGAAGCTTGATCGATACAATTACGCGGCTTGGCAAATCAGAATGGAGGCCTATTTGCAAGGTAGAAATCTCTAAGGAATTGTAGCAGGTGATGAAGCTATGCCTATTCCAAGATCCAAAGGAGGACCTATACAAGAGGAGAAAGATAAGCTCACACTTTGATGCGCAAGGGATGCTCAAGCGAGGTCGTACATACTAAACTCTATCTCTGACTTTCTATTACCACATATTAGAGGATGCAAGACATCTTAAGAGACTTGGGATGCCCTCAAGACTTTCTTTTCTACTAGTGCCAAAGCAAGAAAGAATCATCTTTGGAACGAGTTCAACCAAATGAAGAAGACACCTAAACATACCATCACAGAGTTTGTTACCAAGGTCAAGGAGGTTGCGGATTAGTTAGCATCCATTGGAGAGCTGATTGAAGAAGAGGCTATCAAGAGGAAAATTATCAATGGGATTCTAAGTGGTAAGCAATGGCAATCCTTCACGACAGCTTACAATCTCATCATGGATGTGCAGACTCTAGACTTCAACATCTTTGTTGGACAACTCTTCAATGAAGAGCCAACAATAGCATAAAGGAAGGTAAATCCTATCACGGTAATTGAACTAGTGCTCTATATGAAGATAAGAAGGATAGGAAGCAGAAAGGTAAGAAGAAGAAAGAAGATGAAGAAGAGACTTCCCAAGCCAACTTCGAAAGCAAAAGCAAGTGGAAAGGGAAGAAGAAAGTACCAAAGCAAGATAAATCCAAAGGTCATAATGTTCAACCTTGTGCCATATACAATAAGATCAACCACACCACTCAGAATTGTTGGTTCAATGGGAAGTCCCAAAAAGGAAGTGGAAGAGGTGGATATCGAAGCAATAGAGGCACAGGTGGACACAACTTCAACAATAACAATAGAGGCTATAATAGAAGGGACTACAACAATTATTCAGAAGATCAACCACATGAAGACTCATTGCTTCTCATGAATCTAAGCCACAAAGAAGGTAAAGGAGATGATCATTTGTTCTACATAGATTCAGGATGTTCGAATCATGTTGCAGGCAACATTGCTCTTCTGTCTGATTTGGAAAGTCCAAAGCATAGACATGAAGTGCAAACAGGGGATGACACAAAGCACAGTTGGTAATGTCAAAGCTTCTAATGGGAGGACAAACACTCTAAGTAAGGTTCTCTATGTACCCACTATCACAAAAAACCTAATAAGTGTAGGCCAAATAGTTGAAAAAGGCTTGCAAGTTAGGTTCACCCAACATGGAGATTTTGTGGAAGATCTATGTCAAGGCTTCAAGAAGATAGCCAGAGGTGAGCAGCATGCTAGGCTCTTTACTTATAAAGTAGGAGAAACCAAGAACATAGCTCTATTCACTTTTGGGTCTCAAACCCAAAGTGAGCTTGATGTGTGGCATAAGAGACTTGCTCATGTGAATGAAAGAACCTTGAAGGATATATGCAGGGATCAAAGTGTTCTAGGACTGCCAAACATATCAAAGCAACACATGATCAACAGGTGTGATGCATGTCAAACTGGGAAGGCACAAAGACAACTATTCAACCACAAAGGCTACATCCACAACAACTTATTGGACATAGTACATACAGATGTATGAGGACCAAGTCAAGAACCTTCATTGGTAGGATCAAGGTATTATCTCTCATGTATGGACGACCATAGAAGATGGACTGTTCTATACTTTATCAAGAGTAAGAATGAAATGTTCGATTGCTTCAAAAAGTATCTAGCACATGTAGAGAATCATACAAGTAGATCACTCAAGAAGCTCAGATCTGATGGAGGGGGAGAATACTTCTCCAAAGAGTTTGATGAGTTCTTGCAGGACAAAGGTATCAAAAGGGAAGTGAGTACGAGGTACTCTCCTCAACTAAATGGAATTGCAGAGAGGAGAAACAAGACATTGGTTGGATCAGCCCGAACAATGCTTGAAAAGAAGAAGTTGCCACGTTATCTATGGGCAGAAGCTATTTCAACTGCTATGTACCTTGTCAATAGACTACCATCCAAATCACTTCAAGGTATGACTCCTTATGAAGCATGGCATGGAAGAAAACCTATTCTTGGACATTGCAATGTTTTTGGTTGTTTAGCTTATGTCCATGTACCATCACAAGTAAGAGGTAAGCTAGATGAAAGGGCAACACAGGTAGTGTTTATTGGATTTGATTCAACTCAGATGGGTTACAGGCTCTATAATCCTTCAACCAAGCAATTCACTACAAGTAGAGATGTTGTGTTTGAAGAACACAAATCTTGGTATGATGAAGACAAACAAAAGGTAACTCTATCATATGATCTTGATTCTGATTCTCATCAATTAGGAAGCAAGCATGATACACAGGTCCATGATCCAAGAAGTGATACAGACGATGACCAAGATGAAAGAGAAAGGGATTATAAACAATGGAATTCAAGAGGCAAAGCAAAGATGCAAGAGTTTGAAGAATGCTCCAAGCCAGCACCTAGAAGATTAGCAAGAGAGAAGAAACAACCAGAAAGATATGGATATGATTCCACATTTGTTACGAAGCATTCAATCTACTTTGCAAAACACTCTATTTCAGAGGAACTCTCAACCTATGAAGAGGCAAAGGGAAACCCTAATTGAGAAAAGGCCATGAAAGAAGAAATATATGCATTGAAGGAGATGGATACATGGGATTTGGTTCCAATGTTGCCAAATCAAAAGGTAATTGTTTGCAGATGGGTATATAAAGTTAAAAGAAATTTAGATGGATCAGTTTGTAGGTACAAGGGAAGATTAGTTGCTAAAGGATGCTCTCACACTAATGGTATAGACTATGAGGAAACATTATCACCAGTTGCAAAGCTGACTACAATCAGGACATTGATAAGTGTAGCTGCTGCAAGGAATTGGAGACTCCTCCAACTTGATGTAAAAAATGCATTCTTAAATGGTTGGATAAGTGAAGAGGTATCCATGGCACAACCACCAGGTTTTGAAAACCATAATCATCCATCATGTTTCCAGACTTAAGAAAGCATTGTATGGATTGAAACAAGCTCCTAGAGCTTGGAGTTATAGGTTGGTTACATATCTTGAAGATCAAGGGTTCAAAGTTAGCAGCTCAAATCCTTGTCTATTCATCAAAAGGGATCACGATGAGCTTATCTATCTATGTGTATATGTAGATGATATTATTGTGATAGGTGATGATCTAAATGGTATTCAAAGGATCGAGAGACACATTGAAGAGGAGTTCAAAATCAGTGACCTAGGTGAGCTCACATATTTCGTAGGTATGCAGGTGATATACATAGATGAAGGAATGTATTTCACTCAGAAAAGATACATTCAAGATCTTCTTCTCAAGTTCAAAATGGAGAACACTAAGTTGACTACATGGTCATAGATCCAATCTTGACCCAAGACAAGTGATTCCATAAGATCCTCATCTTGACACACTAGCATTTTGACTCTCATTAGGACATCTTGAAGGTAGATGGGAAGCTCCACCTCACCCAAACAAGGGGTTTCCTCACCTCCTAGACCTATGAGATAGGCCTCTATGGGATTAATGTTCAATTGTAGATCTTGGCAGTATGAGAATCTAACTGCACTAGTTGCAGCTTCTGAGTCAATCAAGGCTCTCATAGTTCTTACATTCTCACCTTGTCCTACCTCTATGGTCACAAAGGGATGTCGATCAATTATTCGAGAAGCAATTGCACCTAATGTTTCACACATGGCCATGTGATATCTTGGGGCCTCGAGATTGACATCGAAGCCTAATCTCCTTAATTTATTTTTCCTAATGCGTTTTCTCGCCTCAGCCTGTGCTTCTTCTCTAACCCTTAACTCTTCTTCTTTTCTCTTCTTAGTAATGTTGAGTCTCCTTAACATATCCTCTGTAAGAGGTTCTTGATATAGCTTGAATCTATATCGACTAATATAATTTGGCAAGATGTCACCTTCTAGGGTGGCCAATTGAACTCCACCACTAGTGGAAATTCTATTAATGATCATGGGTCCATATCCTTGTTTCTCCAATTTTTGGGCATGTTTTTTGAGTCTATAAACAGACACTAGGTATCCCTCTTTCAATCCTTCATCCTTGATGTGTGCATCAAAATCAGCCTTTTGTCTTTTCTTTGCAGCATATATGCATGCTGCCACCCATAGCCTCGTCTCACCTAAGCATTCTAGATCAAAGATCCTGGATGACAACTCGTGTCCATTTCATGCATGCTCTTCTACTACTTTTAAAGCTAGGAATAAGAAATCTAATGGTAGCACAACATTCTGTCCAAAGACCATCTGAAATGTGGCATTGAGTACCATTTTGTAGGCAACTCGATAAGCCCAAACACCATGATGAAGCTGTTTGTCCCAATCAGAGCATTTATTATTGACCAGATTTGTCAATACATTACATAAGATCTTATTTTTTCTCTCGGCTTATCCATTAGCTTGTGGATGATAGGGGGAAAACTTCTTATGTACAACCATGAATGCTTGAGCATCATTCTTTTTTGTGGCTTTTACATGGGACCAACAAAGTCTATACCCCACTTTGAGCATGCACGTCCTCCCATCATTGGCCTCAAAGGCATCTCGTCTTTTATGATCAGATATTGTGCACAGTGGCATGGGTCGCATCTCTTCACATAGGTATCTCCATCCATATGAAGAGTGGGCCACCATAGTCCTGAGAATATAATGGTCTTAATTACTTGGCCGGTCCCAAAGTGTCCACCTGCAAGACTATTGTGTGCAGTTTCTAAGACTTTCAAATAGTCTGATTCATGAACACACAGTCTTAAGTAACCATCCCTGCCTCTTCGATATAGGTTGTCTCCTACTAATGCATATTCTTGAGGATCTTGCTCCATGCTTCATCTTCTTGCTAGACTAGCATCTCTGGGTAGTGTTCCTGATCTCATGAATTCTACCAATGGAGCACTCCAGTCTGGAATCAATGATATGTGATAAAGGGTAGCATGCTCTACTAGGGGCTCTCCTGGCACACTTGACAATTCTTAATCCACTGATGTATTTCTTTGTCCATTCACTAGGCCAATACTCTCCTAACCATTTTAGATTTTGCGATGTTCATTGTTTAGAATAGTGATTTCCTAGCAATCCTTCATGAGCTTGTTGCAACCAACTACTATGTTCATCATCCTCGACACAACAAGCTAGTACACCCTCCGTATCTTTTTTGTACATGCTTCCTGCCAATATTTGATAGTTTTGTGATCTTAAAATTTCCTCTTTGTTTGTTCACACCTTATTTGCGGGTTGGAAGGTTAGGATTGGTACCAGCTTGTTTGCCCATTTAGGAAAAACTTTTAGATTGAATAGATAAGCGTCAGGTAGTTCATCAGACACTCCTTGCGGTGGCTCTCTTGAAGTGATGCAAGAAAGATGATCTGCCCTGAGGTGGGTTCTACCTTTCCTAACAACCTCTTCAAAATCCTATTCCATTAGTAAGAGGAACCATCTTACTACGTGTCTTGTATTGCAAGGTTTATTGACCAAATATAATAAAGCTTGATGATCAGTGAAAAACTTGAACTTATTGGCCAATAGATAGTGCCTAAAATTCTTCATAGCATATACCATGCCTAAGCCTTCTTGCTCGGTTGTGGTATAGTTCTGTTCAGCTACGTCTAGTTTCCTACTCGCATATGCTATAGGCAAATCTAAATTTCCTTCACCTATGGGTTGTGCTCGCACACATCCGATTGCATGATTGGATTCATCTACATGGACATGGAATGGTTTATTCCAATTAGGAGTGGTCAGTATTGATGCTGTGTACAATCGTCTCTTCAGCTCATTGAAGGAATTTTCACATTCATCATTCCACTCAAAATTTGTCAACATAGCATAAAGGGGCTTAGCTATGATTGCATACATGTGGATAAACCTGCGGTAATATCCACAATGGCCCATAAAGGCTTGTATCTCTTTAATATTCCTTGGCTTGGGCAACTCTGCTATGGCTCTCACTTTGTCCTCATCTATTGATATTCCGTTCTTAGAAACAATATGACCTAAGATTTTACCTTGTTGTACCATGAACACACACTTTTCTGGGTTCTGAAACACCCAATATTCTCTGCGCTTGTTGAAGATCTCTCTAAGCTCAGGGATGTGGTATCTTCTCTCTTGGGAATGAGCACATAAATCATCCACATATACTTCTAAGTTCTTTCACAAGAACTCTTTGAAGTCATGACACATGAGCCTCTGGAATGTTGCGGGTGCATTGGCGAACCCAAATGGAATCACACAAAATATAAAGATTCCTCAGTCTGCGGCAAAGGCCGTTGTGCAACATGCTCTAATAAACGTTCAGTGATTGGAAGTGGATAGCTATCTCTGATTGTAGCAGCATTAACTTTTTTAGGTTGATACACACTTGCAACCTTCCGTTCTTTTTGGGCACCACTACAATGGGGGACACCCGTTCAGTATCTCAATCTCATAGATAAATCCAGCTTCAATCAGCCTATCAATTTCTTCTTTTATTTTGGCTGCATAAGTGTCATTATAGGTGTAGGGCTTCTATTTGGTGGGCTTGGCATCAGCATTCATGGGGATCGTATGAGGGAAAATTTTCAGATCTACTCCCTTCAAGTCTCTATAGTGCCATGCAAACACATCCCTATATTCTCTTAATAAAGCTACCAACTCTACTTCTTCTTTTGCACATAGGTCTTCTCCTATGTATGTACATTGGTCTTTGTTCTCTTCAATGGTTACAACAATCTTTTTGGTATTTTCTTTATTATCATATGCTTCTCTTGTGAGGGCCTCTCTTTTAGGCATTCGTACAAAAAATTTTCGGTCTTCAACTTCATATTTCTTGAAATTCTCTAGTACTTCGAACAATTGTTTCATTGCTTTTCTTTTCTACTTCTTTTGACTACCCTCACTTCCATCCTTTGAATTTACAATCTTAATGCTTGTGAAGGCTCTTCTTTGTTTTGGGTAAATACACCTACATCGTCTAGATAGTGCTTCTCTGAGTTAAAGCAACTATCCACCACAATGGACTCTAGATCATCGTCATTCTCTTCTTCTTCTATGACATCACTAGGGTCACATTCTTCTAGCAATGGTTGACACATGAACAGAGATATCATAACCCTCCTCATCACAATGAGGTGTCCATTGTTATTCATTGACAACAATATCCATGGTGGCTAAGATTTCTGGCTAGCCATGATGCTCAAATTCCTCATCTGGAAAGAACATTTGTGTGTAGGCTAGGCCTCTAATTGGTCTGTCTTCTGGAGGACCTTCTTCTCTCACTTTTAAGCATTTTTCCTCTTCCTCTGCGAATTTTCACATCCACAAGTGAGCATCTTTATGCATCCAAGATGGATCAGATGAACTTTCAAGTGCTCTCGGGGTCTAGGCAATGGAAAATCATGTTCATCTCTCTGTTGCCTATGTGCTTGATGTCTCTCTCTCTCAGGTCTTTCATTTTCAAATCCTGATCTATTTCTGCCCACAGTGTGTGCAAAACTAACCTCGGGTCTCTCTCTAGTTCTTTCTCTTTGGGCTTCATGAGCTTGGGATGATCCTACTCCCTGGAGGCCATGGGAAACATTGGATCTAGATGGAGGGAAAATCAATTCACTCTTCCAAGTATATGCATGTCTATCATGTTGTGTTACCAAGAACATTTTCTCTGATGTGTTATCCAAGTAGACAACTTTTCCTGGTATCTCTGGGTCCTTAAACTCGTAGATGATGACTATGCCCAATTGGCTAGGTTGATCTGGTTTGAATTTCCAAAAGGCTTCCTCTATTTCTCTCTTCAAGAATAATTCTATGCTTTTATTATCTTGAGGAATCCAATCTGGAGTGATCACTCTCGTCAAAACTGACTTACCTCTGGGAGTCTGGGGTCCTTGTCCTACATTTCCTTGTTCTAGGTCTCCCATTTCATTCTCATGAATGATATTTCCAAACTCATCGGTCCTATCCGGTAGATTGGTGACCACATACATGGTTCCTTCCTTATCAATGTATGAGCCCTCTTCGAACTTGACCACCGGGTGTTCAAGTCCAAAGGGTTGATCTGGATTTTTGAGTTGGACCACTGATCACCTCAGGCCATCCTCATAGATGCGAGCACCTAATCGGTTGGTCCGAATATATTCTAGTTGTGTCTTATATGGACCCTCTGGTGTTTGTAAATAGGCAGTTCCTGAGCCCCCTGCAAGTTTTCCCATGCTAAAAGACATTTCCGAGTCACTTGTATCTGAACTTAGTCTGTAAGGATGACCACTTAGTTGTTGTGCCCAAGACTTAGCTGTATGGTTGACACTAGCCTCAGAAGATCTAATGCTTTGTTTATCCTTGCCTAGGTGTCTACCAGATCTCAGGTTCATAAGCTTTGGTTAAGACTCCAAAATTTCCCCTTAGTATGGTTCAAAATCCTTTGGAGTCCTCTTAGGTTCTTGGTCCCACCTGAGGGTCAACTTCAAAATATCCTATCTGAAAATCAACGCATTATTCTTATAAAAACCAGTTGAGGCCATGTAGGATTCGAAACGAGCTTTCCAACGAGCTATAGAGCTCAAAAAATGGACTTTGGATGAAAAAGTTATGTCAAATCAGGCTCCTGGGGGTCAAAACAGGCAAACAGGACCTTTCGGACAAAATCGTGATTTTGTGAAATTAAGAGAATCGCAATTTTGTGAACTTCAAGAGAATCGCGATTGTGTGAAGTCAGAGAATCACGATTGTGTGAAATCAGAGAATCGTGATTATGTGAAATCAAAGAATCGCGATTGTGTGAAATCAGAGAATCACGATTGTGTGAAATCAGAGAATCGCGATTGTGTGAAATCAGAGAATCGTGATTTTGTACCTTGAGAATCGTGTTTTCACAAAATCGTGTTTTGGCTGAAAATCGTGATTTGTGAGAATCGTGATTTTGAGCAGAGAATTGTGTTTTCAAAGAATCATGTTTTCACAGAATCGTGTTTCACAGGATCTTGTTTTAGAGAATCGTGTTCTAGAGAATCGTGATATTGTCTCAGGGAATTGTGGTTTTCACAGAATCGTGTTTTCACAGAATCGTGGTTCACAGAATCGTGTTTCACAGGATCGTGTTTTAGAGAATCACGATTTTGTCTCAGAGAATCGTGGTTTTCAAAAATTTAGAGAATCGCGATTTTGAGCACAACCACAGAATCATGTTTTCTCATAATCGTGTTTTTTTTTTATGTTGAAAATTGTGATTTGTGAGAATCGCGATTTTGAGCACAACCACAGAATCGCGATTCTGAGAATGACCACATAATCGTGATTCTTTCAGCAAGCTTTTAAGCGGGAAAACAGAGAATCGTGATTTTCAAAAAATTTTGAATTTTTCACAGAATCGCGATTTTCATCACAGAATCGTGTTTTTTTGGCGGGAAATTCAAATTTCTGAGCGCCGAGCAATGGCGAGCTCCGTATGTGTAGAAAATCATGAAAAAACATAGTGCTTGCTCTCCCTTGCACCTCCTAACTCCTTCTCACACAATAATGCATGAAAAATTGTATGAAAATGGTGAAAATGCACTAAAAAACAAGAAATTTCTATGAAGAAGAAGATGGAAGAAGATGGAGATGATGATGATGAAGAAGATGAAGAAGATGAAGAAGATGAAGAAGAAAAATCAGAAAATGAACAAAAATGACAGTTTTTTTTACCTTCCAACGTCGCAAATCTACGATCTTACCATCACAACGCTCGTCCTCGAAGCTCTCTCCCCAGCAACGGCGCCAAAATTTGGTGTAGCTCAAGCGTAAGCACCACCTCCTTTACTTGTCAATCCGCGGAGATGTGAGGACCGGTATGAAGACCACGAGCAAGTGAAGGCACAAGTGCGTGAGTGAAAGCACACAAACATGCACACACAGACACACACACGCGCACAAGGTAAGATCAAAGAGAGGAACAATGGAAAGCTTCGATTGCAAAAGATTTCTCTTACAAAGCTCTATTCTCTAACAAGATAACCTCAAAAATGAGCTCTCTAGCTCTTTTTATAGTTTTTTTACTATTTTTGGCCCTGTCCAGACCTAGTGTCTGGCCTAGTTAAAAATTAGGTTCCAGGGCTTATTTGAGGGCTCAAACGGACTCTAAAAATTATGAAAATTGGTAGGTAGATGCTTCTAATACTCCTCAAGCTCAAGGACTCCTTGGCTTGAACAAAATGGAGCTACAAAAATAGAAAATGGTATTTACAATGGTTTTCAGTGATGAAAATCACTATCTTTGTAGGGAATTCTCGTGAAAATTTGACATACACTTCTTGGAGCTCCCTACTTGCTCCCTTTCCTTGTGTGTCCACCCTTTTTGATGTGCTTCCATGATTTGTCCTTGACCTTGAGCTTCAACACCACTTAGTTAGATATTCTACCAATCTCTGATTCCATGCTCTTGGTGCTTGCTTCAAGCCATAAAGTGCCTTTTTCACCCTGCAAACAAAGTGTGGATGGTTTTCATCTTCAAATCCAACCGGTTGACTGATGTATACCTCTTCTTGTAGTTCTCCATTAAGAAAAGCATTTTTATGTCGAGTTGATATAATGGCCATCTCCTTGAAGCACCAATTGCGATTAATGTTCTGATAGATCCCATCTTTGCAACAGGGCTGAAAACTTCATCATAATCTATGCCTTGTGTTTGTTTAAATCCTTTGGCAACTAATCTAGCTTTATATCTAGCTAGTGAACCATCAGCATTCCTCTTTACTTTAAACACCCATTTGTTTGGAACAGTCTTCATACCTTCTTTCTTTGGCACTAGCTCCCATGTGTGATTATCTTTGAGAGCTTTGATCTCCTCTTTCATAGCTTTCATCCATTCCTTTTGTGTGCAAGCTTCTTCATATGTCTCAAGCTCTTTGTCTTTGATCATCTGCATCATGTATGCAAAATGTGTTGCCATAAAACTATCATAACTCAACCTTTGAGTTGGATACCTTGTCCTTGAAGATCTTCTTTCATTGCCTTTAGAAAGTTGCTTCTTTAACCTATTTAGCTTTACCATCGGAGTGATACCTCTTCATATTCTTCTTCACTTGCATCTATGTCACTGTTTGGAGTAGCACTTGCTTCTTCGACTCTACTATGAGCTGAATTTGGAGACAAAGAATGACTCCCCCTCCATGTTGAACATTCTTTATTTGATGTAGATGCCTCTGGACCTGAAATCTTTGTGCTTGATTGTTGAAATTCTCTTTGATTTGTTCCTGCATAATCATCACAAACTTCTTCAAGAATCTTTTCCTTTCCTTTATCTTCATACCATGGTCTTAGTTCATCAAAGAACAAATCTCGCGAGACTCTTAATTCCTTTGTTCTAGGGTTGTAACACTTGTATCCTTTTTGCTCCATCGAGTAACTGATGAAAATGCATTTTTCTGACCTTGGTTTCATCTTTGTTCTAACTTCTTGTGGAATGTGAACAAAGCAAACACATCCAAAGACTTTGAGGAGTGTAAGATCAGGTTTCTTACCAGAATATACCTCGTCTGGAGCCAAGTGATCTGAACCTATTCATCAAGTAAATGGTGGTTGTGGTAGCTTCAACCCAATAGTACAATGGTACCTTCATCTCGTTGAGCATGCATATTGCAATTTCAGCAATTTTCCTATTTTTCCTCTCAGCTACTCCATTTTGATATGGTGTATACCTACAAGTGAACTGCCTTTTGATCCCATTCTCTTGTAGAAAATATGAAAATTCTTTGGAGAAGTATTCTCCTCCACCATCAGACCTTAAGGTTTTGATAGACCTTCCTGTTTCTTTTTCAACTTCAACTTTGAATCTTTTGAATATAGAAAACACCTCTGATTTTTTGCTTCATACAAAAGAGCCATACCTTTCTTGAGTGATCATCAATGAAGGTGAAAAAAAATCTAGTACCAGCCATTGATGCCTCTTGGGTTGGTCCCCATACATCCTTATGTATCAAGTCCAAGACATTTGGGGCCACATAATTGCTCCTCTTGAATGGCTGCCTCGTTTTCTTTCCTAGTTGACAAGCTTCACATAATTCATGTAGTCCAATGCTATTAAATTTTGGAAGACCTCTTACCACTTCATGTTTGCTCATGTCCTTTAGCTTTGGAATGTTGATGTGTCCTATTCTTTTGTGCCATAAGTCCAGCTCCGAAATCTTCTTATTCCCACATTGAATGTACATGACCTTTCCATGTGGATGTTGGATGTCCAAAGTGAACATCCTTCCTTCTCTTCTACCTCGAGCAATGACCTTGAAGCCTTCCTTTGGATTCTTTATGAAGCACCCATTCTCATTGAATATGACATGATAACCCTTCTCTACCATTTGTCCTACTGAAATCAAGTTCTTTGAAATTGTAGGAACATGTAGAACATTAGATAGTACCTTTGCTCTACTTGTATCTCCAAGCCTTATATCTCCAATATGTTCAATCATGTGTTGAGTATCATCACCTATTTCAACACATCCTTTTCCACTTGGTACCTGTAGATTAGTGAACATACTTCCTTGGCATGACATATGGTTACTACAAGCTGAATCAATGTACGATTTTCTGTCATCTTCACAAGAGCTTCTATACTCATGTCTCATTGCAAGTAGTGTGTCCTTGCTTCCTTCACTAGAGGTGCTTGCGTAGTTTCTTTGGTTCCTTTGATTGCCTCCATTTGGTCTTCCATTCTTCAACCAACAATCACTAGCATAGTGTCCTAGTTTACCACAATGATAGCATGTTATACCTTTATGAGAATTGTAGGAGCCTCGGCCTCTTCCTCTACTTCTACCTCAACCTCTTCCTTGTGTGTTGACATTTGATGCATCCTTGTTGTCTTCCGAACTGTTTTGATTGTAGTTGGAGTTTTTGTGACCTCTTCCTTTTCCTCTTGAGCCTCCTCTTGAGTTCCTTCCTTTACCTTGACCTGCATATAACATTTGGTTGTGGCTGTCCTTTCCTTGGCACCACCAAAGCTAAGCTCTTATGTGACAAGATGAGGGATTAGTTGTTCAAAACCTGGATATGCATCTTTCAAGTTAATGGAAGTTATAAAAGGCTTCCATCTTTCATCTTCTCTCAATCCATTGAGAGTATAACACACAAGATCTTTGTCTTCAACTGTTGTGCCAATTGAAGCTAAAGCATCGCTTAGGTCCTTAATCTTCAAAGTATATTCAGCTATGGATTGACTCGAACTTTTCTTGATTGTGTTCAACTCATTCTTGAGTTGAAGTTTCCTAGCTTTGGTATTTGTTAAATACATCCTTTCAAGAGCTTACCAAGCATCCTTAGCTTTCTCTAGATGTTGAATATGCCCTACCATGGCATTAGTAATGACTTGCGAAATGAGGAACATGACTCTCCTATTCCTCTCTTCCCATTCTTTTGCTTGCATCCTTTGGACTTGGGTGGCCATAACTTGAGGTTGAACATCATCCTTGCTCACAATACCCCATAATCCTTTGCCCATTAAGTAGTTGGTCATTCTAAACTTCCACACGGGATAGTTATCGTTATCCAATTTCTCTACTTGTTGACCCAAGTTAGCCATTGAAGACTATCAAAGACTTTGAGAGTTACCTCAAATAGTTATATTGTCCTTTGCTCTTGTGTTTGTGAAGCTCCCTCTTGTTTTGTAGCTCTTCTTTTGCTTTGCTTTAACTCCAGCTCTGCTGATGAAGCTTCAGCACCAAGTTTGCTCTGATACCAACTACGGAGAATGAGTTCTCCTATGCGCAACGAAAATGTGTAGTGAACCCTTGTATGTCCAGCACTTGGACAAACAATTGCACCTTAGATAGCTTGCTGCTCTCAATACAAAACTCAAATGGACTTGTTCCTTTAGTCAATTAAACTAGACAAAGAGAGCTTTCTAAGAAGCTATAAATAACTTAATTTGGACAAGTTTTGATTAGGAAACACAACTCACAAAGATGAACTACCTGTCCACACAAGTATGCAAAAGAACTCAACTTCACTCTCGGACTCATAACTCTCTGAATATATATCCTTTGAGAAAGGTATTTGGTACAGAGAAATTATACACATATAGCTTTCCAACAAGATAAAAAACAACTAATGTGGATGAGTTTTGGTCAGGAAATTCAACTGACCAAAATTGACCACCTACACATATAAGTACACTGTAAAACTAGACTCCACTCTCTAACAGATATATCAAAGAATATAAATGTTCTGAATGAGATATTTGGGACTGTTTGTTGTTACCCTTTGGAGTTTTCCTCTCCAATCATTATAGCACAAAGGATCAACTACACATCTTTAAATTGTCAATCCGGGAAGTATGCAAAGACCACAACCCCTTCTAGTTAATGGAATCCAAGAATAAGGGTTGAGATGACTCTTTTTCTGAGAAATTATGAAGAAGGAGACAAATATCTAGGGTTTTGATTATCTTGAGTTCTACAACAGCATTTTCAATGATCTTTGTGCCTAAAGTGTGCCATTTCCACAGTAGAATACAATTATGAAGTCAAATCTCAAAAACAATACCTATATCACACAGACGAGACAATCGCGATTCTGTGAAAACTGAGAATTTCCATTTCTAGCTTTGTTCTTCTGCACTTTCTTACTCAATACACTGATAATCACCTCTCTTCATACATCTTACTCAGAAATACACAACTGAAGCTTACAAATTCCATGGATCACACAAAGAATAGAATCAACAAATCAAAAGAAAGAGCATGAAAGGAGAAAACACGATTTTCTGTAGGAGAGCTCTTCACATTACTTGAATAGCACAAATAATACAACCAACCCTCTCAAAATAGAGGAAATTATCTTTTATACTTTTTCAAGTATCCCTTTTCTCACTTGAATTTTGGTCCTTTTCCCTTCTAATCTAAAAATATGCTATCAAAGAGCTTCCAAAAGTTCTAGAAAAAATACATATGATTCTAATTTACATGAGGAAGACTCTTCCTCAATTTTACATCATTTGTATAAATATTTCTACAATTTTTTGACATTTTACAAATAATTTCCCTTCAAAAAAATGCTTCCTTCAAATAATAATTGCAGATAACTAATGAGAGCTTCCTTCATTTCTTTTTTCTTTGATAAACCTGTGAAAATACATCATGACTCCTCCTTTCTGTAATGTTCAAATTATTCACTGTTGGCATATAGGTCATATGAAGAGCATACAGGTACAATAGAGCAGTCATGCACAATATGGCAACAAGGCCTAATCATTTTTTTTCCAAGGACCATTCACAAATCAAGTGATTTTAATCACTACACAAACATTGTAAATTCTGTTTTTGGTAGAATAGACTCCATTTTGTTCAAGCCGAGGAGTCCTCGAGCTTGAGAGTATTAGAATTAGCTACATATCAATTTTCATAATTTTTAGACTTCGTTTGAGCCCTCAAATAGGCTCTAGAACCTAATTTTTAACTAGGCCGGACACTAGGTCTGGACAAGGCCAAAGCTAGTGAGAAAACTATAAAAAGAGCTAGAGAGCTCATTTTTGAGGTTAGATTGTTTGTGAATTGAGCTTATGTAAGAGACTTCTTGACTAATGCAAAGGACTCCATTGTTCCTCTCCTTGTTCTTGCCTTGTGTGCGTGCGTGTGTGTATGTGTGTGCATGCTTGTATGCTTCTCACTCACACACTTGTGCCTTCACTTGCTCATAGTCTTCATACTAGTCCTCACGTCTCCACGGATTGACAATTATGAGGTGAATCTTCTCACGTTGGTACTCACCATTGTGCTAGAGTGACACCAAATATGGCGCCGTTGCCGGGGAGAGAGCTTCGAGGACGAGCGTGTGATGGTACAGAGAAGCGACTTGAGGTTGGAACATCACTTAACCCCCTCAGTCTATTCTTAGCATAGGCTAAGTGCGAATAGTTGTTCTGATTGATTAGGGGTACGATAGGAACACTCAAGTTTGAAGAGCCCTTAATTTCTCAAGTGCAAGGGTAGGCTAAATTGTAGTCAAGGGATAACTTAAAGGAAAAGAAATTAAACTAAGCGGACGCAAAACATCAAGTACGACACACAAAAGTGCTTTTGATGTCGCTTAATTAAAAACAAGAAAACACATCCAAAGGAACTTAAAAGGAACAAGTGACTGGTACCAAAGAATCAGCAACGTACAAAGGGCATATGAACCTTAGGTCAAGTAGACACCTAGGGAGAGACAGACAAAGTCTTAGATCTTCAGAGGCTAGTGTCAATCATACTGCTAGGTCTTGGGCCCAGTAGTTGAGCCATCATTCGTATTACCCTAGTTCTGAGACTAGCGAGTCTAAGATGTCCCACGGTATGGAGAGACCTACAGGAAGTTCTGGGGTGCCATATTTACATAGGGTGGAAGGCCCTTACAAGATGCAACTCGAGTACCTTAGGACCAACCGATTAGGTGCTAGCATCTATGAGGACGGCCTAGGAAGAGCGGTGGTTCATATTAAAAACCCTGACCAATCCACTGGACTAGAGCACCCAGATGTCAAGTTTGAAAATGGAGCATACTTGGACAAGGAAGGGACAATATATGTAGTCACCAGTCATCTCGATAGGACAGATGAATTTGGGAATGTGGTCCCGGAAATGGACTTAGGTGACCTAGAGCAAGGAAACATGGGTGAAGAACCTAGAACCCCCCGAGGCAAATCTGTTCTCACGAGGATTATCACACCAGAGTGGGTTCCCCAAGATAATAAGAGCATAGATCTCCTCTTGAACTGAGAGACGGAAGAAGCCTTTTGGAGATATAGACCTCATCAGCCGAGTGAGGTAGGAACAATCATGATATATGAGTTCAAAGATCCTGATATTCCAGGAAGAGTGACCTACTTAGATCACTCTTCAGAGAGGATCTTTGGGGTTACAGAAAATGATAGGCATGCTTACACTTGGAAGGGAGAATTTATTTTCCCCCAACCAAGATCGGATGTGTCCTTTGGTCACCAAGGAGCTGGAACATCTCAAGCTCATGGGACTCAAAGAGAAAGGAGTCCAGAGAGACCTGAGGTAAGCTTTGCCAACTCTTGGGGAAGAGAAAGAACGAGAACGGAAACGAATAGAGTGGAACTTGAGGGACATAAAGCCCCAGGGAACCGAAGAAATGCCGATGATTTCCCTTTGCCAAGACCGAGAGAGCACACGAGGACCTTGAGACCGACCCAGCTAGTTAAGTCCATGAAAAACTATTTCGATGGCACTGGAGACCCCTACGATCATGTAGCTGAGTTTAAGCAAGTCTTGAGAGCTAAACAAGTTGAAGACCTGTTCACGCAGTACAATGCCTTTGGTTTAACCCTTAGGAACACCGCCCTGACATGGTTTCAGCCACTAAACGAGAGGCAGTTTAGAAGCATAGATCAACTTTTAGAGGCATTCATTATCGAATTCTCTAAAAGTGGCATAAGGCATAATACTTCCTCATTGATATACAGCTTCAAGCAGACCCCGCAAGAGACTGTGAGACTTGCAGGAAGAAGATTTAGGCAATATCTTGAGCGATGTCCTGGTCCTGAGTTACCCACGGCCGCTAAGCAAGTGGCTTTATTCTTGGATGGATTGCTAAGTACCAAATTGAGATCATATGTGTACTTGAAGGACCCCCGGACTATAGAAGAATGTGTATGCATGTGCATCGATATTGAGGATAACCTAGGGGAGGAGTTAGAGCTTTCCAAAATCTACAAAGATTCAGATAGTACCTCTAGCCTCTCTTCCTCACAATCCACATCAATTGAGGAACTTGCAGAAAAAGTAGCTCAAAAACTAGGTGTCTCTAGTAAACAAATTCCTAGATTTGCCCCAGTAAAGAGGTGCTATACTTGCGGTGGTGACCATATGGCAAACGCATGTCCCATCACGGCTCAACCCCAAGTGAATCCTAGCAGCCAATATTGCACCATAGAGCGAAGGTACACAAATCACTCAGCACAGGACTGCCCATACAATAAGCAAGCGGCTAGGCAAACCTACCCTTAGCCATACCCTCAACAAGGCAGATACCAGAGTCAATATTCACCACAACAGTATACTAGGCCTCAGCAAAATTACCAACCACAATATCAGGCCCAACTGAGACCCCAGCCAGTGCTAGCACAGCAACCACCTGCTCCTACTAATGTGATTCCGGTAAAGTATGCTGCTGCAGAAGAAAACCTGAATAGAGCTATAGTCCCAGTAACACCATTAATCTCAGAAAGTGATCCCAGTGACCATAGCTTTGATTCTACCCATGTTGATAGTCCCCAGGCTTACTACATGCAGTCTCGTGAACATGGTGAGTCTTACTACAGTGAGGAACCGAGTGGACCTATTTGGGAGACAGAGTATGCGAATGTCATGTACGCGAACCCCAACCCTAGACCTCAACCTAGGCAGGTAAGACCTCCATTTCCTAGAGGGCCATGCTATAGATGTTAGGGAGATCATCTCATTCGTGATTGCCCCTTGCCTCCACCGACACAACCCCAGTCAGTGACAATCCAGGGCTATTGCCAGGAGTGTGGAAAGGAACATCTCTTACGAGACTACCCAAAGAATCCTAATAATATGCCAAAAATCACTCCTATCAATGTGATTGGCTTAGTGGTAGACTCCACAGGAAGTGTGACTTCCACAGCCCCAGTACAAGTCATCAAGAGAGCCCAGACACTTAAGCAAAACCAAGACTTAGGCCAGGAAAAGAATGCGGAGGTTAGTGAGACTGAGAGCCAGAATAAGAAGAGGACAAGAGCTTGGAGAGATAGCCGTGAACGTATGAAAAGGCAATGGGCAAGAAAGATGAGCGAACTCGAGGAAAGCCTACGAGAAACCAAAGCCAAAATCATAGAAATCACATCTCAAACGCACTCTCACACATCCCCGCCACTACCATCCCCTTCACCCTCCATTCCTCCACCCACCAATCCACCACACGTAACCCAACCACCACCCCGAGTAGGATCAGTCTTAGCCGATCCCACTCCTGAAGATCTAGACATGATGCTTAAAGCATATCAGGCCAGAATCCAAGAAGGGCCCAATGTAACAGATCATGAGAAATGTTACCCTAGAGCCGATCTAGAGATAGAGCGAACAAAGCTTTGTGCTAAAATGGTCGAATTGGTGCAAGCCATGTTTGAAGCCAGTCACTTGTTCGATGGCTCTAACCCCATCAGAACACCATTGCACTTTGATGGTCTATTGGATAGATTGGAGGGGTTACATGCAAAGTCTGGAAAAGGAGCCACCTCCTAGGCTAAGGAGAGGGCAAGTGATAGAATAAGCATTCCTCCCAAGGAAGCTTATGTGCCTAACTCCACTGAACCAGACACCTCTTCTTCTATGAATCAATACACACCAGAATTCTTGCGAGAGATTCAAGAAGAGAAATGGGCTAAAGAGAGTGAAGTTCCTCCTCCCATTGAACTTGTGGATGACACACACAATCAATTCCCACAAGACCTTCCTTCCATTTATGGAGAGCAGGAGAGTGCCCAATCTCAAGAAAGATTAGACTTCGAGTCTAATTCTTTACAGGAACTACCCCATTTCACAGGCCCATGGGAAGCAAAGTCCACTTGTATGAGAGCACCCACGGTCATGGTAAGAAACGAAGATTCAGTCATACCTAGGAACACGGAGGTAGTGAAGAACACTAAGGTGCAGTGCAATCTCACTTTGGAAGAGCTGCTTAAGGTTAGACCGGAAGTGTGGAAACATGTAGCCAATCAAGTGCCTGAAGTAGCAAAACCGCATTCCCAGGTAGGATCTCAAAGAACAGTGCCAGAAATACCCTTGGACAAGATAGGAGACATGAGCGAGGGAGAAGAAGGAAACACCTATCTCCCCATCACTCATCAGGGCTACACAACCAAGGCCATTTTGGACTCAGGTGCAGGAGTTGCAATTGTTACCATTTCCTTATGGAAACGATGGGGCAAGCCAGCTCTCAGGCCAACGAGAATGAAATTGCAGATGGCTGACGGTCACATAGAAAGACCCTTAGGACTACTAGAAGGGATAGCCCTCACTACTTGTGGTGTAGAGTTTGAGCACACATTTTCTATCTGTGACTTTAGCAAAAATCAAGCCTATGAGATGATTTTGGGGAGACCATTTATGCGACAGTTGCAAGTGGTACAGGATTGGGGAACCAATTCCTTGTATTTGCAACACTTAGGTGTTACAACCAAAGTCAATCTCAAGGATTACTCTCATAGAGATGTCCCTCTATCCAATGGAACCCCATCCATAGAGCCAAAGATGATACGGAATCAGTGCATTCCCTAGGATCAGGATCCTCATGGATGTATGAAGACACTCACTTATGGATGTGTAAGGTAGCAGTAGAAGAAGAGAAGAGAGAGAAAGCTAGGGAGGTAGGTGCAAAAGAAACCCATAGATCAATCCAAGACCCAGCCTATGCACCTGTAGTTTTTCCAGACGAAGAATTTGAACCTCACGGCTGGGCAGAAATTCTAGCAACAATGGATGTAGCCATCAATGAAGAACAATGGACACCCCACTGTGATGAGGATGGCTATGACATTTCAGTCTTCTCCATAGAGCCCATCATGGGAGAGGCAGTTCTAGAAGAGTGCGAACCTAGCCCTGATGCATTTGAGGATGCGAGTGACTCCGATCTAGAGTCAATTATTATGGACCCACCTTTTGCATCAGATGAGGAATACTTCTATGAAGTGGAATTTCAACCCAAGAGGCACGGAGAGCTTACAAATGATGTAAGGCTAGCCACACATGTAACCCCTAAGGAAGAAGGAAAGAAAAGGAAGAAGAAAGAAGTCACACCAGAAGAGGAAGAATCTTTGTTTGAGGTCCCAAAAAATTTTAAGAAGTATGAGATAGACGATAGGAGAGTCATGATTAGAATGCCTAAACGAGGGGCGCAATCGGGGGAGGCCTATGATAACAAAGAAACCACCAAGAAAATAGTGGTAGCCGTAGAAGAAGGGGAAGAGAGATGCACGTACATAGGCCATGACCTGACAGAAGAGGAAGAACAAGAGCTAATAGCCTTGCTAAGAGAATACAGAGATGTATTCGCTTGGAGTTACGAGGATTTGAAAGGAGTGGACCCGGACATATGCTCACATACGATTCCCATGACTACAGAGGCCAGACCCTCAAAACAAAAGCCATACACATACAATGACAACTATGCTGCCAAGATCAAAGAAGAGATAGACCGCTTGGTTGAAGCTGGATTTATCTATGAAATTGAGCACACTGAATGGGTATCCCCCATTGTAGTGGTGCCCAAAAAGAATGGTAAATTACGTGTATGCATTAACTTGAAGAAGGTTAACGCAGCCACTATCAGGGATAGTTATCCGCTTCCTATCACCGAGCATTTATTAGAAAGGGTAGCCGGAAAGGAAGTGTACAACTTCCTAGATGGGTTCTCTGGCTACAATCAAGTGGCCATTGCACCAGAAGACCAACATAAAACGGCTTTTTCCATAGAGTGAGGCATATTCGCCTTTAGAGTAATGCCATTCGGGCTTACCAATGCTCCCGCAACCTTCCAGAGATTGATGTGCCACGTGTTTAAAGAGTTCCTGAGAAAGAATTTGGAAGTCTATGTTGATGATCTATGTGCTCATTCCAACATTAGACAAACACATATACCTGAACTCAGGCAAATCTTTGACAAGTGTAGAGAGTATCAAGTCTACCTAAACCCAGAAAAGTGTGTTTTCATGGTCAGACAAGGCAAGATTTTAGGACACATAGTGTCAAAGAACGGCATATCCACTGACGAAGAGAAGGTGAGGGCTATTGCAAAACTACCTAGGCCGAAGAATGTCAAGGAAGTGCAAGCTTTCATGGGGCATTGTGGTTATTACCGACGTTTCATTCACATGTATGCCATCATTGCAAAGCCATTGTACGGACTTGTGACAAACTTTGAGTGGACTGAGGAATGTGAGAACTCTTTCAATGAGCTCAAACGGCGATTATGCTCAACACCAATCTTGACTACACCAGATTGGAATAAGTCGTTCCATGTGCATGTGGATGCATCCAATTATGCCATTGGATGTGTGCTTGCACAACCTACTGGTGAAGGTAATATGGATCTTCCCATTGCCTATGCGAGTAGACAGTTGAATGCAGCTGAGCGAAACTATACCACTACCGAACGAGAGGGGTTGGGCATGGTGTATGCGGTTAAAAAGTTTAGACATTATTTGCTTGCAAATAAGTTTAAATTTTTTACTGATCATCAAGCTCTACTATACTTGGTAAACAAGCCATGCAACACAGATAGATTGGTGAGATGGTTCCTCTTACTAATGGAATATGACTTTGAGGTAGTGGTGAGAAAAGGCAGGACTCATTTGAGAGCAGATCATCTCTCTAGGCTCACATCAAGAGAGGCCCCACAAGGAGTATCGGATGATCTTCTTGATGCTTACTTGTTTAATTTGGAAGTAATACCTCAGTGGGCTAAGCCATTAGTGCCAATATTGACATACGGGCCTAACCACCCAGTAATAGCCACACAGGATAGAGAGGTAGTAAAAGGCCAGAAGTACCACATCGTGGGAGGAAGCATGTACAAGCACACAGATCAAGGGATCTTGGCTTGTTGTGTAGAAGAGGACGAGTACACTAAATGGTTGCATTTAGCACATGTAGGTGCATTAGAGCAACACTACTCAAAGCAACGAACCTTACAGACACTAAGGAGACTCGGAGTGCATTGGCCGACTATGGAGGCTGATGTCCAAAAGTGGTGCAAGGAATGCCCAATTTGTTGCACTAAACCACCTGTGGAACATGCCACTCTTTATCAAGTGTCCATAGTGCCAGATTGGAGTGAACCACTAGTATCCTTCTTAAGGATGAAAAAATTCCCTCCAGACATGATTCTTGCTAGGCAAAGGAGTTTAGAACAAGAAGCCCAGGATTATTCATTCATTGGTGATAATCTATACAAGCGTGGTAAAGATGGTTACCTGAGACTATGTGTCCATGAGAGTGAATATCTCAAAATCTTGGATACTGCTCACCAAGGTGTAGCAGGGGGACACTTTGGACCAGATCGGGTAATCAAGGCAATACTATTTGAGGGCTTTTGGTGGCCAACCCTTCACATGGATGCACATACCTATGTGAAACGGTGTGATGTTTGTCAGAGAACTCAGTACCCTATACGCAAAGATGAGATGCCACTGAAGCCTATGATGGGCGGACGTGCGTTCTCTAAATGGGGAATAGACTTTGTTGGTCCTATTAATCCCCCAGCTAAGGGTTCACATGCTGAGTATATCATCGTGGCCACAAACTATCTAACCAAGTGGGTAGAAGTGAAAGCTACTACAAAAAATGATGCTCAAACAACAGCAAAGTTCTTATTTGAAAATTTATTCACGAGGTACGGATTGCCAATAGAGTTGGTGAGTGATAGAGGCACACACTTCTTGAATGAAGTCATTGAAAACCTTCTCCAAGAATTCTTGGTGATACATAAGAAATCGGTCCCCTATCATCCACAAGCTAATGGCCAGGCGGAGAGCACTAATAAGATCTTATGCAATGTGCTGACTAAACTAGTGAACAATAAACGCTCTGATTGGGACAAATAGCTACACCATGCTGTTTGGGCATACCGAGTAGCCTATAAAACGGTACTCCAAGCCATGCCCTTTCAGATGGTGTTCTGCCAAAATGCAATGCTACCACTAGACTTTTTGATACCTACGTTGAAAGTAGCACAAGAGCATGACTGGACAGGCCACGAGTTGTCCTCTAGAGTCTTCGATCTTGAACGATTAGGTGAAACACGATTGAGGGCTGCAGTAGGAATTTATGCAGCCAAGAAGAGGCAAAAGGCATATTTCGATGCACACGTCAAGGATAAGGGCTTGAAAGCAGGAGACCTAGTCCTAGTCTACACCTTGAAGCAACATGCACGGAAGTTAGAGAAGAGAGGTTACGGGCCAATGATTATCAATAGAATCTCCACAAGCGGCGCAGTTCAACTAGCCACTCTAGAGGGTGATATTCTACCAAGTTACATCACTGGATGCAGAGTCAAGTTATATCAAGAACCCCTCACTGAAGAGATGCTAAATCGACTCAACACTGCCAAGAAACGTAAAGAAGAAGAGAAACGAATTAGAGAAGAAGCACAGGCAGAAGCTTTAGAACGCATCCGACGAATGAAATTGAGGAGACAAGGCAGAGACCCGCCTATGCCTGACACTCAAGAATCTGTAGGCCATCCTATGGCCATGTGCGAGGATTCAGGTGGGCATTCCCATAGAATAATCGACCGGCGGCCTTTTGTAACCCTAGGAGTAGGACAAGGAAAGGGTGCAAAGACTGTAAGAGCTTTGATTGACTCAGGTGCATCCACTAGTGCTGTCAAGTTGTCTTACTATCAAGAATTGAAATTAATTGTCAATCCTATAGAAGCATATCTCATAGGATTGGGAGGTGTGGAAACCCCTTGCATGGGCGAGGTGGATCTTCCCATCTCCATTCAAGACGAAGTGATGACAGTCAAAGTACTAGTGTGTCAAGATGAGGACCTCACTGAGCCTCTTGTCTTGGGTCAGGACTGGATCTATGATCATGCAGTCAACCTCAACCTAAGAAGTGGACTTCTTCAGGTATGGGTAGATCATAACCGGATTACAGTTGAATTGGAAAATGAGGCACTCAAGGAACTAGGCAAGGCACAAACTCCTGGTCCTTCCAGGGGCGCACATGAAGTTGACAATGCTATTTTTGTCCAAAACTGTATGATGCAGAAAGAGGCTTGTCTCAACAACGGAGCCAAGGAGAGGACGGAACTCCCTTCTTTTCCAAAGACCAGAAGGTTGCAACAACCAACGGCAAATCAAATACAGAAGAAGCAGAACACTACCTATACGGGATGCCAAAAAGAGGAGCAAAGCAGATTGTTTCAGCCATGGAAACAAGTATGGAGGCAAAAAGGCGAATACCCTGTTCAGACCAGGCCGACCCCAAGGCCAAAACCTCTTATTAGTAGTCAACAACACGACACTAATAAGAAGTCCTTCATTAATTCTCCTGCTAAAGTGAAGTCTATTTGGGTACCCAAGAAGTCAATGAAGGCCAGCCCACAATCACGACAAATCTGGGTGCCTAAGGCTTGCTTGTGGGCTCAAATAGCTACACCAAGGCCACAACCGGTACAACATGTTTCACTCACTCAAACATCTGAGGCCCAGTCTTACACATCACGCGCGGACACATATTCTTCCATGAGCACAAGTAGAATCACTTGTAAATGGGTTCCTAAAAAGCCTCATCTTCAAGCAGATACCCCTATCAAACTCTTCAGAGTCTCCACAAAATCAAGATCAAAGCCCATCCACTGCATTTGGCAACCTAAAACTTGTAATAAACCCACCACCTACTAACTACGTCACTCTCACACTACATCATTCCACTTAGTTCTTAGGTCCACCCAATTCCTAACTACACACACAAGCACCGAGCACTTATTAACCTACTAATCTCTCCCGAACCTCATGATAATGTTTTAATGGGGACAAAAATGGTTCTATCTTGTCCCTTACAATGTTAACACATGTTTCTATATTCTCACAGAATCAGGAGGCAAGAAGTAACATGGCAGAAGCGGCAGGTCCAAGCTCACAAGTAGGAATACTTACTGCAGGAATTGATGTGGATAGTCTACCTGTTGATGTGCCACCAACTGAACGACCTGTGGAGCTGCAACACCTTCAGCAGATCCCGGTACCAGATCCACCCACAGGGATCACAGAAAGAGTCCATGCCAATTCTCATTGGTTCAATGGCATGCCAGGTCCATTAGGAGAGGCCAAGTATATATGGGAGTCTAAGTGCGAGTATGACAGATCATGGGTTCGATTCTAGTTTTTCTCCAAGGAGTTTGAGACTCTACAGAACACAGAGGATCCCCAGACCATATGGCAACGTGCAGGGCTAGCAGAATACTTTGAAGCACCACTACCTAAACCGGATCTCCTCCGAGGCTATTATTTGGTCTCCACATTACAAGCTAATGAAGAAAAGGACAAACCACGATCATTTGTTCTTCCTTCCTTGTTGGGCAACAACGAGTTAAAGAGGTTTGAACTTACCTCGGAGTTGGTGAGCTTTGCTTTGAATATGCACGGCACACATGTACCTTCTGAGAAGGATGCTCTCGTTCCTACTAACATGAAGGATAGGAAACTACTGAAGCTTAAAGACATGGTAGCACTCACACCAAACGTGTCCATCCCTCTCCGTATGTGCATGCAACATTTTGCTTTCCCCGGCCAAGACCGCTTCACACAACCACACAAAAGAATCTGGTTCGCTCTACTTAGCGGAGACAGGTGCTTTACCAATTAAGCTGCCCGTATGGATTATAGATCAATTGTATGAAGCAAATAAAAGGTCTTCTAGGAAATTAGTGGTGAACGGTTGCTGTGCAATCACACACATTATTTACAGGTGCCTAGCATACAATGTTCCCATTGAACGTGCCTTAACTTGGGCACAATTACAAATGTTTAAGAAGCTCAAGACGTCCACACATCAATCCAAGTGCATGAGGGGTGCGATCCCTTGTGTCCAGACAAGGGAAGTTCTGACTACTCCTGAAGTATCGCCACGGGGGGAGGCCACTGTACCTCCCTTTACCATTAGGATACCCAGGTCTGGATCTGAAACTACGACACAAGCTGCCCCTTCAGCTCCTCCTGCTCCATTTGAATTTGGATTTGCTACAACTAGAGATGCTGAAGGAATGGATCCCCAGGACTTCGAAGCATTCTTACAAAGTACACAACTCTCTGATGTAGAGTTTTATTCAGATGCAGAAGAACAAGGCACATCTTCACAAAGAAGAAGAAAATCTACAGACGGTCGCCATGTACATTGGAGTGACGCTCAACAAGGTAAACAACAAGGACACCTAGAAGAAGAAGGAGCATATGAAGAGGAGACCACTGAAGCCCCAGCCTATACAACAGAACTCCGAAGGCTGTATCAAATCATGGAACGAGTGCGATCACAACAACTGCTCACCGAACAGAGCAGTAGAGTACTCATGACTCAGCTGTTGGAAGAAGCAGGAGTTGACTCAAGATATAGTGAAGGCCTCTTATTAATGGCAGAAACATATGGGGTAGTAGAAGCAGTGCGGACCGCCATTAGGAGGTCTCCAGTTCAATATGATCCACGAAGATTCCAGACACGACCACGGTCATGTAAGAATATCCAGATCCCCATTACAACGGCAGAAGGGCCAATTATTACATTCGAACCCATGGGGACAACCTCCCAAGCAACAGAAACTCCTAGCCAAGAGCACCCAGTCACCCATGAGGAATCCACCGAGCCACTACCACCCACACCCACACCCACACCCACACCCACACCCCCACCATCGCCTCTTAGAGCAGAAGCCGTGGAGAGCACCTCGACCACTCAACCCACGGAACAAACCTTCCTCTTCCGTACTCCCATCTCTAGTTCAACCCCATTCTCCACCTCTGATAACCCAATCTAAGAAGCAACCACCATCACTACACAATCCACCGAATCGCTCATAGAGCCTGCCCTAGGACAACCATCCCCCATGCCCTCAGCCATAGGTCACCCTGACTCTAGATCCATATTCATGGGATTCCCTGCTGCCACGCAACCTTTCATGACCTCCCCACCTCTACGACCTCAAACCCCAACCACCATCTCTCCACTTCTCCAATCCCTCCATGCCTTCCTTGCTAGAACTTTTCAACCCAGGTCTCATCCTTTCCCTTTATTTTCAGCCCCCAACCCCACTTCTCATCTATACACCACTTTCACACACACACCACCTACCATTCCAATATACATGGTAGACCCCACACTCGCACCCACTCCTGAAAGTATGGACATTTCACCACCCACGGCACCTCCCCCTCCCCCCACGCTTCCACCTCCTCCCATTCCCCCTCCACCAATTTCACCCACACACACGTCTTCAATAGACACATCATTCACTCTTCCCCTTCCCCAATTCCCTTCCCATGCATCTTCCATTGTAAACACCCACCCCTCATCTATAGGCAATGCATTGGACACCATGCTAGCTTGTATATCAAACTTAAGGACAGATTACAATCAGCTCCAACAACAGAATGAACGCCTGCAAGAGCACTCGGAGACACTACAACACCGCCTTGCTGCACTAGAAGAGGAAAATGCTCGCCTCCATACACAATTCCAAACTCTCCAAGAGGCTCATAGCATATTGGAGGTACAGTTACAGAGCACAGATCAGGAAGCAATACAAGTGGTAGAAGGTCATCTATGGACACAGCTGGAACGCAATTCAAAGCTTCAGCGAAATATGGCCCTACTCAAGCGACATCTTGCTGCCGCTCATGAAGAGAATCGATGCCTACAATTACAAAATCAGGAAAACTTAGAAGCACCTATCGAAAGCACACCTGGGGCACCCATCAGCCCATCAAAGTTTCAAGCAGTGACCCCCGACAATATCAAGATCATATTGGAAGACTATGCCATGCTGCTTGAAGCAATGACCAGCTATTAGAGGAACTAGGTCAACTGAAGCAGAAACACCAAAAAGAAACAACAGCTACCTCTCAAACCACCTCCTCCGCGGCTTCACTTCTCACAGACTCAGAGGCCTTAAAAGATCTCCAGAAACAGGTCACCGAATTGCAAGCACGTCTACTACAATATGAGAGACCACCTTCCCCTCCAGAGGCTCCCACCGACGAAGAAGTAGTACAAATTCCTGTGGAACAAACATTTGAAGAAGAATACGACCCACAACCCTTCCCTGGAGGCCAACAAACGGAAGAAGCTCAGGACACATTCGAAGCACCACGGCCTCCATGGCTACGTCAAGTGGAGGAAATCGGGAGTTCTCACGAAGAGCGCACAGTAGTGCAAAATCAGGCCATGAGGGTCATAGAGGAAACTGTGCTACAATCTGCTTACTTCAAGAACCTGTCATCGAGACGCCTTATCCTCTCATCTGAACTCCAATACAGGCCTTATTATATTATCCTGGCTGATTATAATGCAGAAATACAGAGAGTCACGGGTAAGATTCCTACCTTTGCTACCCAATTTCAACCCGAAGACCTTCCTCTAGAGGTGCAAAAAGGCAAAATTCGTCAACCCACCTGGCGGCAGAAACTTCTAGAGACATATCCAGAAATGCTACGCACATGGAACAACACGCCTTTACATCTCGTATACAATCCATGCTACGGTCCAGTTCCACGCCGCAGGTCTTGGAAGGCATTCAATATCAAAGTGGAGAACAACACGCAATGCAAGGAATGGCTAAACTACCCGTACATTGCGCCACCACAGGGACCACCGTCGGTAGCGTACATGATGGGAAAAATTTGACATTGGATGCCGCGATTGAAGCCCATGCCAGATGTGGCAGCTCAAATGATGCTTAAGATCTTAGATATGATGTAGGTAGTCCTGAAAACCTTTAAAAATGCAGCCGCACCACAGGTACGTCTACCGGGGTTTACCAATGGAAATTATGATTTGGTGTATGACATGAGCACCACCCCCAATATTCGTGTGGCTTACGCCTGGCATGCACGCATCAAATACCTCCCTACATGTTACAAACAGACCTTCGAAGAAATGTTCAGATCAGGTTTCTGGGAGTACCACTCGGAGGTCTTCGCACCGAAGCCAACACACCTGCTCCATCTCTTTCCTTGTGAACAAGCCATGTACTCCGAGTACTACACCACACCGCAACCAGAGGTCCCCGGTGCAATAAATTGGGATGCATTGGAAGCTGACCTAGCAAGAGGCTTAAGGATAGGAGAACATGAATTAGCCACCAATGTCATCCAATACTACATCGACCACCCTATAGAACAGAGGTCTGTCAGGGGCGACAGACGCTAGGAAGGGGGGAGTGTTGGCATACAGGTCATATGAAGAGCATATAGGTACAATAGAGCAGTCATGCACAATACGGCAACAAGGCTTAATCATTTTTTTTCCAAGGACCATTCACAACTCAAGTGATTTTAATCACTACACAAACATTGTAAATTCCGTTTTTGGTAGAATAGACTCCATTTTGTTCAAGCCGAGGAGTCCTCGAGCTTGAGGAGTATTAGAATTAGCTACATATCAATTTTCATAATTTTTAGACTTCGTTTGAGCCCTCAAATAGGCTCTAGAACCTAATTTTTAACTAGGCCGGACACTAGGTCTGGACAAGGCCAAAGCTAGTGAGAAAACTATAAAAAGAGCTAGAGAGCTCATTTTTGAGGTTAGATTGTTTGTGAATTGAGCTTATGTAAGAGACTTCTTGACTAATGCAAAGGACTCCATTGTTCCTCTCCTTGTTCTTGCCTTGTGTGCGTGCTTGTGTGTATGTGTGGGCATGCTTGTATGCTTCTCACTCACACACTTGTGCCTTCACTTGCTCATAGTCTTCATACTAGTCCTCACGTCTCCACGGATTGACAATTATGAGGTGAATCTTCTCACGTTGGTACTCACCATTGTGCTAAAGTGACATTCACCATCTTAAATAAAGCTTTCCTCCATTGTAGTGCTGCCTCTAGTTTGTCTATCACATCTTTTTTTAAGTATTCTGTATATGCAGCTTCATATGTAGTGAGTCTGGGTTTTGTGACAACTATTCAATTCCCAAAAATGTTTGACTCTCTTTCAAAAAACCCATCAAAGGCAATCTCAAAAATTTGAAGATAATGGCTACCCAAAAATATTGTTCTACTGTAATAGGCCATTAAGCAAATCCTGTCTGGAGTTTCACTTAGATCAAAGAGTAAAGCATCAGTTAGTGAATTGAATCCAATGTAGTTGAGAGTTCTTACATACCATTCTCTTCTCCTTGCTACTGGACAATAGGTTGGATTTATCTTTAGCTGCAAAGGTGCCTCTTTCGAGATTTTTTTGCACTCCTTGTTGGCATCTAACCACTTGTTCCTCCATTTAGGATTAGGTTTTTCAAAAAATTCCTTAGTAACATTAATACCCTCTTCATATTCCAAATATCTGTTTGATGGTAGTCCTACCCTTGCAATCTGGTAATTTTTAATACTCTCCATAATCATACAAAGGCTCAAATCCTCTGGTGTTTTGTTTTTTACAAAGGCTTGTACTGTCATTATTGGTGTGCTAGGTACTGAGAGAATTAAACTTTTCAAAAGAAAGTTCTCAATGTCACTTTCTTAATCTGAAGAAAACTGTGAGCAACTAGCTATCCCTGATTTGTCCATTCTGTGTTCTTCTATTGCCATTGATTTCTCTTGATTCTTTTCTTCTGATGATAATTTTACTGACTCCTCCATCTGTACCTATTCAGATACCTTACCCTTATTCTTTTTGGTTAACCTCTTTTTCTGCACAGGTTTTTTCTGAACTTTCTTCCTCACTACTACTATAGTTCTGGTTTCCGGAGTGATGGAGAGTGTTAATCTCCAAAAGAAAAAGTTGTACTTGAATTTAGAACTCCTCTATATCAAGAACAACTTCTGATTCCACTTAATTTAGACAACAATCACCAAATTATCAGAATTTTGGCTAACTGTTGAAATCTAAAACTTCCTGGAAAGTCTGCTGCAGATTAATCACTCATTGACTAATCAATTCTGTAAAGTTTTTTATAAAACTTTGTACAATACTTCGCCTAGAGATTGCGCAACCTTTCCAAGTTAAATTTCTCAAAATGATTGAGTACACACTGAGAAATGTGTAAAACACTTTACCTATGTCTGAAACAGCTTCTCTATAATGGCGACTTTGACACCTGCAACTTCTTAGCTACAGTTCTCCCAATGTCGAACCCGTTTGATCAAGATCTTTTAGCCATAGATGGCTTACCTTCCAACTTAGATTTTAAGCCCTCACTTGTGTAAAACTTTACACCACACACTGAGTAATGTTCATTTCTCTGAACATGAAATCTGCGCCAGTTTTGTCGACTCTCAGAACATCATTACATATGAATGTTCCTAAACTAAATTCTCTCAACCTGATTACAATTAGCCTCTCAAATTCTAGCCATAGATAGATTAGCTATGGACTTAGATATGTGCAGAAGGATTTCTCAAAAGATTAAACACAGAAGGAGCAGACAGCAAAACATCGGGCGCAAGTTTTTCTTGATTTCTCAGAAAATTACAATTGAGTGAAGTTGATGATTTCAACTCACTTCTCATGTGTCTCATGACACTCTCTACTACTCCTTTTTCTCTTCCTGTTCTCTATTCTCATTCTATCCTACTTGCCCCGACTTTTTAACAAACATTTATAGGCAAATATATACAAGCTTATGACTAATCAAAAGTATGAGTCAACTAATGTACATATGTGTACATATCTTTGGGTTTCTGAATATGTCCTTCCTTCAACCTTCTGAATTTGTTCTCTTCTTGACTCCTTGACTTCATTTCTTCATAATCCTTCAATTGATGATTGACATGCACCAACACGGAGGACCTTGTAACTCCTTAAAATATGCCAACAATTCCACTTCCTTTTTGATAAACACCTCTTCAATTTCTACAGCCATCATCTGATCATGTAATTCTTTGTAATGTTCCACTTCTTCTTGTATCCAATCAGTTGCTTTACACAAATAGTTCTCCAACATCTTCTGATACCGAGCTTCATAAATTGCTCTTTTATCATTTCCTTGAGTTAGATAAGCATACAACTCTTCCTTACTTGTTTGAGGTGGACGAGGTTCCTTTGAAGACTGTACTTCCTTCTGAGCAGCTTCATGCTTTTCTTTTGTTGCTTCCTCTTGTTCCAATTCTACTTTCCTAGGATCCAATCTTCTCTTCTTTACTGGAATAACTTCTTCTGATACAGCTTTCCTTTTCCTTTTTGATCCCCTCATGATTTTATGGGCTTCTGCTTCTCTTATGGACATCATCTTAGAAGGACTTTTAATTCCTAACATCAAACTTCTGAAATATTGAGCTTCTGGAGCCAATTTCAATTGATCCTCCATACCTAAAACATGATATATAATCCTTGTTAAGAACTGTGTTCCATTCATGAACTTCCTCTACTCCCAATGCTTTGCTGCTTCCTTCAATTGGTCATGGATGTAGGGAGTTACATCCATTACTCCAAATGGTTTGGTCCTGTCCTTATTATTCAACATAATCAGTGTCACTGGCTTATGTGGCATGGTATATCTAGGCAAATTTGGAAAACATAGATATTGAAATAACATCTTGATAGCATATTCTTCACTCTCTTTCCCTTTGAAATCCACAAATTTGGAATATCCAGCATAGGTTGCTTTATTCTTCTTGAGAAAAATATTATCCAATTTAGTTCCCATGGGATAAAATTGGAGAGCTGCCCTGATGTGTTTTGCTTTTATAGTAATCTGTACCTCTTTGTTCTCTTTGTCCTTGACTGAACATCTGAAATATGCTTCATTACCTTTGCCAACTTCCAGTAGACTATTCATAACTTGTGATACTCTCTCAAAATCTACAAAGAAAAGAGGTTCATCCAGTAATCTGTGTAACCCCACTGCTTTCCATCTTTTATAATTAGCTGCACTTTTTTGAAATTTGTAAACTTCCTGACATAGCATTGTATACTTATGACCTCCAACTCCTACTGTAAAAATGTGCTGCCCAATGATATTAATGGTTTCCTTCAGTTCCTTGGCTATCTTCTCTGCTTCTGGGATACCTTGTTCTTCATCAGACTCGAGCTCCACCTTTTCCACTACTGCTTCACTGTCTAAGAACCAATGTCCTCTTGACAAAGTTACAGAGTCAGCTTTGAAGTCATGAATAGACAGTTCCTTTGGATTCACCATTTTGGAGAAAATATAACATAACCAAAAAGAAAACTCCACCCACATGAGTCACAAGAAACATAAAAGAAATCATATTTGTCTTGAGATGTAATGAAAAAGAAAAAATAAAATCTCAGATGAATCCTGACTTCCTTATTTGTATCACAGATATAACTCAATTGAAGTGATCATCACATATGTAGCAAGTTGTCTAGTGCTCTCTTCCCTTCTGTCCCTTTTTCTTAATAATAAAAAGAAAAAATGAATGAATTTTTAAGAAATTTTAGTTTTTTTTAGGAAAAATAATTAAACAATGACTGAAAGAATAGTGACTGCTTAATCCTGCCAAATTATAACCTATATCTTGCTTGTGCTATATAACTTATATAAACAAAAGAGTTGTTATTTTTTCTCTCTTTTTCTCTCTTTTATTTTTTTCTTTTTTTTAATAATAATAGTTTCCTCTTTTCTCTCTTCCCCTCCTATTTCTTTTCCTAGAAAAAGGATGAGATAGAGTAAATGGAAATAATTTCCAAGATGTCATAATTCCCTTCTCGTGAAATTCTGAATACTTTATCAAGAATCCCAAGTGTGTATTAGATGACCATTTTGCAATTTCCTTCATTTGTGACTCTTCATGCTTTTGCACTATTTTTGTATCTTGATCCTTATTTTCTCTCCATTGAAGCAGATCTGATTTTTTCATCCAAAAATACTTGATTCCTGTTGACTTTGTTTTTGGAATAAAACAATCTTCTTTTGATAAACTATACTTGGAAGTTTTTGGCTTCCATATCCAAAAAAAAAAATTTGATGAACAGTGCTTGGATGTACTTTGTTTCCACATCCTTTTGGTCTTCATGCCTAGATGCTTCTGATTATTCCACTTTTTCCACCTTTCTTCTGTCTTTTCAACACCTTTAGTTTCCTCAATTTCCTCCTGTTTTTGACTGAAGCAGATTTGTTCATGAAGAAGTTTTGTTTGTGATTCCTTTGTAGCTTCTAGTGGCAAAGTAAATCCCTCCAAATCTGAGTCATAGATATCCTGTTCATTTTCCTGTCCTTCATTACTCAATAAAAACATTAAAAACCTTTTGTCATTTATTGTCAATTTAAGCTTCATATTTTCAAAATCCAAAATTACTTTACTTTGCTTGAGCCATGGTTGTCCCAAAATCAATTTCTCAGTCATCATATGATCAGGACATTCTTCACAATCTATTTTCATTTTTTCTTCATTAAACTTAACTTCAATAGATGGAGAAGACAAGCTTTGTATTATCTGATCATCCAGTGTTTTGATAAGAGTTTTACTCTTACTCCTGTTAAATTTGAACATATCCAACAAAACTGAACTGATCAAATTAACTTGTGCACCTGAATCTATCAAAACTTTGATTTTCTCATTATTAAAATTCATTGTTATAACAGGAAAATGCTCTCTCATCCTTGAAGGTGTTTCACATAAGAAAACTTCTATAATTTCTTTAGCCTTTTTTATTCTTTCCTTTGCATCCTGTTGGGCTTCATATCTGATTTTTTCCTCCTCTTTTTCCTGTTTTGAGCTTGATGTATTCTTCTCCAATCAGAAACATTTAATGAAAGATCATATTTTTTACCCTGCATCCACTTATGAAGTTTGGCATGATTTCTCCATCTATACTAGCTAATTGGATAGCTCCACTGTTACTTATTTGATTGATAATATAAGGTCCATGCCCCTTCTTCTGAAACTTTTTCTGATGTTCTTTTATTGTATATGCCAGAACTAGATCTCTTATTTGCAAGTCTTTTTCTTTAATATGAACATCATGATAAGCTTTCTGCCTTCTCTTATCTGCATATGTGCTCATGATTGATTGAAGTCTGAAAGCTCCAAGTTTTTCCAATTCCACCACTCTCTCAGATAATTCATGTCTAGTTCATTTGTATTGATTTCTAATTTTTAATGTTGGAATGAGAAATTGCAAAGGCAAAACTACATTTTGTCCATATACCAAATTAAATGGTGTTGTTCCAATTGCAGTTTTGTATGCCACTCTATAAGCCCATAAGACATGATTAAGTTGCAAATCACAGTCATTCCTATTTGTGTTTACCAATTTTGACAAAACAGTGCAAAGTACCTTATTAGTACTTTCTGCTAATCCATTAGCTTGTGGATGATATGGGGCTGACTTTCTATGATTAATCATGAAGTACTCAGTTATGTTTTCCATTACTTGGTTCAAAAAATGAGTCCGCCTATCACTTACCAATTCAATTGGTAATCCAAATCTGGTGATAATATTTTCATAAAGAAATCTTGCACTGGTCTGAGCATCATTCCTTTTTGTAGCCCTGGCCTCTGCCCATTTGGTTAGGTAATCTGTGGCTACAAGTATATATTCAGCATGAGACTGTTTTGCTGGAGGATGTATAGGTCCAATGAAATCCATCCCCCATTTGCTAAATGCTCTTGCTGAAACAAGTGGTACTAATGGCATATTATCCCTTTTACTTGGTTGACTCACTCTTTAGCAAATGTCACATCTTTTCACATAGGTTCTTGCATCAAGAAATAGAGTTGGCCACCAAAAACTAGAATATAATATGAGTTTCGTAGTCCTTTCACTTGAAAAATGTCCTCCTGCCACTCCAGAATGTGCCATCTCTAACATTTCCATATACTTATTTTCAGGAACACGGATTCTTAAATATCCATCCATCCCTTTCTTGTACAATTGTTCTCCTATCAGTTGATACTCCTCAGAAATCATTTGTAAATTCCTTGAGTCTGCACTAGCTCTTACTGGCTCTCCTTTCTTATTTCTTTTCAACTCCTCAATTATGTTTGCACTCCAATCTAGATTTTTCTGAAACCAGTACAAAATTGTAATTTCTGAATTCTGCAAGGATTGGCATTCCCAGCAGTTGGAAACATATTTTTTTACATCCTGAATCTTATTAGGCCAATGTACTCCCATCCTATTGAGATTGTTTAAGGTGACTATCATGGAAGCATGAGCACAAGGATTTCAACAATGAGCTCTTCTTAAATACTCCTGCTGCTCATCTTCTGGAGTACAATATTCCAATATACCCATATGATTGAGATGATACAAATGTCCAGCTAGTAGCACAAAATTCCTACTTTGTAATACCAGATGTGTGTTGTTTCCAGATGTTCTGCAAGGTCCCATGGTTAGCAAAGGTACTAAAGTCATGGCCCATTCAGAAAAACTTTCTATTTTCAATAGATATGCATCTGGTAAGTCATCATCTAAAGGTGAACTTGGCTCTCTAGTTTGGATTGTGGACAAATGGTCTGCTCTTAAATGAGTTTTTCCTTGTTTGACCACTACCTCAAATTCAAATTCCATCAGTAGGAGGAACCATCTGACTATTCTACTTGTATGGCATGGTTTGTTTACTAAATAGAGTAAAGCTTGGTGATCCACAAAGAATTTAAACTGGTTGGATAAAAGATAATGTCTATATTTTTTTACAGCAAATATCATTCCCAACCCTTTCCTCTCAGTGGTTGTATAATTTTTTTCTGTTGAATTCAATTGCCTACTAGCATAAGCAATTGGAAAGTCTAATTTTCTCCCTTCTAATGGTTGTGCTAACACACATCCCAAAGCATAATTTGAAGCATCCACATGAACATGAAAAGTTTTATTCCATTGTGGAGTTTTTAGAATTGGTGCTGTTACCAAACAAGTTTTTAAAGTCTCAAAGGCTTGGTCACATTCTTTGGTCCACTCAAATTTTGTGATCAATGCATACAAAGGTTTTGCAATGTTCGCAAACTTGTGTACAAATTTTCTATAATACCCACAATGTCCCATGAAAGTTTGAAGTTCTTTTACATTTTTTGGTCTTGGAAGTTCCACTATGGCCTTCATTTTTCTTTCATCAGTTGAAATTCCGTTTCTAGAAACTATGTGACCTAACATTCTCCCTTGCCTCACAAAGAACACACATTTCTTTGGATTTAAACATACTCTGTATGTTCTACATTTTTTGAATATATTTTCTAGATCCTTCAAATGATCTTGTCTTTTTAATGAGAAAGTGCAAAGATCATCCACATAGATTTCCATTATATTTCTAAGGAATTCTTTGAATATGTGACACATCAATCTTTGAAAAGTTGCTGGGGCATTAGTTAAACCAAAGGGCATAACCCTAAAGGCATAGATTCCCCATTCTGTGGAAAAGCTAGTTTTATGTTGGTCTTCCAAAGCTATTGGTACCTGATTATATGCTAAAAAACCATCCAAAAAGCTATAGACCTCTTTACCTGCAACTCTTTCCAAAAGATGGTCTGTTATAGGTAATGGATAGCTATCCCTTATAGTTGCAGCATTAACTTTTTTCAAGTTAATACATACCCTGAGTTTCCCATTCTTTTTAGGTACCGCAACTATAGGAGATATCCACTATGTATACTCAATCTCATAGATGAAATTGGCAGCCAGCATGTTGTCAATTTCTTCCTTTATTTTAGTAGAGTATTTGTCATTAAATGTATAGTGTCTTTGTTTGCTAGGTTTTGCATCAGGAGTAATAGGAATCTTATGTTCGCAAATGTTAGGATCAATTCCTTTCAAATCTTTATAACTATAAGCAAACACATCTCTATATGTTTTTGCCAATTTCCTCAATGCTTCCTCCTCTTGATTTGTCATGTCATCAGCTATTACAATATGTCTCTCTTCTCCCTCTTCTTGAGTGATCATCACCTTCTTAGTTTGTTCCTCATTGTCATATGCCTCTCCCTTTTTCTTTTCTCTCTTTGGTTTCATTTTTAGAAGTAATCTGTCTTCTACTTCATAGGTCTTGAAATTTGAAGAAACATCAAATTGTTGATCTTCTTTTGTTATTTTTTTATTTTTTTCAGCTTCTTGTTCTTCTTCTATTTCTTTGTGTTTAGTTTTTCTATATGTTCCTGAGATTTTGTCTTTTATAGCATCTGTAGCTTCTACTTCTTCTAGGAATTGTGTTTTTCTAGTTTTTAAAATTATTCTTTCCTCTTGATCTTCCTCTGTTTTTGACACCTTGATCATTTGTATTGCTATATGAAAGATATCATATCCTTCTTCATTTTGAAATTTCACTCCCACATATTCATCATTGGCCAAATCCATTGTGGTCGAAATCTGATTCCATCCATAAGGCTCAAACTCTTCATCTTTGAATTCCTATGGTCTGTAACTTTCATCTTGTGATTTCCTTTCCTCCAGACAATCTTCTTTCTTTAACACCCTTTTTTTTATATGTGTGATTCCTTATAGCATTACATTTCCAAATTGATGGTTCTGTCTCATTCTGATCTTCACTCCCCAATTCTTCACTTAATTCCTGATTTTGATGTACTTTGAACCATTCCTGAGGGGACATATCACAATATTGACCATTTCTTAAATTTACTCTAGTTATCCTCCCTTTGCTTTGAAGATATAGACAATCATTACCCCAATCTTGCACAATTTGCATTTTTCTCATAAATGGTCTTCCTAGGATGATTTCATATGAAGTAGATTGTGGGAACTCAACTATGGAAAAAGTATGCTCTATCTCTATTCCACATATTTCCACAATCACCTTTTCCCATATTCCTAGGGGTTTTTCTATGTGTCCATTTGCAAGTTGTAATCTGATTTTAGTGCGAATTAACTCATTTTTTCCCCATTTCTCCCAGGAATGTTTAGTCATGATAGCCACTCCTGATCCACTGTCTAATATAGCCTTGGCATGATTCTCATTAAATTGTATCTTCAAAGTTGAGTTTCCTTCTTCTCCTTCACAGTATCCTCCTCATTTATCAATAGGTATGTACAACAACTCTTCTAATTCTTGTTGCTGTGGATCTAGGTTCCTTGACTTTGTTTCCCAATTTTTCATATTGTGTTGTAAGTGGGGATTTTGTTTTACTATCTCCTCCATAGTGGTTTGATATAAAATTGTACAGTGTTTGTCTAAATTGATTTGGAAGGTTATTTGTGAATTATCTTCTTGATCAAGATGTTTCTTGGTTTCTGTTGCATTTGTCCCTTCAATTGTTGCTTGATGATTATCTATTTCCCCAATCTGATTTTGTGCTTCTTGTATGATTTGTTTACTTCTTTGCATCCTTTCATCCTCTAAATCTGGCATAGGATATGCCATCACATGATATGTAGGACTTGGTCCATCTTGAATTCCTCCTTTGTATGCTCTTATCAGAGTCTCCAGACTTTGTGAATTTTTCGCCTCTTCCTGAGTCTGTGTATTTTGTGGTTGGCTATTGTTTGAATGTTCCATAGTTTCTTCTTCCAAATTTTTACCCATTCTCAACTTTCTTTCCCATCTTCCTTTTTGTCTGTTTTTCTTTTCTTTTGAAATGGAATTTTCTTATCTAGCATTTACAGTTGCTTGATCATGGTCACTCAATTCTTCTTGCTCCATTATGTGAATTGTTTTTAATGGTATGTTACTAGATGTGTTCTGTTGTTTTTGAGGGTTTCTTGGGCAATCCTTTATAAAGTGTTCCCTGCCACAATCCTTGCAATAGGCTCCTTCTATTCTTAGGGTAGGAGGTTGTGGGCAGTCTCTAATGAAATGTTCCCCCCCCACATCTATAACAAGTTATCTTTTGACTTCCTTTGAATTGGGGTTTCTGATTACACATGTAATTATTAGTTATGTACATGAATGTGGTTGTGTCCATTTCAATTCTCCCGTTTCCCAAGTCCAAGGCTTGCAGTTCTAGTTCTTTCTATTCATATCCTTCCCAATCTTCCTGATATCCTTCCCAATGATAATCCTCTCTGTAAGATCATCTGAGTCTTAAGCTTTCTTCTTCTATTGGTGTGTACTTTACTGGTACTACATTTGTTGGTAATGGTGGTTGTTGTCCAAGTACAGGCCTTGGTTGTTCAACAAATCCAGATTCTCTTTGTAAGTTGTGTTGGTTCACATATTCTCTTTCTTGAATGGGTTGTTTATTGTAAAAGCATTCTTCTCTGGTATGGTTTGTCCATTTTCTTTCTAAGGTACAGTATTTGAGTGTTTTTCTATCTTGCAAATGTTGTGGTTTGTGATAAGGACATTGTTGAACCAAATGATTTTCTCCACAATTATAACATTTCTTATTGGTTGCTATCCTGGTGTTTATCAAATTTGTCTTGGTGTTAACTTCTAGGGCTTTAGCAATGGCTTGTGCTAATTCTTCTGCTAGTGGAATTTTATCTTCATTTGTTCTTGGTTGGTCAAATGCTAATAAATCTTGTCCTCGGTTATCCTCTAAGTCTATTGCCTCTTTCACACATGCTCCTAGATCACGACATCTCCTATAATACACCAAGGTTCTTAATTGTGCACTTCTCAGTCCTTCTATGAACAAAGACACCTGTCTTGCCATTGATGGTACCTCTTCTCTTGGGCATCTATCAATGTATTGCTTGAATTTCCTAGTTGCCTCTCTGACATTTTCATCTTTTTGTTGCTTAAAACTATGTATCAGGGTAGCTGTACTATGTTTTATTCCAGTTTTTGAGAATTCCCCTATGAAGGCTTCAAGGAAAGATTCAATATCTGGATACCTTTCCTTTCTCAATGGAATGAACCAAGATAATGCAGGTCCAGTTAGGGTTAGACCAAATGCTTCAAATTGTACTTTGTAATCATCTACTTCTTCTGCCCTAATTAATTGTCTAAATTCTGCAGCATGAGCATGAGGATCAGAATATCCTTCATATTGATTCTTCATGCATTTTTCTACTTGATAGGGCCTAAGCATTCTTCCCTGGTTTTGCCATTGATGTCTCCTTCTGATTGGAAAATCATTCATTCTTTTTGCTTCTCTTTCAAAAGGATTTGGGGAAGTGTGTACACTCCTACCTTGTTGTTGTTCAATATTAGTGTGATTTCCATTTTGTCTTGGTAAGTCTAGTTGCCCTAGGTTTTTTTCCCAAGTTCTCTTGTCTGCAGACTGCCCTAAATCATTATAGTTTTCTGGATTCTATGAGAATATGTATACACATCACTGTCTATCCTCATATCTACCATCCTTAAATTGTGCTACTGGTGTTATATTTAAGGGAACTTCTAAGTTTCTCATCCTAATGAGAAACTTATGCATCCCATCTTGATACACATAGGTTACAAACCTATTTGTATACATGTACTTGAGAATATTTCTATAATCACTAGTTTCAGAGACTTCATTTGTTTCATTTAGGTTTTCCATGTTATCTATCTGTCCTTAATCCCTTTCTTGTAAATCTCCTAATACTGGCCCTATCTCCTTCCTTTTTAACTCTTGTTTATCAGTTGTGAACAGTTTATTACTAGATCTCAAAATCATTCAACTAATTCGTGATTCTATGAAGAGAATCGTGTTTTTCACGATCTTGTGAATATTCCAGATTTTCCACGATTTTGTAAATAGAGTTGTGTTTCTCACGATTTTGTGAATAGGGTCGTGTTTTTCACGATCCTGTGAAGGAATCGTGTTTTTCACGATTTTGTGAATAGAATCGTGTTTTCCACGATTCTGTGAATGGAATCGTGTTTTCCACGATTCTGTGAATTGAATCGTGTTTCTCACGATTTTGTGAATGGAATCGTGTTTTTCACGATTCTGTGAATGGAATCGTGTTTTCCACGATTCTGTGAATGGAATCGTGCTTTCCACGATTCTCTGAAGAGAATCGTGTTTTTCGTGATTCTCAGAAGAGAATCGTGCTTTCCACGATTTTGTGAATGGAATCGTGTTTTTCACGATTCTATGAATGGAGTCGTGTTTTCCACGATTCTGTGAATGGAATCGTGTTTATCACGATCCTGATCCCAGACAATCATGATTGCTCACAATCGTTAAAAACACAATTTTCTTATGAAAATCGTATTCTCGGAATCGTGATTTTGTGTTTAATTATGGAATTGCGATTTGGTGTTTGATTACAGAATCGCGATCCTGTCCAACTTTTTGTAAATTTTTGTTTTTCTTTTTTTTGATTTCTTCTTACTCTAATGGAAGCGGCTTAGCAAAATAATGACATGCAATAAAGAACTTTTGACAAAATAATGATTTTTTCTACCAAAAAATTCAAAAAACAGAAAGTCGTGATTCTGTGTTTTCCATTTTTTTAATGCATTTTTGAGTTTTTTCCAGTACTTCTAACTTGAAAATATGTTAAAACTTTTATGTTAAGAGAATTACCTTGTAGCTTGATCCACCACTGTTCAAAAACTTTGTGTTTGTAGGAAATCGCGCTTCTGTCAATGCTCTCTCCACTCACTCCCTCACTCAAATGACTATTTTTCTAAGATTTTAGGCTTTTATAGACTTCAGACAATCGTGATTGTGAGTGATTTTCACAATTTTGAGGTCCTACTTTCTTGTTTCTTGTTCTTTTATGATATTTTTGTGGTTTTGTTTCAAAAATCTTACCCCTTCCAACAAAAGTTTGCCCTCTTTATTCTACTGATGAGAATCACGATTCTGTGCCCAATTCTCCAATCTAATCACTTGATACTCAATTCTTACTGAAATTTTGAAATTTTGATTTCCTTTACTCATGCAAACTTATGAATCCTTTTAAAATCATTTACCTCTGTACCCAATAGTGCAACTAAGTCAAATACTTTATCTTACTGAAAATCGTGATTCTATGATGAGAATCGTGTTTTTCTTTGAACGTCCTGCTTTTGTAGTTTTTGACTTTTCTTCCCTTCTGGTCTTCTCCAATGTTCTTCACCAACTCCAGATCACTTGTCACCTGTAATTATACACCACCAAACTTATTCAAAGAAATTTTTGAAAATTTTAAACAACAACTTTTACTCTAGATATTTTTTATTTCTTTCAATTTCCAGATTTTTTTCTTTCACTATTCCCCTTCCACTTTCAACAACAATCCTCCTGTCCAACTTTTTGAGAAAAAAGAAATTTGTTTGAATTTTTAAATCAAGGTAAACACTTTTCTTAGGGTTTTCTTGTTCCAAGATCCATTGATCTTTTGTTTCATGATTGGTTGTATTCTTTTATGCTTGCAATCTAGTCAGTTTGGAAATAGGGCTTTTCAAGAAAACATGTGCTTAAGAAGTACAAGTATCCATTCATGCAAAGATAAACTCAAACACCCTCTTTTTCAAGAGGCAAATAAATCTTTTCTCAAGATTATTATTTTACCTTGGATAAACAAATGGATCTATCAATTTGCACATAGCTAATTTACTTGACTTTCCTCATTGCAATCACGTCATCTTTTCCAAGATTAACAAATTTTCTTGGTACTTAGTCAAAAAGCACTCTACATATGCAAAGATAGTCACATTTTATCTTCCCTTTAACAATATTGATTCAATTTTTTTTCCACACACCTGCACTTTACTCTTAAAAGGTATGAGCAATTATCAATTTGCAAGAATTTCACAACTTCTTTATCGAAAAAGGTTAACTCATGCTTTTGTTTCCCAAAAGACAAGCAAAGAAACCTACCTTTTCAATTTTTCTTTCTTGATTATAGAGTAGTACCTTTTCAATGTGTTAAAATACCATCAACAATGGAAGATCCAGCAAGGTCCAAAACTTCAATGATGCTTTTGCTTTGTTCCCCGTCAACGGTGCCAAAAAATGTTTGTTGTTACCCTTTGGAGTTGTCCTCTCCAATCATTATAGCACAAAGGATCAACTACACATCTTTAAATTGTCAATCTGGGAAGTATGCAAAGACCACAACCCCTTCTAGTTAATGGAATCCAAGAATAAGGGTTGAGATGACTGTTTTTCTGAGAAATTATGAAGAAGGAGAGAAATATCTAGGGTTTTGATTATCTTGAGTTCTACGACAGCATTTTCAATGATCGTTGTGCCTAAAGTGTGCCATTTCCATAGTAGAATACAATTATGAAGTCAAATCTCAAAAATAGTACCTGTATCACATAGACGAGACAATCGCGATTCTATGAAAACTGAGAATTTCCATTTCCAGCTTTGTTCTTCTGCACTTTTTCACTCAATACACTGATAATCACCTCTCTTCATACATCTTACTCAGAAATACACAATTGAAGCTTACAAATTCCATGGATCACACAAAGAATAGACTCAACAAATCAAAAGAAAGAGCATGAAAGGAGAAAACACGATTTTCTGCAGGAGAGCTCTTCACATTACTTGAATAGCACAAATAATACAACCAACCCTCTCAAAATAGAGGAAATTATCTTTTATACTTTTTCAAGTGTCCCTTTTCTCACTTGAATTTTGGTCCTTTTCCCTTCTAATCTAAAAATATGCTATCAAAGAGCTTCCAAAAATTCTAGAAAAAATACATATGATTCTAATTTACATGAGGAAGACTCTTCCTCAATTTTACATCATTTGTATAAATATTTCTACAAATTTTTGACATTTTACAAATAATTTCCCTTCAAAAAAATGCTTCTTCTAACATGCACAGAGAAATAACATGCCAAGATATTTCCAACAAAACAAAAATCAAGCAATTTGGATATGTTTTGGATCTGAAACTTAACCGACCAAAATAGACTACCTGTCTACACAGGTACACTGAAAAACTGGACTTCACTCTTTCACTAATATCTCACAAAGTATATAAGCTTTCAAGAAGATATTTGGTATGAAAAAAGTACACAAAATAAGCTTTCAAATGAATGTTTAAACAATAAATGGTTACATATGCACTGAGATATGAGCTCCACAATAGAGTTGTGTACAAACTGACGTGCGGCTGAAAGGAGTCTAAGGGAAGAAAAAATGACAAAATGACTAGATCTGACTACTAGGAACTCTTGCCTCTTTCTCTCCTTGTTTAGAACGTGCTCCCTCTTCATTTTTATAACCAATGAACATGTGAAGAAGTTTGTGCCTCCTTCTTTTTCTTTATCTTTATATATGTTAAATTTATCCAAGCATAGCTGATATGAAAATGAGCTTGTACATTTATCTTCAACATTAGGAGTAGAAGAGATTATAACAACTACACAGAAGACCAAGAGGATTCATTACTGATCATGCACATGACATTCAAGTAAGGTAAAGATGATGAGCATCTGTTCTATATTGATTCTGGTTGTTCCAATCATGTGGTTGGAAATGTAGCATTGCTATCTAATGTTGAAGAACCTAAAGGAAAGCATCAAGTGCACACAAGTGATGACACTAGACACTCTATTAAGAAAATTAGAAATGTCAATGCTTCTGATGGTAATATGAACCTTCTGAGTAAGGTTTTATATGTGCTAACCATAACAAGAAAACCTAATAAGTGTTCGATAGACTATTGAGAAAGGCTTATAGGTGAGATTTACAAGGCATGGAGCATATGTGGAAGATCCTCAACAAGGCTTCAAGAGGATTGCAAAAGGTGAGAAATCTAGTAGACTCTTTACATTTGAAGTTGAAGATACCACAAACATTACACTCTTCAATTACAAAGATCAAACCTTATCTGAACTAGAGATATGGCATCAAAGGCTAGGTCATATAGGTGAAAGAAAACTAAAGAAAATATGCAGGCATCAGAGTGTGCTTGGCCTTTGAAATGTGTCCACCAACACATGATATACAAATGTGGAACATGCCAATTTGGGAAATGGCATAGACAACCATTCAACAGGAAATGATATATGTATGAAGACTACTTGGAGCTTGTGCACAGAGATGTGTGGGGTCCTAGCATAGAGCCATCAATCTTAGGATCAAGGTACTATGTTTCATTCATAGATGATTATAGTAGATGGACAATCCTTTACTTCATGAAGCACAAAGATGAAGTATTTACTTGTTTCAAAAAGTATTTGGCATTGGTTGAGAACCAAACAGGTAGAAGCTTGAAGAGGATCAGATCTGATGGAGGTGGTGAGAATTTCTCACATGAACTTGACTCATTCTTACAGGACAGAGGTATAAAGAGAGAGCTCACAACAAGACACACTCTTGAACTAAATGGAGTGGCAGAGAGTATGAACATACTAAAAGTAGAGGCTGCAAGATCAATGTTGAATGAAAAGAAACTACCAAATTACCTACGGGCAGAGGCTATTTCCATAGCCACATACTTAATTAATAGGATCCCATCCAAATCCTTAGACGGGATGACAACCTATGAGGCATGGAATGGTAGGAGACCCTGAATGGACCATTGTAAAATCTTTGGATGCATTGCTTATGCACATATACCATAAAAAATTAGAGGGAAGCTTGATTCAAAAGTTGAAAAGTGTATATTCATTGTCTTTGACTAAAACTAGAAGGGCTAGAGGTTGTACAATCCCACTAACAAAGGATTTACAGTTAGTAGGGATGTGGTGTTTGATGAAAGTAATTCATGGTTTGAAGATGATTGCAAGAAGATCAAGTTACCTTATGACTTGAAAAGTGATTTTCCAACTCTCACTCAAGAAGATCAACAAATACCAAAAGATGTCAATGAAGAGGATGAAGAGCAGATTGACTTCAAGGCTTGGAAGTCAAAAGGCAAGACCAAGTTCAAGCAACTGGAAGACATTCCAGAGTCCTCCAATCAAGCACTCATAAGATTTGAAAGGGAGACTAAAAGACCCATAAGGTATGGCTATGACACATCTCTTGTCACCAAGCATTCTATGTACATGACTAAAGACTCTATGATAGAAGAACTTTTTTCATTTGAAGAAGCCAATAAGAAGAAAGAATGGAGAGAGGCCATGCAGGAAGAAATTGAAGCACTTGAGGAGAACAACACTTGGGATTTGGTTCCCAAGAAACCAAGTATGAAGGTAATAGGATCCAGGTGGATATATAAAATCAAGATAAATTCAGATAGTTCTATAAACAATTACAAAGCAAGGCTAGTGGCAAAGGGGTTTGCTCAAACCCATGGAGTGGATTATGAGGAGACTTTGTCACCTTAGGCTAAGATGCCAACCATCACAGTTTTGGTATGTGTTGCTGGTTGAAAGAATTGGAACCTATATTAGTTAGATGTTAAGAATGCATTTCTAAATGCATGGATCTGAGAAGAAGTTTACATGGCTCAACCACCAGGGTATGAAGACAAAGAAAAATCAGGATATGTATGCAGGCTAAGAAAAGCGTTGTATGGTCTAAAGCAAGCTCTTAGAGCTTGGACCCATAGACTTGTCACATATTTACATGATCAAGGATTTGTTGCTAGCAAAGCAGATTCTTCTTTATTCATAAAGAAGACTAACTCTGAAGTTATTTACTTATGTGTCTATGTGGATGACATTATCATTTTATGAAATGATGCCAATGGCATCAAGAAAATCAAGTCTCAGATGATGGAAGAGTTTACGATCAATGACCTTGGTTTGTTAAGATTCTTTCTTGGATTAGAACTTGTGTATAAAGATTCTGGAATCTTTATTACTCAAAGAAAAATACATTCATGATATGATGGTGAAATTCAAGATGGAGAACACCGAAATTGTAGGTACACCCATGGAACTCAACCACAAACTTAGTTTTCATGAGGGAGAACTCCTTGAAGATATTACAAGTTACCGAAAGCTTGTTGGGAGTCTCAACTATGCAACCCTAACAAGAGTGGACATATGTTATGGAGTAAGTACATTAAACCAAATTATGCATACACCAAGAAAACCCCATATGGAAGCCGACAAGAGGATCCTAAAATATCTAAAGGGTACCATAGATAAAGGCTATTTTATCCATTTACTTTTGATTTGGATATCATGATGTATTCTGATGTAGATTTGGCTGGCTTCAAGGATGATAGGAGGAGCACTTCTGGGTATTATCTTTTCCAGGATCCAAGCTAATATCATGGTCATCAAAGAAGAAACCAACTATGGCATTTTCATCTACAGAGAAAAATACAGAGACTTGGCTAATGCAACACAAGAGGCTATATGGCTCAAACTACTCTATAAAGATTTGCGGTTGCATTCTTATACTCCAATGTTTATTGGAGACAACACTAGTTCACTTCATTTGGCTGCCAATCCTAGAGATCATGTGAGTGTTGGAGAATTCCTCTCCTAATCACAGCGGAAAGTGTAGAAGACCTTCTTAGGATCAAGACTCTTGCCAATAGCTGAACCTTCAAATAACAACTCGTACCAATTGAGACATGAAATGAACTTGAAACTTTGGTCACTCAAACTAGACACCTATAGCTTTAAAATGAGCTATCAAACACTCAATTTGGAGTAGATTTGGGTTGGCAACTTGTTGATACAAAACAGGCTACCTGTCCACTCAGTTAAGTTGAAAACTAAACTTCACAAAAAACTGAATAACTCATAGAGCATAAAGAATTTCATAAAACAGGTTTAGATAGAGTAAGTACTCGAGATAAGAATTCCAAATAATGTCTAAAATTGGATACATATATTGAGAGATATGACTCTTACAAGTAGACTACCCAAGAATGGGTGTGCGGCAGGACATACTCTATGAGAGTGAACTGGACGAAATGACTCAAAACAAATGAAGTAGCTACAAGGGGGCTTCCACGCCTTCTTCCTCTCTTGTTGAGTGTTCTCCCTTGCCTCTTTTATAGCCAAGTGACCAAAAACTCTCATTATGAGTTTGAGAGCTCTTCTCCATCATTTCTTCACTACTTTGGACAGCCACTCCTCTTACAGTTCAGTTTTTGGATTTGATTCTCTTTTGAATGATTCTCTTTTGGCCTCCACTACTTGCTGAAGTAAATGCTTTTATTTTTCATTTTTGTATTTTCCTTCTACTTGAAGAAAATCATTTTTGCAAAAATATATACGAGCTTACTTCTTTATTTTTAACACTCCCCCTCAAGCTCACATGTGAGCTTGCACCTTCAGCCATATCCTGCAAGTTGATGTCATCTTTGAACCTCTTTAGCTTAGAAGCATCTAAGGAATTTGTAAACATGTCTGCAACCTGGTCATTAGTTCCAATGAACTTTATATCCACATCCTTGCTCAAAACTTTTTCTCGAACATAATGATAATGCACTTCTATGTGCTTGCTTCGTGCATGAAACATTGGATTGTTTGTCAAGTGAATGCTTGACATGTTGTCAGCATAAATTGGAATGGTCTCCACCTGCACATCAAGATCAGCCAAGAGCTTCTTAATCCACATAGCTTCACAAGTTGCAAAGGCTAAACCTCTATATTCAGCTTTTGTAGATGATAGTGCAACAGTAGGTTGCTTCTTTGAGCTCCATGTGATAGGTTTGCTACCTATCATAAACACATAACCTGAAGTGGATCTTCTATCTTCCTTCGAACCAGCCCAATCAGCATCACTGAAGCCCTTTACCTGCAATTCTTCATCATATCTATATAACAATGCATGATTGACAGTGTGCTTCACATATCTTACCACTCGTTTGGCTGAATTTAAATGTTCACTTGTAGGAGCTTGCATAAATTGAGAAAGAACTCCAACAATATAACACAAATCTGGTCTTGTGATCGTAGCATAGATCAATGAACCTATAATACTCCTGTATGTAGTTACATCATGTAACTTCTCTCCATCATTTGAGCATAGCTTCACATTTGTGTCCATAGGTTGAGTGAGTGGTTTGCATTCACTCATTCCAAATCTGAAAAGAACATCCAACAAGTACTTTCTTTGCATCAATTAGATGCCATCTTTCCCATAGACTATCTCAATGCCTAAAAAGTATTTCAACTCACCAAGATCTGAAATTTTAAACTCCTTACGGAGTTTTCTTTTTATCTCTTGTATTCCTGCAACATTACTTCCTGTTATGATGAGATCATCAACATATATGCAAATATATACCTGCTTGCCTTCTTCTTTCTTCATGTAGAGAGAGGGATCTGCATTACTTGGACTATACCCACACCTTGTGAGGTACTCGACCAATCTTTGATTCCAAGCATGTGGTGCTTGCTTTAGCCCATACAAAGCTTTCTTCAATCTACAAACAAAATTTGGATGCTTTTTGTCTTCAAATCCAATCGGTTGACTCATGTATACCCCTTCTTGAAGTTCACCATTGAGAAAAGCATTTTTTATGTCAAGTTAGTATAATGGCTATCTCCTTGCTGCACTCATTGCAATCAAGGTTCTAATTGTTCCCATCTTTGCAACCGGGCTGAAAGTCTCTTCATAGTCGATGCCGTGAGTTTGCTTGAACCCTTTTGCTACTAGTCTAGCTTTATGCCTAGCTCGAGAACCATCAGCATTTCTCTTTATTTTAAACACCCATTTATTTGGAACAATCTTAATACCTTCAGCCTTTGGAACTAGCTCCCATGTGTGATTGTCCTTGAGAGCTTTCATCTCTTCTTGCATAGCTTCTTGCCATTCTTTTTGTGTACATGCTTCTTCATATGCATCCGGTTCTTTGTCTTTGACCACCTGTGTCATTTATGCAAAATGCTTTGCAATAAAACTATCATAGCTCAGCCTTTGAATTCGATACCTTGCTCTCGAAGACCTCCTTTCATTTTCTTTTGAATATTGGTTCTTCAACCTGTTCAACTTTACCTTTGGTGTGATCACCTCTTCATACTCTTCTTCACTTGCATTTGAATCACTATTAACACTGAGTCACAACAAAGGAGAACAAATACATGTTCTCTATTCCTTTTTACCTAAAGACCATGATATCAAGCAATAAAGTGGGCATTTTACAATATCTAGAAAGCATCACTTGTTCTTGCTTGTAAATATTGTCACGAGAAGCTTGATCTCACATCCCAAGTAGTCAAGATAGATATAATAAAATACTTGGTGCCATGAAAACTAGTTGTTCAGCATGATCAAGAATCCCACATCATGATCTTTGACAAGAGATTAGAGTTGAAGGTACAAGTAAGAGTTCGGGAAGCTCCTTCATTACATCTATAACCTCAACAAGCACAGATTATAGCTGATTAAAAGCTACTCAAAAATCAGAGTACATGTGTTGCAAAAATCGGAACATTTTAACAAGGCAATTAAGATCATCCCCTTTGTATAGTTAAGATCGTCATTGAATGCTGGGCCATATTCATAAAATATGAAATAAATTTCACAAAAGCATTCCCAAGAGAAGATTATAATCAACAAAATTATACTAAGAAACATTCACACATTCATCAGAGAAATGCTCAAGATAAATCAAGTTGAACACAAAGTGGAAGTAGAACTCGACATTATATTTCTATTAAAATGATGTTTTACATTTCATGTGTTTTACAAGAGTAATATGAATCTACAATAGAAGCTGATCATAGCTTTCCTCAGGCTCAAGCATAATGGGATCCTCTGGAACATTAGAACACATCTCTTGCCTCTCTTGCTCCAAGATTGGCTCTTCAAGGTCAGCCATGTCCCCCGGTTCATCTGCAAGTGGGGGAACACGCTCCCTTGAAGTCGGTTGGAATCTCTCCGTGTCTGCAATGTGCTTCCTTCCAACCTCTTGGTCTTCATCTGGGCATTCACTCAGCCCATTGATTCTCATTCTAATGGAGCTCACTTGAGCATCATCCTTCTCCACAACTATGCAGTGCCTGAACATCTTTAAGGAGCAAGCCAGAGTTGTTCCTGAAACAGCAGAAAACCACTTAGAGGCCAATCAACATGATGACTAATGAAAATTGTTAAAATTGAAATTACATGTGCCCGAAAAAAGGTCTAGGACCCAGTCATCATCATTGGAGAATAGTTGAAGCAATCTCATTATGAGCTTTTGTGGCTTCTGATAGGGGTTAACCAATGTCATGTCCCTAGCTACATGACGAAGTTTCTTGGTAACGGCTAGGAACATGAGCACATTTGAGATCCCATTCTCATTGCAATGCTCCTTGACTCTCCTTTTGCTTACTTCATCATAATAGCCAACTGTAATGCATTCAATGGAGCTCACAAACCTATGCAAAGGAGTGTGATTGATGTTTGTCTTCACCCTGCCAACAAGAACTATAAGTGACAGAGAGCATCATTAAAGCCATGGAGATAGAAAGAAGATTACTTACCACCTGAGGCACTCCAAAACATGACATCTTGCCTTCAGAGCAGTTGAAACAGAGAAAGACTGGTCTCTGCTATGGAAAATTACTATCCTCCAAAGAGGAGACATAGTCAACTCTACAAAATCAGTGACCATCTTCCGAATCTGAGGGTGTTTGAAGGGTTCATCGTCATTAACTGATCCCAACATCCTAAATCCATAGGGTATGTCTGCTATGAGAAGGGAGAAATGCTTTCTAGGCACAATAGAATAAATGTTATTTACATCACTACAGAATACATTGTAATATACAGGCCTAAGGGGGTCTAGGGGATTGGAGAAACATTTCAGATCAGGTTCATCATCAAAATCAATCTCCTTGGCTTTGAGTCTAGATTTCTCATGCCTTGTTCTTTGAATGTGAGCCAAGAATGCAGGGGGGCAATCATCTAATAGCTCTGCAGACTTACTTTTCTTTGGTTTCTGCAGAATAAAGTGGAAAGACAATTAAATGAGCTCTTCAAGGCAGCAAACAAAACATAAGGAATCAATGCATGGCATCGATTTCGCGTGTGGGTAGATGCCAGGCATCGACTTCCTATTGAAAGTCGATGCTTGGCATTGACTTTGGGACATAAGTCGATGCCTGGCATCGACTTATGCCATGAGGTCAATGCCAGGCATCAACTTATGCCCCCAAGTCGATGCCAGGCATCCACTTATGCCAGGAGGTTGATGCCAGGCATCGACTTTTGGTAGCAGGTCGATGCCAGGCATCAAATTTAGCAGTAAGTCGATGCCAAGCATCGAATTCCTACTAAAAGCCTGGCATCAAATTGGTTAGGTGAATCAAGGCATCTATACTAATAGCAAACCAGGCATGACCTCTGAAAGAGAACCTACCCAATCACAAAACAGGATAAAATATTCTGATAAAGCTTTGTAGGATGATGTGGTTGGATAGTCTGCTTGGACCTCTGTCCAAGAAAAGCAACCCAGCCTCTTCATCATCACCTCCTGAATCTTCATGTATACTTTATGACTACAGTCACAGAAATGAAAAAGAGACTAGGTTAGACCAGAAACATGGGAGGAGGGAAAAAGGATCTGAGAATAACATACATACTTATTGAGCTCAGTCACCATCTCCTCCAGGCTTAACTCCTTGGAGATTACCCTTGACAAAGTTGATATAATCATTGTATCATCCTTGATTCCTTGAAGGGCCCTCCATGGTGTCAGCTTCATGTCCTCAGGAGCCTCTTCAATTGAGAGGTCAACTTTCCTTCCCTTTCCCTTCAGATCAACCTATGGGTCTGGCCTCGACTTCCGTTGCTTCTGGCCCTTGACCTCCTTGTTCTCCCACATTGTGAAAATTTTATCCTGCAGATCCCAGATCTCACCTGTTTTGAAAGCCAATTGAAACCATGGATCATATTTCCTCAAAGCATCAGACTTTCTATTCTCATCCAGTGCAATTCCAACCTCAATAAGGCATTGCTTTCATAGATTGGGATGTATTCTTCCAGCTTCCTTCACGAGACAATCTTCATATTCATGGTGGAAGTGGAGGACATTTTTTGCCTATAGTCATTGTCATTGTTGTGATCCCAAGCAAGAAGCTTGGCTTCCTCACTTGTAAGACCAACATATATCTTGCACTCTGCATACCTAAAGAAGAATGTGGTAGGGTGCTCCTTCACTAGCTGTCTGCGGGCCTCTGCAGAGTGTGAACCTCCAATCACATAATATGTATAATCCTCAAACAAACCCTCATTGAAATCCTCCACAGAGCTGCACTCATTCGGATCCACCATGACAAGGAATGGCACAACAGTAGCATGAGGATCTATTTTCATTTTCTTTGACTGGATCTATTGGTGGCCTATGGATGATATTGATTGGTAGGTGGAACAACTACCCCTTCTTCACAACTTTTCTTCTAGCTATGTCCTCCCTCATCTTGTTCTGCTCAGTACCAAGAACACCCGAGGCAAGCTCTCCACCGGGTGCAACTATTATATCCTCAGAGCTAGAGCTTGAGTCAGAAGACTCCTCATCTGCAATTCTCTTCTTTTTCTTTTGGAACTTTTTCTGCACGCTCTGCTTACCCCTTGCCTTTATAGGGGTTGTCATCTTCTGTTGTGTTGGCATGATATTGCCTTGGATCCATGGCATCAAGTCCTTGATAAGATTCACTGAGTCCCTGCATATCTCTACAAGCCCATCTGGAACACAACACTTTGGGCACAAGAAATCCATCTTGCATATAACATTTCTTAAACCTTTCGATGTCTCTACCAGGACAAGGAGGTTGTCAGAATCCTCATCTTCATAATCCAGTTTGTACACAAGGCCATACTGAAGACCCTGTGTTGTCGTGATCTTTCCTCTCCCATACGCCCCTGCGAACACAAGAAGGACTGCATTCTTTTCTTCAACATACTGAAGGCACCACTCCAAGTTTGTCATGTCTCGCAATGGACGATCTATCCTTAAGACCTCTGCATCCCTCGACCTATCCTTCCTAGTTGTATCATCCTCAAGAATTTTGATGCTACTCTGTCCACCAGAGGATATTCCAACCGAATTGCTGGCCTTCTCAGCGGATAAGGATGCAATAATTTTCTTTGGTTTTGCTTGGTGACCAATGCCTTTGTCACGTTGCTGATCAGCAGAGCTCATGGTCACTCTCAGCTTCTTGAAGGGCCTCTCACTCTTGGACTCAGCATCCCTGAAGGGGCTTGGAAATATCAGCTCATACGTTATTGTGTTTTTCAAGGGTCCAAGTCGATGCCTGGCATCGACTTTGCACCCTAAAGTTGATGCCTGGCATTGACTTTCAGGCCACATTCGATGTCAGGCATCGACCTTCCAGGTCGATGCCAGGCATCGACTTGAGGGTACAACTCGATACCAGGCATCGACTTGAGGGTGCAAGTCGATGCCAAGCATCGACTTACACCCTCAAGTTGATTCCTGGCATCGACTTACACCCTCAAGTCGATGCCTGGCATCGACTTGCACACAAATTCGATGCCTGGCATCGACTTGCACCTAAAAGTCGATGCCTGGCATCGACTTACACCATTAGGTCGATGCCTGGCATCGGGTTGTACCCTCATTGGATCTATATTTTAGGAGCTAAGAAAAATAAAAACCTAGAAAGCATACTATTTACTCAAACATACAAAATAAATCTTTTAGGAATCTTTTTTTGTGGTATGATTTTGTCTACCTCTTGGTACTCTTGCCAACATTCTTCTTCTCCATGAGAGTTGCCTTGCTGGTATGCTGAGCTCTGTGCTCCATGGCTGTCTGTGCTCTGTTGCTCTCTCTTGCTCGTGGATTTTGAAAATGAGAATGATCTCCTCCTCTGCTATTTATAGGCAATTGGGTAACTTGAACCGGAGACTAACTGGATCTAACTGAATGAGTCCAGTTGCTAACTATATCTGTCAACTTATCTAACCAAGAAATACCACTCACACAAAATGGCTGTTTCACCTCGACTTTAATGAAATATTCATAGAACCTTGCAACTATTTATATACATTTGCATGGAATTTACACTTCAATGGCAAGAGTATGGTATGTACATGAGGAAGTCTAATCTCATGTATAAATTGTTTCTTAGAATCTCTTGCTTGGGAAAAAATCAAGTCTAAGTTGTGTTGAATATGGGAGATTAATGACATCTTTATAGTGTTATCCTTCTCACTTCAATTCATATTCACATTTATCTTGTAACACATTGTTGAAAAGGAAAATCAATGTATGAATAAATGTTCAAGTAAAGAACTTTGGGGTAATTTCAACAAAATAGGTTGGTAATTTCAACAAAATAGCTTGGTAATTTCAAACGTCACTCATTGTCTTTGCATCCAATGTTCAGAAAAATCGTAGATTCAAAATTCATTTGAAAATCTTTTGTAACAATCATGTACTTAATTCTTACATATAATTCTTACATATACTTTTCCATATACTTCTTACATATACATTTCCGTGTACCTCTTTTACACATAATTCTTTTTTAATATACTTTCATCTACCTCTTTGAGATCTAGCCAAGACCATAATAAAACCTAATCCTTGAAATCTTAACCAAAGGTAAAATTTCTTCTTGTATAGTCTTCAATGGCAATACTCCAAACAATTTTAATATCTAATCCAGTTGGAACTCAACTTGGATATATTTTGATTCACTGATAATGCTAAGACTCAATGACTCATATCTAGTTAGAAATCAACTGTGTATCTCATCTTTCAAAAGTGAATCAAATCTTTGGTTCCCTTATTAGTGTATATTGAAGTAATTAAGTAATTTGATGTTTAATGTAATTTAATGTACTTTAATGAACTTTTGATTTCATATCTTCTTGATGTGACATTTGATGTGACATTTGATGTGACATCTTCACTTGATCTCGGATTTCTACTTATTTAAAAAGGTCATTCATCTTCAGTCTTCTGTGAACTGAGTGAAGATGAGCTCAATCTTTTCTGTGGATGCTTGGGCATCAGCTTCCTCTGCTCATATTGATACAGTTTTGGATTCATTGTTCTCAGTTGACCCTTTCCACACAAGTGATGATCCCTATGGTTTAGAACGTGCTGATGATTCTATGTTTTCTGTTGAGTCATTTAAGTTATCCAATTCACAGTGCAATGCTGCTCAACCAAACGCACTCTTGATCTCCCATCTGATCCAACCATTGATCTCCCTTCTAACTCAAGTGCATGTGGAGCAACGGAAAAGCAAAGCAAGCTCAATCTACGATTTAAAAGAAGGCCTCATGAAGTAAGTCAAAAAAGATTTAAATTTCTTACTTCAGATAGACATATTGCATTGGATATTGTGAAGCATTGTTGTGGTTTGAAATGTTTGTACAATTTAGGAATGAAGAAACTAAGCACCTAAGAGAAAAATTCCTCCATTTAGATAGTGAAAGGCAGGATATATACCTTGTTTCTTGCATGCAAATGATTGAGGATAACATGTCAGTAACACATGTTGCTTTTGAATATTTCTTTAGTCAAGGGATGCGATGTTGTAGGGCTGCATTAAAAATTGCAATGGGTGTGGGAAATTTTAGAATACATAGGGTTCAATAGGGGCTTTTGAATGGGGATCTCATTTTGGATACGTTCCATGTTGGAACCAAAGGATCTGTTGGACGTCATGCAATGAATTGGATGATGAACTATTTTAGCTTGCATTGTGAGGTTATGCCTACAACTAGAAGGTTGCACTTGTCAGATAACTTTACTCGTCGAGAGGTATTTCAAATATATAGAGAAGACATGGAAAATATAAATGAGAAGTATGTGTTGTATCGTCACTTTACTTGATTATGGAAGGAAGAGTTTAACAATGTGTCTATTCCTCGTAAAGTTAGAATGGGTGAATGTTCAGTTTGCACCACTTTGAAAAACAAGGCAAAGGGGGCTACAACACCAGAAGAAAAGAATAATTTTAAAAACCTTCTTAACAATCATCATGAGAGTCAAGCTTTAGAGAGAAAGAAAGCAATTCATCATCGAAGTAAAGCACTCAGAAATCCGGAGCGTTATATGTGTTTGTTGATCGATGGTATGGATAAAAAAAAAACTTGTTTGCCACATTTTTATCGCATCCCTAAGGACATTGGAGATGAAGTCCTTATGCAAATGCATTTGGTTGGTGCTTTGGTATACAATGGAACTGTAATGTCCAAGGTTTTCTTCACATATCCGAATGTGCATAATGATCCAAACCTTACAGTTACTGTCATTCATCGTGTTTTGCAATCATGGAAGGGTCTTTTGCCACCAACTCTATATTTGCAACTTGATAATACTGCAAGAGAGAATAAAAATTCTACAGTCTTTGGATATTTAAGCATGCTTGTTGAAAAACAAGTATTTCAGAAGGTTAAGGTAAATTTCCTTCTGGTTGGCCACACTCATGATCACATTGATCAAATGTTCAGTACTTTCTCTAAGAAGTTGGCATGTAACAATGCTTTTACTCTTCCAATTTTATCTGAGCTGATTTCAGAAGCATATACTCCAAAACCAGAAGTTCAACACCTCACACAGATTTATAACTTTAAGCACTTTTGCTCAATGGGCCTTGATAATAGTGCTAAGGTTTTGGATCCATTGCACAATATTAGTTTCAACCATGTATTCTTGATGAGGAGGGTTGATGAAATAACCCTTTTATTTGCAAAGAATTATTCATCTTCTCCTGGGTGGGAGCCTAAAGAGGGATGCAGATTCTTATTGCAGGTGCCTAATTTGTCTACAGTGTATGGTGTAGAACAATCACCATATGAAGATAAAAACAATACATAAAGATGTGGAAATGTGGTTGATCAAAGTAAAAGCTGGATGCATGCACTCATTGAAAAGAAGAGACATATTGAGCGTGCAAAAAAATATGCTAGAGATCAAGATGTATCTTGGTGGGAGGACTTTTTCAATCTTCAAGAAGAGATTATACAGTATACAATTGCAGGTCATTGGCCAGTTGATGTTCCATTCACATGGGATTTTTGTACACAAAGATCTGTGAATGTGGCCAAGCATGTAATGCAGATGCACTTCAAAGTTTTATACATCCACCAGAAAGAAATATTTATGTAGGCCCAAGGATGAAAAAATAGGCAGAAGCAAGATGGCAAGGAAATTTAATAGAGATAAATGTTGGAACACTTATTGCAGTACTTGCTGATGGTGATGAGGCTACCAGACCATTTTGGATTGCAAAGGTTTTAGAGATAACTAAAGATATTGATCAGAGAAGAATAGAGGCTTTGATGGTGCATTGGTATTACACTAAAAGTAGTAATGCATTCACAGGTAAATATAACTTAGAAATGGTGTGTGATACTAAACGAACAGGTTCAAAAAAGAAAAAGAATATTCGAAGCACATCCACTCTTAAAATGGATGATGTAGATATTCTTGTTTATGATTTTTCCTTGACAAAAACAGGTCACTTGAGGAAAGCAACCATCAATATGATAAAAAAAAAGCTTCCAGATGTATGTGGTACAGGAAATCATAGGCAAACAAGAAGATTTGTGCATGATCCTGCAGAATTTGGTATGTACGTGGATGAAGATAGAGCTCTTGTGGATATAGAAGAAGAAGAAGAGAGCTCTCAACAGTATGAGACTGAATCAAGTGCATCAGATGATGAGGGTGTAGACATAGATTGACATAGTTGTGAGTTGCATTGAAGCTCTCTAACATTTTTAGTGCTTATGTAAATGCCTCGAAGTAGTTTGGTTAATAAAACCATGTTTTGCAGCAATTTTGAATAACAATCAGATATCCACCCATTAAAAATATGTCTAAAATGTTATTTTTGTATAAGAATTGTTCAGTTTTACATTCTTTATATGAATTTTAGACATGTCAATGTCTTATCATATAGATTTTGGACATGTCAATGTCTTATCATATAGATTTTGGACATGTCAATGCCTTATATGGTGAAATTTTGACTACATTTTGAGCTCTTTTTTTATGAGAAAATGACAAAAAATGTCAAAAAATCACATGTTTTCACTTCATTTTTGTAATATATGTATACTGGTATAAAGGAATATCAAACATAAGCTTCCATTTGCTTGATTTTTGAAGAGAGTGTTCTCTTTTTATGACATAGTTCTCGTTTGTTACGACTCGCTGTTTATTTTGGGTAGCACTTTCAGCTTTAGATCTTTCATAACATGATCTTGAGTGCTTGTTTGCTGAAATTCTTCTTGGACAACACCTCCATCATCTTCGCAATCTTCTTCAAGAATCTTCTCTTTCCCTTTGTCTCCAAACCATGGTCTTAGCTCATCAAATACCACATCTCGTGAGACTCGTAGCTCCTTTGTCACCAGATTGTAACACCTATATCCCTTTTGCTCCGATGAATATCCAATAAAAATACATTTTTCGGACTTTGCCTCCATCTTTGTCCTTAGTTCTTGAGGGATGTGAACATAACACACACATCCAAAAACTTTGAGATGTGTAAGGTCAAGTTTCTTACCAGTTGAAACCTCCTCGGGAGTTAGATTATGTACTCCAGCCATTGTGTACTTGTTCATCAAATAAACGGTCGTACTAGTTGCTTCAACCCAATAGTTTAGTGGCATCTTCATCTCGTTGAGCATGCATCTTGAAACTTCTGTGATATGTCGCTTTTTCCTTTCAGCTATTCCATTTTGTTGAGGCGTGTACCTACATGTAAATTTTCTCTTGATGCCATTTTCATAAAGAAAATCTGAAAATTCTTTGGAGAAATATTCTCCTCCTCCATCGGACCTCAAGGTCTTTATGTAGCATTCTGTTTCCTTTTCTACCTGTGCTTTAAATCTCTTGAACATGGAGAACACATCTGATTTTTGTTTTATGCAAAACATCCATACTTTTCTTGAATGATCATCGATAAAAGTGACAAAATATCTATTACCAGCCATTGATGGTTGTTGTGATGGTCCCCATACATCCGTGTGTATCAAGTCAAGGACATTCCTTGCCACATAGTTGCTCTTCTTGAATGGTTGTCGAGTTTGCTTTCCTAGTTGGCATGCTTCACAAAACTCATGTAGTCCAGCATCATTGAATTTTGGAAGACCTCTTACCACTTCATGGTTGCTCATGTCCTTGAGCTTGGGAATGTTGATATGTCCAAACCTTTTGTGCCACAAATCGATTTCAGCAATCCTCTTGTTTCCAAACTGAATATACATCACCTTTCCATGTGGTTGTTGAATGTCCAAGGTGAACATCCTACCTTTTTTCCTTCCTTGAGCAATGATCTTGAATCCTTCTTTTGGATTCTTTATAAAGAAATCTTTTTCATTGAAGATAACATGATATCCTTTCTCTACCATTTGTCCTACTGAAATCAAATTCTTTGCAATAGTAGGAACATGAAGAACATCAGCCAATACCTTTCTATCTCCAAGCTTGATATCTCCAACATGCTCAATTGCGTGTTGAGTTTCATCGCCGGTCTCCACACATCCTTTTCCACTTGGAGCTTGTAGCTTTGTGAATAAATCTCCTTGGCATGTCATATGGTTGTTGCAACCTGAATCTATGAACCATTTTTGGTCATCACTTCTCGAGTTGTTGTAGTCATGCTTCATGGCAAGCATGGTTTGCTTGTCTCCTTCACTTGATGTACTCACATACTTATTTTGGCTCCTTTGGTTGCCTCCATTCAGCCTTCCATTCTTTTGCCAACAATCATTTGCATAATGTCCTAGTTTACCACAATGATAACATGTTATACCTTTATGAGGATTGTATGAACCTTGACCTCTTCCTCTATTTCTTCCTCGACCTCTTCCATGTGTGTTGTCATTTGAGTTGTCCTTGTTGTCCTCCGAGTTGTGTTGGCTGAAATTTGTGTTGTTGTAGCTTCTTCCTCTTCCTCTCGAGCCTCCTCTTGAGTTCCTTCCTCTACCTCTTCCTGCATATAACATTTGACTATGGTTGTCCTTACCTTTGTTGCCTTCTCCTTGTTGAGCTACCTCTTCAGCCACAAGATTTGGTATAATCTCGTCGAATGTTGGTAGAGGATCTCTATAAATAATGTTTGTGATGAGGGCCTTCCACTTTTCTTCACTCATCAAGCCATTGAGGGCTGTTTGGATGATGTCTTCCTCTTCTATCTTGCATCCAGCTGATGCTAGCTGATCTCGAAGCTCCTTGATCCTCAATGTATACTCACTAATGCTTTGGTTTGAGCTTTTCTTCATGTTGTTGAGCTCATTCTTGAGTTGCATCCTCCGAGACCTTGTTGAGGTAGCATACACCTTCTCCAATGCTTCCCAAACTTCCTTGGATATTTCTAAGCTTTGCACATGACCAATCATAGTGTTAGAAATAACTTGTGAGATGAGGAACATCACCCTTCGATTCCTCTCTTTCCAATCAACAAATTGTCTCCTTTGTGCCGGAGTAATGTTGGGATCTTCAAGGTCCACCGGTTCTGGATCGTCTCCACTAACTAGACTCCATAAACCTTTACCTTTAAGGTAATTTATCATTCTATACCTCCAAGACTGAAAATTATCTTTGTCTAACTTCTCAACTTGTTGTCGTAAATCAGCCATTGAAAACTTCCAAGATCGAAGTTTACCTCAAGTATTGTGTGGCGCTCTTCCTTGACTTTATGAAGCTCCCCCTTGATTTGTAGCTTCTCCTTTGCTTCACTTGAGTTCCAATGCTTTTCCTCTTCAAAATCCAATGCTCTGATACCAATTGTTGGAGAATTCCTCTCCTAATCATAGCGAAAAGTGTAGAAGACCTTCTCAGGATCAAGACTCTTGCCAACAAATGAACCTTCAAATGAAAACTGGTACCAATTGAAAAATGCAATAAACTTGAAACTTTGGTCACTCTAACTAGACACCTATAGCTTTAAAATGAGCTATCCAACACTCAATTTTGAGTAGATTTGGGTTCGCAACTCGTTGATACAAAACAGGCTACCTATCCACTCAGTTAAGCTGAAAACTGGACTTCACTAAAAACTGAATAACTCACAGAGCATAAAGAATTTCATATAACTGGTTTAGATAGAGTAAGTACTCAAGATAGGCATTCCAACGAATGTTTAAACACTAAAATTGGATACATATATTGAGAGATATGACTCTCACAAGTAGACTACCCAAAAATGGGTGTGCGGCTGGACATACTCTATGAGAGTGAACTGAACGAAATGACTCAAAACAAATGAAGTAGCTACAAGGGGGCTTCCACGCCTTCTTCCTCTCTTGTTGAGTGTCCTCCCTTGCCTCTTTTATAGCCAAGTGACCAAAAACTCTCATGATGAGTTTGAGAGCTCTTCTCCATCATTTCTCCACTACTTTGGACAACCACTCCTCTTACAGCTCAGTTTTTGGATTTGATTCTCTTTTGAATGATTCTTTTTTGGCCTCCACTACTTGCTGAAGTAAATGCTTTTATTTTTCATTTTTGTATTTTCCTTCTACTTGAAGAAAATCCTTTTTGCAAAAATATATATGAGCTTACTTCTTTATTTTTAACAGTGAGGACTAAGCACATTGAAGTGCACTATCATTATGTAAGAGAGAAATTACTTAGCAAGGACATCCAATTGTCCTATGTATCAACTAAATTGCAATGTGTAGATATCCTCACAATATCTTTGGATGGAACTAAGATGAACAGGTTCAAGATGATGATTGGATTGCAGGAAATCAAGGAAGATTGAAGATCAAGCATGTTAGGATTGATGGGGAGTTGTTGGTCCAAAAGAATCCAAGCCTACGTACTTGCATAACTAGCATGTATCTCATATAGTCATATATGATCACTCCCTTGTAAAAGTCACATTATCTTTTATCTTTGTAAAAGTGCCTATGCTTAATGCACTACTCTCACGAGGAGTTAGGAGGAATCAAGTCACGAATTTGAATGAGAATTTGAATTTGAATTCAAAGCTTGGATCCAATCTCAACTATAAAAGTGGTTAAAAAAAACTCGCGTATATGAGCCTCCCAGAAGATCATTTGAGAGGGATACTTTGTGATTAGTGAGCTCATTCTATAGCTCCTTCACTACCCTAACATTGTGCGATTGAACATTGCCAATGTTGTTGTACTATTATGTGATTTAATTCATACACATTGATTATATCTCTACTTCACTTCTCTGTTATGACCATCTCAGAACAGCGATTTTCTCATAGCTTGTTCTCAGTGCATGGTTGATCATTTGATGTGATTTAAAGTGCTATAGAATCATCATACTGTCTATTTCATAGTAGAAAGTTTCATTGTTAATGCTTTCTTCAATTGTGAGATATCTTCATATCTTTACTCTGTGTCTGCACATTAAAGCACCCCGAAAATATCAGGCAAGTGCTCTAACTTGCTAAGCATCATTATCAATGTGTAGTCCATCTTTTTTATTGAAATAATTCATGCTTCGTAGCTATCTAAGTTAATTAGATACCACCAAAAGGAATTTGTCCAATTTCCAGCAGGTTGAGAGCACTGTTCATTCTATTGAACATGTGTAGAGACTAAAACAGCAATTCTATGATCTTAGTTCAACTTTCCACTTGTTTTTTTTTATCCTTTGGTTAGAGGATCATGTTCCAAAGCACATAGGTGATTATTTGTGATCAATAGGAAGTTAAAAGGGCCTACTAAGCTCTCCACAACTTGTTTGTGGCTGGTGTGAAGAAGGGTTTTGTAGCACCTCTTCATCTCTAGAATCTATCCACCATCTCTCGAACATATCTCTATAACCCTAATTTTTTTATAGCCTACATCTCTGCATATCTTTTTTGTGGAGAGTTGTTTAATGACCTCAATAGATGCATTTGAGGTGTTCTATAGGTTCTTGGAAAGGTTATGAATGTTATTAAGTGTGTTTAAAAGCTTAGGTGATTTGCATCAGTGTAAGGTAGGTGAATTAGAGTTTTGTTATAGGGTAGTAGAAAAGGTGTATTTAAAGGGACCTACGTATTGGGTTCATTTCACTCCTAGTGTGCAAATCTGAGGGATTAAATTCCATCACTTGGTATCATATGTGGAAAACTCCTTTGAAGACTCTAGGAGAAGGACACAAATGCCTAAACATCAAGGCTAAGAGGTATATTTTAGTATAACCCTAATTTCCCATTCATTATTGTAGATCTAGGTCAAAAACTGGAGTTGCTTGACAAAGACAACTATCAGCCATGGATATTGAGGAGTTATGAAATACCTCATGAGCAAAGTATTATGTCCTATTGTGTGTGGAGATTAAGATAAACCTGATGTGGATCCAAAAATCCAAAGATCACCAATCAAGAATTGAAGATGTTAAAGGATTGGGAGAAAAGGAATAGAAGAGCTATCTTCTACATATCACGGGTACTTTCTAAAACTATCATTGGTCATATATGAGAGTTTGATCATGCTAGAGATGTTTCATAGGCGTTAGAGAAGATATATGACACTTCCACAAGAATTAGAAAGATGTAGCTTAAGAATGAACTCCATTCCTTGAAGAAGGGTAGTGGTCAATCTATTGTTGATTACACCTTGAGGGTGAAGGAGTTGAGGGAGAAATTGGCATCCATTGGTTGAAAAGTAGATGAGGAAGAGCTTTTTCAGATTATTCTCAATGGGTAGAGAGGGGAAGCCAAGTGGAAATTCCTTATTACTAGAATCTTGTATAGAGATCCTCTACCAACTCTTGAGGGGTTGATCCCACACCTAGTGGCAGAAGAGGTTTCCATAGGAGACACATCCAAGAAGGATGGTCACTCATAGGTCCTATATGCTAGCAAAGGTAAATGCAAGAGTGGCAAGAAGGGGAAAGGAGGAAAAAGCAAGTGGAAGTAGTCGAAGGAAGAAGATTCAGATTCAGAACAAGATAGCAAGGCATCATCTTCAAGGAAGGGCAAGAATGGCAAAGGAAAGAACAACCCTCATCAAGGTAAAACTTGTTTTATATGTAGTAAGTAGAATCATATTTCTTTAGATTGCTAGTTCAAGGATGAGAAAGGAAAGAAGAATAAGGAGCAAGGGAACTATGCTAACAACTCCAAGAAGGATAATGAGAAGGAGACCCTCCTAGCCATGAGTCATGGCTATAGTAGTGATCCCAATGATACAAAGTGGTACATAGACTCTGGATGCTCTAATAGCATGTTATGTATGGAGGAATCTTTTGTTCGTATGCAGATCCCAAGCTCAAAAGGTTGTTTGGAGATAAGAGATAACACTCAGCATCCCATTACACATGTGGGATATGTGAATCTAGGTGAAGGTCAATCTATCAAGACTCATAAGAATATGCTCTATGTTTCATCTATTTCCGAGAACCTTATCCTATAGGACAAACTTACACTAGTGACAATTGCACATAATGCATCAGCATTCCGCCTCTTCCAAGCTTGTAGGAGATCTGGATCTAGCTGAATCATCAATCTTGAATTTGTTGGATCTTCAATTCGTATAGGCTCTAGATCTAATCCCATCCATCCCATGACAATGTCAAGTAATTCATAAGAGTCCAAAATTGCAGAAATTTTGAACTTCCAGAGTGTATAGTTGGTTCCATCCAGCTTCCCTTGAGTGAATGCATGTGGACAAATTTGAATAGGTGCAGCATTAAGAGATAAAGCACCAAGACCTATGTTTGAGGATGAAGCCATCATGTAATCACTCTAAAGATCTATTGATATTCTAGTCTATTAGTAGGATGGAACATTGATACTTCTCAAGCTATTCAAACCTTATGGCTCTGATACCATGTAAGACAATAGTTACGCAATATAACACAGGAGCAGTAGTAGAGAAGATAAAAGATATAGGAGAATCTCAAAAATTTTCTACTAACAACAAGTACAAAGATGATGGCATTGTCCACCCATGTGCTCTCAAGGTAGAGCTCAAATGGTGATCTAGACAACACTAAATGGGGAGATACAAGGTAGAGGTATGTTGGCTCAATTTGATATCTCAGGTAGTGCAGAAGTCATGTATATATAGGATAGTGGGAAGCCTTCCATAGCTGACTATACATGGGCAGTAGAGCATGGGCAGCCACCACCTGTGTATTTTCCATACACAGCTTAGGTCAATTAAACCGACCTAACAAATATAGATGATTTTTTACCACAAGAGGGAATATTTTGTGGAATATTCCCTTTACTATCACTTTGGGTGCGTTGCCCCCAGAGCCCCACCAAGGGGCCCATTGGCCCCCTGGAACCCCCCAACCAAGGGGCCCGTTGGCCCCCTGGACCCCCAAGTTGGGGTTGCTCACTGCTTCTCCATACCCCACGATTGGGGACCTTGGTAACTCCCTTTGCTTACAATACCTTACATGGTCCAATATGACCTTCATCCAACATGCAAGTTGGGATTTCATCAATTGGGTAATGCACGCTTGGCGTCTCCTCATAATCGGGGCCTTACAAAATGTGCATACAATCATGAGGGGTAGACATTGATCATATACCAAAAATGTCTACAATAATCCATGTATTAAATAAGAAAACATATATGAAACAATACATGTATGAAATATAGTACATGGGTGAAATAAAAACCATGTTTCAAGTAAGGCATTTCTTAACTATTATACATGGCTGAAACTTATTTCCCTTGTTATAAATTTTTTTCTTCCGAGGGTCTTCTATTCCCATCACCCAAATGGGCGTCTTGCCTTTCCGCATCACAAATTTAACACAATCATCACATGTTGTGTTCATACAATTTCCCTTCATTGTGTTATTTCTATGCATTCCCTACTCCCCATTGGTATACTTCGATAGTGATATGCATAAAAACACCCAAGACCGTCAGGGCACTTTTTCCCTCTTTAGGCGGTTTTTTCCCCTTGGCTTGTATACATGCCTATAATCATAGCGGGTCACTTATCTTTGTACATTCACTTGCTAAATGCATTCTATATTGTATTTTGCTCTCATCATCTTCTTCTTTCTTGTTCTTTGCATGTACTTCTCTAGACCTCAAACTCCAACAACTGGTATTAGAGCATGTCTTTGTTTCATCTAGGGCATCATTGATACTCCTCCATTCATAGTCCTAGAATCGCACAAAAATTGGTGAGCATACTAAAGGTAACTAGAAGGTCAAAGAGCTTAGTTGTGTGGCATTGGAATTTTAATCTAAGCTTGTTTCAACTTCCAAATGTACTATTGCAGCAAGTGTGCAAGGAAGTTTCTCTTTTTGGTTTTGATTTTCCAATACGAGCACCTCAAAATGTGCTATAGGTTTTTCCAGCTCAACTCAATGTTATTGTTCAATATTTTGAGATACAATCATTTTTCTACATCACGGTAATTACTCATTGGCCATGGTTGAAAGCCATGATGTATTCCATATGTTTCCCATTGAGGATAAGTTGGATTGCACTAATTACCCATCATGGGCATATATGATGTTTCATACATTAGTAGCAAAAGGGTGTTGGAATATTGTATAGGGTGTTGTTCCTACTACACCTACAAATACAATTATTGAAGGTGATGTAGCTAGTGTTGAAGATGATGAACTTCGATTTTGCAGTCATGTTGCAACTCCTATTGCAGCTACTATAAAGCAACTTGGATTGGATTGCAGAGATGCACATGCACATGGATTAATAGCCTTGTCTATCAAATGTGACATTATTCCTCATATTCACTCCTGCAAGATAAAAAAAGATGCTTGGGGTACTCTTACAACATTGTACCAAGTAAGAAGTGAGGCTCTTATTGCTTACCTCCAGAAACAGTTGGAGAATGATCATATGAATGAAGGAGATTCTATGGATGGTTTTTTTGAAAAAAATCAAAGTTTTTAAAGAGGAGTTGATTTCTGCTCATGAAATCTTGCAAGGTAGTTCACTTGTGAAGAGTGTTCTTAACATTCTTCTCCATTCATATCAGAGTTTTGGCTCTACCCTTCCATTGGTGATGAAAGATAGCCCAAATGCCTTAACATTTGGAGTTAGTCTTTTTTGTCTTGCAGAAAGGTTAGTTGAGGCTGAACATGCCAATTATGTGTGTTGAAGATCAAGCTTTCTTAGCTAGTGAGAAGGGAAAAGTGAAATGAAACTCATCCATTAGTAAGCAAAAATATGCTATTGCTGCACAATCAAAGAAGGAAGAGAAAGATGACAAGAAAATAGAAAAACAATTTTTTTTTTCAAATACTATAAGGCAAATCATCATGTGGTAAAGAGTTGTCCTAAACTTGCCGCAAAAGAGGAAAAAAAGAAAGAGGTTGGAATGATTGTTTCAGAGGCCCCTTTGCAATAGAATAGAGTTTGCTAATCATTTTTTTTGTAAGAGGAAGTTTGGCCAAGGCCTAGTTTCCCTTGCTTGAATTCATAACAAAAAAATGTACACTGAAGTGGTATAGTGCCCGTGGGATCTCCCCTATCCCACACATTAGGGGGTAGGACGGCTCGAAGGTGCAATAGTGGTAACGACCAAGATTTGGCAAGAAACCTATGTTTTAGTGAGATCTCTAGAGAATATTAATTATCTTTTGCCACCCTCATGGGTGGTCCACTTACTTTTTATCTTCATATTTTCCAAGAAGGAAATCCTATGGTGTCTAATGGGAGGGAACTTATTACAATTGCATATTATTTGGCTAAGGAATTTATCAATCAACAATTCTTTTGGATGGTCATCTAATTTGGTTGCACATCTTTCTTTCCATATCTTTCAAAGCACCTCCCGTTGATGGCACTCCACAGGGTAGAAGAGCAGCCTATCGCTTCTCCAAGTAATGCTTGCTTTGAGTTGATTTGACTCTGTAAATGCAAAATTCTAGCAAGGGCCTACGAGGTCATGTGCCTCTTAAAGCACAAAAAGAAGAGGTGAATGCTTTCTTTGACATTGCAAAAGTAGTGCTTACATCACTACAAGGCCCGATAGATTTTATTAGCTTTGGCACTAATCAAAATTCCCCTATGGAGAATTTTTCACATGAAAACCGACTTTTTTCTCTCAAAGAGAGGATGCCAACATGAACGTGAATGTCGATCTGATACAAGGCTAGTTTAATCACCATCTCATGTTTATTGAGACATGCAAGTCTAGGTGCTTCTTCAAACTCATCAACTTATCCAAGTTGTTACCCTTGATCCAATTTAACCCTTGAATCTAGGGGGGATCATGCCTGAGAAGGAGGTGGGTCTTAGATTTCTCCCAAAAATTGATTCTATTTCTTAATAGGCAACAATATTCATAGTCAACTCTCATAACTGCATCTATGCCCTCAAATCTAATCTAGTGACTTCTCTCTTGATTCTAGAGATGTTTCACATAGAAAACCCTTTGTTCCATACCTTTGTTGACACTCAAGGTTAAGGACAAAGCATGGAAGTGCATCAAGGAAGTGGACACACAAGAAGAAGGAGCAAGTAGGGAGCTCTAAGAAGCACATGTCAAATTTTCAGAAGAAATCCCTATAAAAATAGTGATTTTTATCACTAAAAACCATTGTAAATTCCATTTCCTATTTTTGTAACTCCATTTTGTTCAAGCCAAGGAGTCCTCAAGCTTGAGGAGTATTAGAAATATCATCCTACCAATTTTCATAACTTTTAGACTCCATTTGAGCCCCCACATAAGCCTTGGAACCTAATTTTTAACTAGGCCAGACACTAGGTCTGGACAGGGCCAAAACCACTCAAAAAACTATAAAAAGGGCTGGAGAGCTCATTTTTGAGGTTAGCTTGTTGTAGATCTCAGCTTTGTAAGAGATTTCTTTTGTAATCGAAGCTTTTCATTGTTCCACTCTTTGCTCTTACTTTGTGCACGTGTGTATGTATGTGTGTGCATGCTTGTGTGCTTTCACTCACACACTTGTGCCATCACTTGCTCACGGTCTTCATACCGGTCCTCACGTCTCCACAGATTGAAGTTTATGAGGTGTATCTCCTCACGTTGGTACTCACCATTGTGCTAGAGTGACACCAAATTTGGCGTCGTTGCCGAGGAGAGAGCTTGGAGGACGTGTGATGGTAAGATGTAGAGTAGCGACGTTGGAAGGTAAAAAAATCACCATTTTCAGTTGAGTTTTGCTTCATCCCCATCATCATTATCATCCCCATCTTCTCCCATCTTCATCTTCTCTATTTTTTTTCATTTTTCGACAGTACATTCACTCATTTTTCACTTGTGGATGTGAGAAAGAAGCACAAGAGGAGCTGAGACCTAAAAACGCTAAAGAAACACTCTTGAAACACTCTCAAAACATCAAAAAGTTTGATTCACAGTATCGCGGCATGAGAGAAACAGCCTCTGGTATCGCGGCAGTGATATCATGAGTTTGGAAGGTGCCCTTGCATCTACAGGCACATAGGAGTGACAAGGAGGACATAAGGTACACATATCTACAATAATTTTTGAGTTTGGACTCCAAAAACTCCAAGTATCGTGTCCGGTTGAGTTTTGGTATCGCGATACTAGAACTCCCATGTATCGGGATACTTGTCGAGGTATCATATTGTGTGATTTCACTTGAGGTATCGTGATACCATTCTGGTATCGTATCGTCAAGTGTTGGTATCGTGATTGCGGTCACCCCAGTGGTATCATATCGTGGTCCATGTGGTATCATATCGTGCCGATCTTGGTATCGTATCATTGACCGTGCACTATCGTATCGCCTCCTGTCTTAGTATCGTATCGTGTGATTTGTGGTATTGTATCATGTCGGTTCAGTGATATCGTATCGTGAGGTCAAGTGGTATCATATCGTTTACAAACTAGTATCGTATCATCCCAACTACTGGTATCGTATCGTGAGCCTAACAAGTATCATATCGTCTGGAAGGTATCGTATTGCGTAGAACTTGGTATCGTATCGTGAACCTAGTGGTATCGTATCGTGACCATTTCAGTATCATATTGTGTGGGCAGTAGTATCGTATCATGAAAGTTGGTATCGCCTTGGTGGTATCGTATCTCTTGAGGTGGTATCATCTGTAGTGGTATCGTGGAAAAAGAGGTACTGTGGAAAAAGAGGTATCGTATTGCCTGTTTTGTGGGACTCCCAGAGAGAGCCTGATTCCTTGTTTTAACCCCCAGAACTTTGAACTGGCATAACTTTCTCATACGAAATCCGTTTGTTGTGATCTTGGGTTTGTTGGAAAGGGTATTTTGAAGTTGCTCCTCAGGTGGAACTAGGAAACCAAGGAGTCCCAAAGAATTTTGAGCACTACAAGAGAACCTTGGTTCCAAAACACAAATCTTATGAACCTAAGATCTGGTGGACACCTAGGCAAGGATAAGCAAAGCATTAGATCATCTAAGGCTAGTGTCAACCATACAGCTAGGTCTTGGGCACAACAACTAAGTGGTTATCCCTACACACTAAGTTCAGCAACCAGTGACTCAAAAATGTCCTTCAACATGGAGAGACCCACACGTAGTTCAGGCACTGCTTATTTACAAACACCAAAAGGTCCCTATAAGACACAATTGGAGTATATTAGGACCAACCGATTAGGTGCTCGCATCTATGAGGATAGTCTAAGATGATCAGTGGTCCAACTCAAAAATCTTGACCAACCCTTCGGACTTGAACACCTAGTGGTCAAGTTCGAAGAGGGTGCATACATTGATAAGGAAGGAACCATGTATGTGGTTACCAGCCTTCCAGATAGGGTAGATGAGTTGGGAAACATCATTCTTGAGAACGAGCTAGGAGACCTAGAGAAAGGAGACCTAGGAAGAGAACCCAAGACTCCCAGAGGTAAGTCAGTCTTGACTAGAGTGATCACTCCAGATTGGATCCCTCAAGACAACAAAAGCATAGAATTGTTCTTAAAGATCGAAACAGAGGAAGCTTTTTGGAGTTTCAAGCCAGATCAACCTAACCTAATAGTCACCATCTATGAGTTCAAGGATCCGAAGACACCAGGGCAAGTTGTCTATCTAGATCACACCTCAGAGAAACTATTCTTGGTAACAGATCATGACAAGCACGCATACACTTGGCAGGGTGAGTAAATTTTCCCTCCCCTGAGATCTAGTGTTTCCCATGGTCTCCAAGGAGCAGGATCATCCAAGGCTCATGAAACCCAAAGGGAAAGGACCAGAGAGAGACCTGAGGTGAGCTTTGCACATACAGTGGGCAGAGATAGATCAGGACATGAAGATGAAAGACCTGAAAGAGAGAGACATCGAGCACATAGGCATCAAAGAGATGAACATGATTTCCCATTGCCCAGACGTCGAGAGCATTCAAGAACCGTTAGACCTTCTCAAGTGGTCAAGGCAATGAAGAACTACTTTGATGGATTTGGAGATCCTTATGATCATGTGGCCGAGTTCGAACAACTGCTAAGAGTTGAACAAGTTGAGGACTTGTTCACCCAATTAGAGGCATTTGGTTTGACTCTTAAGGGTACTGCCTTAGCTTGGTTTCAACCTCTAAACAGTCACAACTATAAAGAGATAGGTCAACTCCTAGAGGAATTCATTCTAGAAATTTCCAAGAGTGCTATTAGGCATAACACATCATCCCTGATCCACAACTTCAAGCAGACACCCCAAAAAATAGTGCGACTTGCACGAAGACGATTTAAACAGTACTTACAAAGATGCCCTGTTCCAGAGTTGCCCACAATCGCCAAACAAGTGGCCTTGTTTTTAGATGGATTACTGAGAACCAAGTTGAGATCATACGTGTACTTGAAAGAGCCTAGATCCATAGAAGAGTGTGTGCGGATATGCATTGACATAGAGGACAACTTGGGTGAGGAGTTAGGACTGTCCAAAATCTATAAGGATTCAAACAGTTCTACTAGTCATACCTCTAGAACCTCCACAGAGATAGATGAGATAGCTGAGCAGGTGGCCAAGAAGCTAGGAGTTCAAAATAGACAAATGCCAAGGGTCTCCCCATTGAAGCGATGTTATACATGTGGAGGAGATCACATGGCTAATGTATGCCCAATGATGGCTCAACCCCAAGGAAACTCTAATGCTCCATATTGCACCATTGAGAGAAAATACACAAACCATACGGCTCAAGATTGTCCACACAATAGGCAAGCTATCAGACAAAATTATCAGCAACCTTACTAACAATGTAGGTATCAAAACCAGTACCAACAGCCATATTCTAGGCCACAACAACAATATCAACCTCAATACCAGCAGCAATATCAGGCACCATATAGGCCACAGTCAGTCCTAGGAAACCAATCACCAGCTCCTGCCAATGTGATTCTAGTCAAGTATGCAATGATAGAGGAAAACCCTAATAGAGCATTGGTACCAATAGCCCCTCTAGTCTTAGATGATGACTCTCATGCACATAGTTCTGAATACCCTCATGAAGATAGTCCACAAGCTTATTACATTGAGTCACCTAAGCAAAGTGAGACTTCTCCATATCAATATGAGGCACCACCGATGGAACAAAATTGGGAGCTAGAATACTCCAACATCATGTATACGAATCCCAACCCTAGGCCCCAAGTGAGACAAGTAAGACCACAAGCCCCTAGATGACCATGTTTTATATGTTAGGGTGACCATTTCATTCATGAATGTCCCCACTTACTAACTCTAGGACAAGGACATAACATCACAATACAAGGCTTTCGTCCCGAGTGTGGCAAAGAACATCTCCCTAGAGAGTGTCCTAGGAATCCCTCTAGTGCGCCCAAGGTTACACCCATCAATGTGGTAGGCTTAGTGGCGGATCCAAGTTCAAGTAGCAGTAACGTGGCTCCTGTACAGGCAGTCATTAGGGCATAGGCATTGAACCAAGATAAACCAGTTGAGCCATCAGAGCCAAGTGAATGAGGAGAGCCTAGTAAGAGGAAAACAAGAACTTGGAAGGATACCAGAGAGAAGGCCAATCCTAAGTGGAATAAAAAGTTATCTGAACTAGAAGAAAGCGTGAAAGATACCAAAACAAAAATAGAAGACATTGCCGAAGCTCCATCCACTCCACCTCATCCCACCCCACCAGCCATTGTAAATAGACCGCAACTAGGGTCTATTCTTGTAGATCCAAGCCTAGAAGGCTTGGATATGATGTTCAAGGCCTACTAGGCTCGACTTCAAGAAGGGCCAACAGTTGCAAACCTAGACAAGAGTTACCCTAGAGTAGATTTAGAGATTGAACGGACAAAAATGTGCATGAAAATGGTAGAACTAGCTCAAGCTATGCTCGAGACTAGTCAAAAGTTCAATCAGTCAAACTCTATAAAATCGGATTTGCACTTCCAGGGCTTACTAGAAAGATTAGAGCAGTTGGTAAACAAGCCATAGGTTGCTTTACCTTCACATGCTCAACCAATTATTGAAAGAGGAAGCTTACCACCAATGAAAGCTTATGTTCCTGATTCCGTGGATGAGGGAGCACCTCTTTCACTTCAACAGTACTCTCAAGAGTTCTTGCGGGAAATACAAGAAGAGAAATGGGCCAAGGAGAAGGGTAATCCCCCTCCTATTCCTGAAATTGATGACCTTCATGATCAATTTCCTCAAGACATTCTGTCTATCTATGGAGACCAAACAATGCAACAGGAAGATGAGAGATTAGATTTTGAATCTAATTCTTTACAAGAGTTGCCACAATTCACAAGCCCATGGGAAACTGAATCTCTCCATATCAGAGCTCCCACAATATTGGTAAGAAAAAAAGACTCAGTGGTTCCAAGAAACACTTACGTCATGAAGAACACTAAGGTTCAATGTCATCTCACTGTAGAAAAGCTGCTCAAAGCAAAACTTGAGCTATGGAATCATGTGAAGGATCAGGTTCCAAAACTTGATTCCAATATGCCAAAAGTAGGCTCTAAGCAAAAAGTTCCAGAGATACCTCTTGATAAAATAGGAGACATGAGCAAAGGTGAAGAAGGTAATACTTATCTTCTAATCACCTACCAGGGCTACACAACCAAATCAATCGTAGATTCAGGTGCTGGTGTTGCTATTGCGACCACCTCTTTGTGGAAGTGATGGGGAAAACCCACATTAAGACCAACTAGAATGAAGCTTCAAATGGCAGATGGTCATTTTGAAAGACCTTTAGGATTGCTAGATGGGATAACTCTAACCACTGGTGGTGTAGAGTTTGAACACACATTTGCTATATGTGACTTTGAGAAAAATAATGTCTATGAGATGATCCTAGGAAGACCCTTCCTACGATAGTTGCAAATTGTACAAGATTGGGGAACCAACTCCTTGTACTTACAACACTTGGGGGTCACCACTAAGGTCAATTTGAAGGATTACACCTTCTGAGATGTACCACCCTATAGTGGAATCCTGTCCATAAAGCAAAAGAAGATTCTATCTCTATGCATTCTAGAAGTTCACCTGATACATCATGGCTGCATGAAGATACTCACTCGTGGATGTGCAAGGTCACAGAGGAAGAGGAAAAGTGCCTAAAAGCGAGAGAAGAAGGAACTCCCCCACGAGATAGAATAATTAAAGACCCGGCCTATACACCGATGATATTTCCAGATGAGGAATTTGAGCCTCATGGCTGGGCAAAATTTCTAGCCACCATGGACATTGATGTTAATGAAGAACAATGGACGCCTCACTGTGATGAGGAGGGTTATGGTATTTCAGTGTTCATGTTTCAGCCCTTGCTAGAAGAGTGTGATCCTAGTGAGTTCATAGAAGAAGAAGAGAATGACGATGATCTAGAATTCATTTTGATGGATACTTACTTTGACTCAAAGGAGCACTATTTAGAAGATATAGGAGTGTTAACCCAAAATGAAGAAGAACCTCGCGCAAGTATTAAAACTGTAAATTCAAAGGATCGAAGTGAGGGTAGTCGAAAGAAAAAGAAAAGAAAAGCAGTGAAACAAGAAGAGGAGGAATCATTGTTCGAAGTACCAGAAAACTTCAAGAAATATGAAGTTGAAGACCGAAAATTTTTGGTACGAATGCCTAAGAGAGAGGCCGTTATAGGAGAGGATATGATAATAAAGAAAAAACTAAAAAGATTGTGGTAACCATTGAAGGGAACGAAGAGCGATGTACATACATAGGAGATGACCTAAGTGCAAAAGAAGAAACAGAGCTTGTAGCTATATTAAGGGAATATAGGGACGTGTTTGCATGGCACTATAGAGATTTGAAGGGAGTAGATCCAAAAATTTGCTCTTATACGATCCCCATGACCGCTGATGCCAAGCCCACCAAACAAAAGCCCTACACATATAATGACACATATGCGGCTAAAATCAAAGAAGTAATTGACAAGTTGATTGAAGCTGGATTTATCTATGAAATTGAGCATACTAAATGGGTGTCCCCCATTGTAGTGCTGCCCAAGAAGAACGGAAAGTTGCGAGTGTGTATTAACCTTAAAAAAGTTAATGCTGCTACGATCAGAGATAGCTATCCGTTCCAATCACTGAACATTTATTGGAATGTGTTGCAAGCAAGGAAGTTTATAGCTTCCTTGATGGATTTTCAGGTTACAATCAAGTAGCCATTGCCCCAGAAGATCAACACAAAACAGCTTTTGCCACAGAATGGGGAATCTTTGCATTTCGTGTTATGCCATTTGGGCTCACCAATGCACCTGCAACATTCCAACGGCTCATGTGTCATGTCTTCAAGGAGTTCTTGCGAAAGAGCTTAGAAGTATATGTGGATGATTTATGTGCCCATTCCCAAGTAAGAAGACACCACATCCCTGAGCTTAGACAAATCTTCAACAAGTGTAGAGAATATCGAGTGTGTCTGAACCCGGAAAAGTGTGTGTTCATGGTACGAAAAGGTAAAATCTTAGGTCACATTGTTTCTAAGAATGGGATATCCATAGATGAGGATAAAGTAAGAGCCATAGCAGAGCTGCCCAGGCCAAGGAACGTTAAAGAGGTACAAGCCTTTATGGGCCATTGTGGATATTATCGTAGGTTTATCCAAATGTATGCAATCATAGCCAAACCTCTTTATGGTCTCTTGACAAATTTTGAGTGGAATGATGAATGCGGGAATTCCTTCAATGAGCTAAAAAGATGTTTGTGCTCAGCCCCAATACTGACCACTCCAGATTGGAATAAGCTATTCCATGTACACGTGGATGCATCCAATCATGCAATAGGATGTGTGCTAGCACAACCCATAGGTGAAGGAAATCTAGATTTACCCATCACATATGCTAGCAGACAGCTGAATGTAGTTGAACAAAACTATACAACAACTGAAAGAGAAGGCATAGGCATGGTATATGTCGTGAAGAAGTTTAGACACTATCTGTTGGCCAACAAGTTCAAGTTTTTTACTGATCATCAAGCATTATTATATTTGGTCAATAAACCTTGCAATACGGGACGTTTAGTAAGATGGTTCCTCTTACTAATGGAATATGATTTTGAAGTGTTGTTAAGAAAGGTAAATCCCACCTCAGGGACCACCTTTCTCGCATCACTACAGGAGAGTCACCACAAGGAGTGTCTGATGAACTACCTGATGCTTATCTGTTCAATTTAGAAGTTGTTCCTAAATGGGCAAATAAGTTGGTACCACTCCTAACCTTCGGACCTGCAAATAAAAATGTGAAAAGGAACAAAGAAGAAGTAGTGGGATCACAAAAATATCAAATATTGGCAGGGAGCATGTACAAACAAGATACAAAGGGTGTATTAGCTTTTTGTGTTGAGGACGATGAACATAGTAGTTGGTTGCAACAAGCCCATGAAGGAATGCTAGGAAATCACTATTCTAAACAACGAACATTGCAGAATCTAAAACGTTTAGGGGTGTACGGGCCTAGCATGGACAAAGAAATACATGAGTGGATTAAGAATTGTCTAGTGAGCCAAGAGAGACTTCCATTGGAGCATGCCACTCTTTATCACATGTCATTAATTTGAGATTGGAGCACTCCATTGGTAGAATTCATGCGATCCGGAGCACTACGAAACGAGGCTAGTCTAGCAAGAAGACGAAGCATGGAGCAAGAGGCACAAGACTATGCCTTAGTTGGAGACAACCTACATCGAAGAGGCAAAGATGGTTACCTAAGACACAAGTGGAATGGACACGAGTTGTCCTCTAGGATCTTTGATCTAGAACTCTTAGGTGAGACGAGGCTACAAGCGGCAGCAGGCATCTATGCTGCAAAGAAAAGACAAAAGGCATACTTTGATGCACATATCAAAGATAAAGGATTGAAAGAGGGAGACCTAGTGTTGGTTTATACGTTAAAGCAACATGCCCGAAATTGGAGAAACGAGGATATGGACCTATGATCATTAATAGAATCTCCACTAGTGGCGCAGTTCAATTGGCAACTTTAGAAGGGGGATATCTTGCCAAACTATATAAGTGGTTGTCGAGTCAAGTTATATCAAGCCCCAAAATATCATATGGACATGTGCCAAAAATCGGACATAACTACTTCTCGAATAATTGACCAATGCCCCTTTGTGATTGTAGAGGTCGGACAAGGAAAGAGTGTAAGGACTGTAAGAGCATTGGTTGACTCAGGTGCAACCACTAGTACAGTTAGCCTTTCATACTGCCAAGACCTGCAATTGGACATCAAGCCCATAGAAGCATATCTCATAGGATTGGGAGGTGTGGAAACCCCTTGTTTGGGTGAGGTGGAGCTTCCCATCTACCTTCATGATGTTCCAATGAAAGTCAAAATGCTAGTGTGTCACGATGAAGACCTTATAGAGCCGCTTCTCTTGGGTCAAGATTGGATTTACGACCATGCAGTCAACTTGAACTTAAGGAGTCAACTTCTTCAAGTTTGGGTCCAAGAACAATGCATCACAGTAGAATTAGAGAATTGCATGCTCACAAATCCAGATGTTACACATTCTCTTAGTTCTTCTAGGACTAATCTTAGCAAAAAAGATGTTGTATGTGTCAAAAGCTCTATGTTCTAGAAGAACTCAATCATGGAAGAACAGGCTCAAAGATAAGCGGACTCCTCCTCTTGTGCAAAGACTAATGCAGTCACCACAACTCAACCAAAAAGGCAAGCAAAACAGTACATAACAACCACTATATCAAATAGACAAAGAGATTTCAAGAAGAAAGTAGTTCCGGGCACGAAGCAAATTTGGGTACAAAAAGGAGAGCGACCACCAACCTTGCCAACACAATTCCCACCCAGGCAGGCTAACCATGTGAAGACAAGAACCAAACCACCACGACCAGCTCAACGAGAAGGCCTCTGACAAATTAGGGTACCAAAAAATTAGCTGCAGCTCAACGAGGGTGATTACACATGTGGGTTCCCAAAGACCTCTTACATGCACAAAGGCCTATGCTCCCCACCATGCAAAAGGTCTCAACAAAGAAGACAAGGAGAGAAAAGGGTAAGAATAGAGCACAAAGACCAAGAGAAGATAAACTCAACCTTTCGGCAAAAGTGAGGAGACAATCATCAAGGATATGATTTTGGAAGCCTAAGGTACCAGTAGTACACAAAACCAAAGAGCGAACCTTGTAGGATACAAAATTTCAAAACCCATCTCAAGATGAAGAGACCAGAGGTGATCTCTACAAGGCCAAATACTATTATGAAATGGATCCCTATAAGGAGGATTACATTATTGCAAGATTCAATCGACACCTCAAAACAAAGCTTGCATCAAGTCTACAAGTAACATCAAAAGCCTCAACCAGCAACAACCATGTGCCTTTGGCATAACCTTGTCTTTTGCACCATCCAGGTCATGCATTTCCAAAGTATGCATCAATATAGGGCCACAGTACACGGCCGTGCATAGACACAAATGAACAATCCCAAGCACATGAGACACAATTGACATATGTAAAATGCTTTATTCCTACTAACCAACTTCTTATTTTGTTCCACTGCTCCTAAAAAAGAAAGGGGTCAGACCATGTTGGATAGGACCATGTGCTCAAAGAATCACATCAGTGAATCATCAGCAAGGATATCCATCAACAAAAAAGGCAAGCCAATGGTCAAACACCATGATGGAAGTTCAACACGAAGAGATGAAGATCGACGGACCTTTCACCATGGTAAGAATTGTATGCTTCAACAACACTATAACCATGATCGATTAGAAACCTCTTCGTCGGCATACCCTTGAGCACTAAGACCCAACTTCTTGCACCATAATTCTTCCAATGCATTTCCCAAGTATGCATGCATAGGGCCACATTGCAAGGCCGTGCACAAGGCACATATTTTGTTCAACACATGCACTAATGCACTTACTCATCATCCATTATGGGTTACAAGTACATGGCATAAACATTGTGAAAGCCATGTTTGGAAGATCTAGAGGACATACAAGCTACACCATTAGAACCTATGGAGTAATTCACAGTCGACAGCTGCTCAAAATCCACATTGACAACCTCTTTTGAGTACTTAACACCTTTTGGAAGCTCACAACTACTACATTCGGTTACCATAGGAAGAAGTACATACAACGGGACCAGAACTTGCATAGGCTACCAGCGCCAAACTCAAGCACCAGGAAACCAACCAAGCTACATCTGGTAGATGGACTGCTCTTGTTGATACATGAAGGACACTACCTCTCCAAGTACTACATGGAACAACTACTCCAACAAGGGTCTGTCAAGGATGACAGACTCTAGAGGGGGGGAGTGTTGACACTCAAGATTAAGGACAAAGCATGGAAGCGCATCAAGGAAGTGGACACACAAGAAGAAGGAGCAAGTAGGGAGCTCTAAGAAGCACATGTCAAATTTTCAAAAGAAATCCCTATAAAAATAGTGATTTTTATCACTAAAAACCATTGTAAATTCCATTTTCCATTTTTTTAACTCCATTTTGTTCAAGCTAAGGAGTCCTCAAGCTTGAGGAGTATCTATCATCCTACCAATTTTCATAATTTTTAGACTCCTTTTGAGCCCCCAAATAATCCCTGGAACCTAATTTTTAACTAGGCCAGACACTAGGTTTAGGCAGGGCCAAAACCACTCAAAAAACTATCAAAAGGGTTGGAGAGCTCATTTTTGAGGTTAGCTTATTGTAGCTTTCAGCTTTGTAAGAGAGTTCTTTTGTAATCGAAGCTTTTCATTGTTCCACTCTTTGCTCTTACTTTGTGCACGTGTGTGTGTATGTGTGTGGATGCTTGTGTGCTTTCACTCATGCACTTGTGCCATCACTTGCTCACGGTCTTCATGCCAGTCCTCATGTCTCCACGGATTGACATTTATGAGGTGTATCTCCTCAAGCTTCTTTTCCCTTTGGAGGCGCTCCAAGTCAATTTCTTTGATTCACCCAATAAGAAATCAAATAGAATAATTTTGTAGAATCCCAGCTGCCCACTTCCAATCTTTATTGAACTTGATGTATGGTTTCCTCTTCTTCAAACTCTTCCACAAAGAGTAGACTAAGTTTGAACCTCTAGGAGTCACTCGAAAATGAGAAAATAGTAAAGTGAGAAGATCATGCCCCTTCCACCTAGGAATCCCCACAAGCATAAGAGAAGACATGTTCTTGAGAATCAACTTTGCATAGGAAGTTTTCCATTTGTGCCACGCTTTGATCATTCATTTCGCAACCATCTTATCTACCACCACCCATGTCTAGAATGAAAGAACTTGGAGAAGCTTGTCGAAGGTAGAAAAGTGTGTTTCGAAGCGATGAAGTTTGGTCAAGCCAACCGGCACAAGACCAGCCCTTAAGCTTATGGAGACTCAAATAGACCTTATAGGCATGCTATAAGTGCAAAGAAACACACTATGTACCTTGGAGCATCAAGGAGAATGAGTCGATACAAAACAGATGGGTTTGCGGGTCGACTAGCTCAAAAAACTTACTATCTATGGAAGAGACAATGAACTTCAAATGCCCATAGCGACCAGCGTGATTACAATTAGAAAAAATCATTTTATGGGAGTGATACACATAGGGTTGAGTGTATGGAATGCACAAAAGTATAAGGAATAAGAAAAATATGTTATAGGAATGAATGCGACATTCACCGGTGGTACTTCCTATTTTTCAGGAATATGCAGAGATTGACCCCGAGACAAAAAAACTGAGATTTCTCCAAATCTGCTGAACCAAATGCTTTGAACATTTACAGGCATAAACTAAACACTACTACCTTTCCAATGAGTCCTCTTGCACTCAATTTGGAGCTCTGAGGAGAGAGCAGCAGCCTCTGCAAGATTACTGTTGGCGAAGAAGATGATGCAGAAAATTGAAGGAGCAAGACAATGATGGTCGCAAGTGTATGTATATTGCTTCCATGTAATGTACAAGTGATTTCAACTCCTTATATAGCCTCTAGGAGTTTTCCACGAATTTTACAACTTGAATTTGAATTCAAATGAAGGTGGGAATGGTTGTTGGAGGGAATCAATTCACTTCCCTACAATATAGGAAAAGTGAAGATCTTGATTGATCTACTTTTAGGTGACTTTATTTGCTTGATTGAATGCAACTTCAACCACCAAAATTTCGTGGGATTTTGGCTCTATATTTCTACTTTTACATGTGTCAAGCTCAAGGCTTTTACAACGGTAAATGAGCCATCAAAAATTTCTCAAAAAAAAATACAATAAATGAGCATATGAAAAAGAACTCTCCAACGGATATTCTTTCGACGCGATAGCCTTTGATGTAGATCAAATCCACCTCAAGCATAGTGTAAGCTTGATGTTCCAACAGCTCCCCCTCAAGCTAAAGTATGCTTGAGTCTTCATTCTCTGATAGGTTGAATACCTGCCATAGCTTTGAATCTACAAAGCTTTATTCCATCAAGTGCCTTCGTCATCATATCTGCTACTTGCTTTTCAGTCGGAACAAAAGAAATGTCAATCTCCTTTGCCATGAGCTTCTGCCTGATGAAGTGATAATGGACTTCTATGTGCTTGGTTCTCGCATGAAAAATAGGATTTGCTGCTAGATGCATGGAACTTACATTATCTCCAAATATGTGAGGTTTAGAACTCACAAGTCCCAAATTTGTATATAATGCTTTTAACCATATTGCCTCTTGAGTTGCTATGGTCAAGCCTCTGTACTCTGCTTTAGTTGAGGATAAAGCAACTGTTGGTTGCTTCTTGGAACTCCATGACACTAGCTTTGAACCTGCAAATGCTAAGTAACCAGATGTACTTTTTCTATCATCCTTAGCTCCTGCCCAATCTGCATCTGAGTAGATTTTGATATCCAAATCGGAAGAGTAAGGATAGAATATACCTTTGTTGATTGTACCTTTGAGATACTTCAGTACTCTCTTAGCCGCATCCATGTGTGGTCTTCTTGGTGAGTGCATGAATTGACTAAGCACTCCCACACTATATGAGATGTCTGCCCTTGTATGAGTAGCATATATCAAGCTACCTACCAAACTTTGATACTCTTTTATGTCTTCAATTTTCTCACCTTCATAAACACTAAGTTTATGATTCATCTCCAAAGGTGTACCTGCAGGTTTAGTATTCTCCATTTTGAACTTGAGAGGAAGATCCTGAATGTATCTTCTTTGAGTCAAATACATTCCTTCATCTGTGTATATCACCTACATACCTAGGAAATATGTGAGCTCACCTAGGTCACTGATTTTGAACTCCTCTTGCATGTGTCTCTTGATCCTTTGAATGCCATTTAGATCATCACCTGTCACAATAATATCATCTACATATACACATAGATAGATAACCTCATTGTGATCCCTTTTGATGAATAGAGAAGGATCTGAGCTGCTAGCTTTGAACCCTTGATATTGAAGATATGTAACCAACCTGTAATTCCAAGCTCTTGGAGCTTGTTTCAATCCATACAATGCTTTCTTAAGTCTGCTAACATAAGATGGATAATTAGGGTTTTCAAAACCTGGTGGTTGTGACATGTATACCTCTTCACTTATCCAGCCATTTAAGAATGCATTTTTCACATCAAGTTGGAGGAGTCTCCAATTTCTTGCAGCAGCTACACTTATCAATGTCTTGATTGTAGTCATCTTTGCAACTGGTGAGAATGTTTCCTCATAGTCTATACCATGAGTTTGTGAGCATCCTTTGGCAACTAATCTTGCCTTGTACCTGCAAACTGATCCATCTGAATTTCTTTTAACTTTATATACCCATCTGCAACCAATTACCTTTTGATTCGGCGACATTGGAACCAAATCCCAAGTGTCCATTTCCTTCAATGCATCTATCTCTTCGTTCATGGCCTTTTCCCAATTAGGGTTTCCCTTTGCCTCTTCATAGGTTGAGGGTTCCTCTGAAATAGAGTCTTTTGCCAAGTAGATTGAATGCTTTGTAACAAATGTGGAATCATATCCATACCTTTTTGGTTGTTTCTTCTCTCTTGCTGATCTTCTAGGTGCTTGTTTGGAGCATTCTCCAACCTCTTGCATCTTTGCTTTGCCTCTTGACTTCCATAGCTTGTAATCCCTTTCTCTTTCATCTTGGTCATCGTCTGTATCACTTCTTGGATCCTGGACCTGTGTATCATGCTTGCTTCCTAATTGATGAGAGTCATAATCAAGATCATATGGTAGTGTTACCTTTTGTTTATCTTCATCATACCAAGACCTGTGTTATTCAAACACAACATCTCTACTTGTAGTGAATTGCTTGGTTGAAGGATTGAAGTACCTGTAACCCATCTGAGTTGAATCATATCCAATAAACACTGCCTTTGTTGCCCTTTCATCTAGCTTACCTCTTATTTGTGATGGTACATGAACATAAGCTAAACAACCAAAAACCTTGCAATGTCCAAGACTAGGTTTTCTTCCATGCCATGCTTCATAAGGAGTCATACCTTGAAGTGATTTGGATGGTAGTCGATTGACAAGGTACACTGCAGTTGAAATAGCTTCTGCCCAAAGATAATGTGGCAACTTCTTCTCTTCAAGCATTGTTCCGGCTGATCCAACCAATGTCTTGTTTCTCCTCTCAGCAGTTCCATTTAGTTGAGGAGAGTACCTAGTAGTCACTTCCCTTTTGATACCTTTATCCTGCAAGAACTCATCAAACTCTTTGGAGAAGTATTCTCCCCCTCCATCAGATCTGAGCTTCTTTAGTGATCTACCTGTATGATTCTCCACATGTGCAAGATACTTCTTGAAGCAATCAAATACTTCATTCTTACTCTTGATAAAGTATAGAACAGTCCATCTACTATGGTCGTCAATAAATGAGACATAATACCTTGATCCTGCCAATGAAGGTTCTTGACTTGGTCCCCATACATCTGTATGTACTAAGTCCAATAAGTTGTTGTGGATGTAGCCTTTGTGGTTGAATGGTTGTCTTTGTGCCTTCCCAATCTGACATGCATCACACCTGTTGATCATGTGTTGCTTTGATATGTTCGGCAGTCCTAGAACACTTTGATCCCTACATATATCCTTCAAGGTTCTTTCATTCACATGAGCAAGTCTCTTATGCCACACTTCAAGCTCTCTTAGGGTTTGAGACCCAAAGTTGAATAGAGCTATGTTCCTGGTATCTCCTACTTCAAAAGTAAAGAGCCTACCATGCTTCTCACCTCGGGCTATCTTCTTGAAGCCTTGACATGGATCTTCCACAAAAGCTCCATGTTGGGTGAACCTAACTTGCAAGCCTTTTTCAACTATTTGGCCTACACTTATTAGGTTTTTAGTGATAGTGGGTACATAGAGAACCTTACTTAGAATGTTTGTCCTGCCATTGGAAGCTTTGACATTACCAATCTTCTCCACATTGTGCTTCGTGTCATCCCCTGTTTTCACTTCATGTCTATGCTTTGGACTTTCCAAATCAGATAGAAGAGCAATGTTGCCTGCAACATGATTCGAACATCCTGAATCTATGTAGAACAAATGATCATCTTCTTTACCTTCTTTGTGGCTTAGATTCATGAGAAGTAATGAGTCTTCATGTGGTTGATCTTCTGAATAATTGTTGTAGTCCCTTCGATTATAGCTTCTATTGTTGTTGTTGAAGTTGTGTCCACCTCTGCCTCTATTGCTGCCATATCCACCTCTTCCACTTCCTTTCTGGGTCTTCCCATTGAACCAGCAATTCTGAGTGGTGTGGTTGGTCTTATCGCATATGGCACAAGGTTGAACATTCTGACCTTTGGCTTTGTCTTGCTTTGATCCTTTCTTCTTCCCTTTCCACTTGCTCTTGCTTGCGAAGTTGGCTTGGGAAGTCTCTTCTTCATCTTCTTCCTTCTTCTTGCCTTTCTGCTTCTTATCCTTCTTATCTGCATATAGAGCACTAGTTGAATTACCATGATAAGAGTTACCTTCCTTTATGCTATTGTTGGCTTCTTGATTGAAGAGTTGTCCAAGGAAGATGTTGAAGTCTGGAGTTTGCACATCCATGATGAGATCGTAAGCCGTCGTGAAGGATTTCCATTGCTTATCACTTCTAATGCCGTTGAGAATTTGCCTCATGATGACCTCTTCTTCAAGCAGCTCTCCAATGGATGCTAACTGATCCGCAACCTCTTTGACCTTGGTAACAAACTCTGTGATGGTTTGTTTAGGTGTCTTCTTCATTTGGTTGAACTCGTTCCAAAGATGATTCTTTCTTGCTTTGGTACTAGCAGAAAAGAAAGTCTCCAGGGCATCCCAAGTCTCTTGAGATGTCTTGCATCCTCTAATATGTGGTAATAGAAAGTCAGAGATAGAGTTTAGTATGTACGACCTTGCTTGAGCATCCCTTGCGCACCAAAGTGTGAGCTTATCTGTCTCCTCTTGTGTAGGTCCTCCTTTGGATCTTGGAATAGGCATAGCTTCATCACCTGCTACAATTCCATAAAGATTTCTACCTTGCAAATAGGCCTCCATTCTGATTTGCCAAGCCGCGTAGTTGTGTCGATCAAGCTTCTCGATCATTGAGGGAAAGCCGTCACCCATCTTGATCTAGCTCTGATACCACTGAAAGAACTTGGAGAAGCTTGTCGAAGGTAGAAAAGTGCGTTTCGAAGCGATGAAGTTTGGTCAAGCCAACCGGCACAAGACCAGCCCTTGAGCTTATGGAGACTCAAATAGACCTTATAGGCATGCTATAAGTGCAAAGAAACACACTATGTACCTTGGAGCATCAAGGAGAATGAGTCGATACAAAACAGATAGGTTTGCGGGTCGACTAGCTCAAAAAACTTACTATCTATGGAAGAGACAATGAACTTCAAATGCCCATAGCGACCAGCGTGATTACAATTAGAAAAAATCCTTTTATGGGAGTGATACACATAGGGTTGAGTGTATGGAATGCACAAAAGTATAAGGAATAAGAAAAATATGCTATAGGAATGAATGCGACATTCACCGGTGGTACTTCCTATTTTTCAGGAATACGCAGAGATTGACCCCGAGACAGAGAAACTGAGATTTCTCCAAATCTGCTGAACCAAATGCTTTGAAAATTTATAGGCATAAACTCGACACTAATACCTTTCCAATAAGACCTCTTGCACTCAATTTGGAGCTCTGAGGAGAGAGCAGCAGCCTCTGCAAGATTACTGTTGGCGAAGAAGATGATGCAGAAAATTGAAGGAGCAAGACAATGATGGTCACAAGTGTATGTATATTGCTTCCATGTAATGTACAAGTGATTTCAACTCCTTATATAGCCTCTAAGAGTGTTCCACGACTTTTACAACTTGAATTTGAATTCAAATGAAGGTGAGAATGGTTGTTGGAAGGAATCAATTCACTTCCCTACAATCTAGGAAAAGTGAAGATCTTGATTGATCTACTTTTAGGTGACTTGATTTGCTTGTCTGAATGCAACTTCAACCACCAAAATTTCGTGGGATTTTGGCTCTATATTTCTACTTTTACATGTGTCAAGCTCAAGGCTTTTACAACAGTAAATGAGCCATCAAAAATTTCTCAAAAAAAAATACAATAAATGAGCATATGAAAAAGAACTCTCCAACGGATATTCTTTCAACGCGATAGCCTTTGATGTAGATCAAATCCACCTCAAGCATAGTGTAAGCTTGATGTTCCAACATAGAATACCCCTCTTACTGAAATCTTTATGGTTATCATAAAGGACCCATTTTATTTTGGGCATATCGAAAACTCAATCTTGAGGAAGATGACATTTTAAGAAGACTTCTTAGCAAATTCAAGCCTTCCAACACATCAATAACAACCTCCAAGATGGATCTACCCTTAATGAACCCTTTTTTATCCTCATTGATGCATGAGCAAAGATATGAGCCAGTACGATTGGCAATGACCTTCACAAAGATTTTATAGCCCATTTGTAGCATCATGATAGGTTGCCAATTTACAATATTATTTTTCTCTATCCTTTTTGTGAATCACTTTAATCACACCTTCATTGAGAAAGTTAGGTTGAGCACCCATGAGAATGGATTCTTTCCAAATTAGGCATAATGGGTTAACCAAAACACTGATGAAAGTTTTGAAGAAATCATGAAAGAGTTCATCATCACTTAGGCATTTACCACTAGGCAGAGAATCAATAGCTTCAACAATCTATGTATCAATTATTGGGGCATCAAGAATATGTAAAATATTTTTTGGAATTGTTTTGGTTCTAACTCTAAAGATGGCGCCCATGTAATCTTGCCTTTGAGAAGAGAGTGGATCACACACCCCCTAGGATTTGAGTGAAATGGTTGGTAATTAGTGCAATATTCTTTTCATTAGTAGTGCATTCAACTCTGGGTTTTCAATAATGTATGAGACCTCTTCCTTGTGCTGCTTTGTCTTCAAGAGTTTAGACATTTCTTTAGTCAAATTATCTCTTTCCCCTGCCTACCAATCTTTGAAATAAATCTGAAGATTCTTTCTTTGACTTTCCTCCTCATATCTAAGTTTGATTCTAATTTTTCAGAGCCCAAGCTGGAGGTGTGAATTTCTTTTACTGATTTCATCCTTGAGATGTTGGATCCTACAACAAAGATTTCCCTTCTTGCATGTCCCATTCTTTGAATCTCTTTTTGAGCCTTCTTAAGGAGATATTGAGTCTGCTTGACACCTAACTTCCAACACTTCGCCAGAGATGTGTTATTGCTGAACTCCTTGATCTAGGTCAAGGAGATGACGCAAACCAAAGAGAGGGAGAGGGTTGATGGATCAGCAGAAAACCATGAAGCTATCCTATGTCTTAAATTTGGATTGATGGTGAGGACCACAATATAATGATTAGACAAAGACAAATCTAATTTCATGCATTGAGGGAATGATGGGGAACCCAATTTATAAATGATATTATGTGTAGTATAGCTTTTGTCAAGTCTAGATTTTCCCAAATCAGTCCTTGACTAGAGGTTTGACAAAGTGAAGCTATGTTCGTCTTTTACTTCCACCAAATCATGGTGCAACTTAACCTTGTCTCATACATCTTTCTGAAAACCATCATTAATATGCTCCGTTTGGTTCCATCTATCAAATTGAAGTTCCACCATATTCAATTCCATGCATAGGATGACCTCATCGTGCAAGGAGTCCAAAGATTTTCATGTAGTCGGTCTTTCCATTTCAAGATTAGGTGCATGCACTAAGACAATGGTGAACCAGAGAGGGCCCCTAAAAGAAGTAGTCACCCATCAATGGTTCTGATCCACTAAAGTCTCCACCAAGGAAGTGTGCCAAACTGGCTTAAATCCTACAGTTGTGCCACCACCCCCCCCCCCCCCCCAAGTGTTGAGTGGTGAACCACAAGTGAGATACCAAAATATTTTTAAGTATCTTTTGAAGTTCAGGTCTCTTGGAGACAGATGAAGTCTAGGTTCACATTTTTATCTCAATGTCATTGAACAAACACAACGACTCTTGAAGGGTCCAATATCCCTCGAATGTTGAACAAAACAATAATCAATTATGAACCTCACATCTTTCTTGGTCAGGGACTTCTCCATCTTTTTTGCCTTTTATCTTCTTCTCTTCTTGTTGAGAATGAAGAATGGGAATTTACTATTGTTTGCCACTATTACCAATCTTCTCATGAGTAGTGTATGTCTAGTAGACTCAGATGTTTGGTAATTTGATAGTGTGGCAACCAAACATATTACCTTGCAGGGGGGGGATAGATGTCTTCTTATTTTAATGCATTTCTATCTCAGCATTGTTGGAGTGGTCTTACAAAGGAAGCGAATGGAGTAAAAACATTTGAATTGATGTATCCAAAGAGAATTCTTAGAGATGAGGGGAAGAGATGTTAATGTTTCAAAGATAAGCTTCAACGTTCCTATGCTTTGCAAAGTCTCCAATCTCCACCTCTTTTCTGCAGTTAATCATTTGAACTCGTCTCTGAGCTTCTACGTGTTATTCTTTCTCTAACCATCACTCCCTCCTTATTCAAGAAAAGGATGAAACAACAAAAGTCCTCATCGAATGCTTTCCTTCACACTAGAACATCCAAAACAGGCTCTCAATTCAGCAAATTAAGTAAATGCATATTCGAAGTGCATGCATTTAAGACTCACTAGCCTTTGTACACTTCATAATACCAACCAACAACTAAACCATAAAAACAAAACTCCCTCTCACACTTAAACAATCCAACGCTCAACAATCTTTCTCATTTCAATCAGATTCTAACCCTTTCTTAGTGCTTCTCTCGCTTATGAAGGAATTGCATTGGAGAAAATTCTGCTTATTAGCAAAGAAAAGTAGGATAGCAACACGCGGCTCATCCTCTTGGACTAGTGACTTATCCTTGAAGATCGGGAAAGTAAGAAATAACTATTTTTCACTTACAAGTATACCAACTACAAACTATCAAACAAGATAAAAACATACAATCTTGCAGGCATATGATCCATGTGTAATCACCCCCATGGGTGCATGAAAGCATATAGGTCAGGCCATATGGCACAATCAGCATCTACTCATGGCCCTAATCACCCAATTACCATAGCTCTACCCACTTACTAGTCCATCATTGTGCACCGATGACACATATATAATTGGCTAGTATATAAGGCCAATACTATAACATAATCAATCTAGAGGTAGGATCTAGTGCGAGACCAATAGCAGGAATCAAAGAATCGCACTTCACCAAGTGTTCATGCACACTAGTATATACATGTATTTGGTTAGGCTTCACCTTCAACGTCTCGAGGTCTCACTCATGAACGCTCTAGTGTGTTAGCTAAATCAATTCATACTATTGCTTGTCTTTCATGCATCGCATGCAAACATAATAGTCATATGTTTACTTGATTCTACTTAATTTCCTTAGATTGTACAAATTCCAACACATCTTTCACACACAAGATGCAATGCATATTTACATACATTCATAGAAGAAAAGAGGCTAGAGTGGAAACACTTATTCCATTTAGTGTTCAACACTCTGATTGGTATCACTTGTATTCATCATCATAAGCATCTCCACTCTAAATCTCCAGATTCTGCATTTTAATTTATTCATTGTATCTTTCTTAAAATCAAAGCAAAGAACACTCACTATATACATTTTTATTTACAAAGTCATTTTTAATCATCTTTGAATCCTATTCACTAGGATTCTTCCCCCAACCCATCTCCTTTGATACATGTTCATCAAAGAAGTTGTGCTTGTAGAGCAACCAATATTGTATTGCATTCATGATAGAAATATTTTTGAAAAGGTTAGAGTTGCAAAAAAGCCACTTCATTTTTTTGTTCATCCTTTGAGACATTGATTTTGTTGATATATTTTGGTAGTGATGTGCATGAATAAACTAGTACCACCACCAGACTTTTTTTCCTCTTTAGGAGGGTTTTTCCTTTGGCTTATATATACACCTATAACCCTAATGAATCACTTATCTTTGTACATTGACTTGGTAATACATTCAGTATTGTGTGTTGTGCTTCAAGCTTCTTCTTCTTCTTCCTTCTCTTGTTCACATGCATTCACATACCTTGAACTCCAACAATTGATAGAAGAGCAGGTCGCCACTTCATCTAGGGCATTGTTGAAGCCCCTCTGGTCACATTCTCAGAATCGCATGAAAATTACTGATATACTTACGATAATTATGAGTTCAAAATGCTTTGCTATGTGGTTTCAAAATCATGATTTGAGCTCATTTCAACCTATGAATGCACTATCATAGTGCATGTGTAGGCAATTTCATCCTTTTATGCCAAATAGATATTCAAGTTTTGATTCGCTAGTATAAGCACCTCAAAGTCTACTACAACTCTAACAGAGCTCGACAGGGTAGTTCTGCTCAAATTTTCAAGATACACTCATTTTTCTTCATTAGGTATTTTAGTCAATGGCCATGGCTGAAAGCAATGATGTATTCCATATGTTGGCTATTGAGGATAGATTGGATGGTACTAATTACCCATTATGGGTATATATGATGACTCATGTATTACTTGCAAAAGGACTATAGATTATTGTCTAGGGTGTTGAAAACAACTTGCTACCCTTGAAAATACAATTATAGAAGGTGATGCAGATGGCGTGAAGATGACGATCTTCAAATCCCTATTTGTGTTGTAGTTCTTGTTGCACCTATTGTAGAGAAACTTTGTTGAAATGACAAAGATGCTCTAGCACATGCATTGATAGCTTTGTCTATCAAACATGCCATTATCCCTCACATTCACTCGTTAAAAATAGCAAAGGATGCTTAGGATACACTTGCCACTTTGTACCAAGCAAGAAATGAGGCTCGTGTTGCTTACCTTCAAAAATAGTTGGAGAATGAGCATATGAATGAAGGAGATTATATGGATATTCTTTTGAAAAATATCAAAGATTTGAAGGAGCACTTGATTTCTACTCATGAAGTCTTATAAGCTAGTTCACTTATGTAGAATGTTAATGGTCTTCTAGATTCATATTAATTTTTTGCTTCTTCTCTTCTATTGATGATGAAAGGCAATCCAAATGCCTTTAACATTTGATGATTTAGTCTCTATTTTATTGTACTAAGATCAATTTGTTACCGTTAGTGTCCATGTGAAAGGCCAAATGGACACTTGACACTTTTGTATATGTCTTTAATAAAACATATAGTGGCCTGGTCAACCATAGGCTGTAGGTTCGACCACGTTTGTAACACCTAAGAAGTTTGTGTTCATGCTCCGTATGAAGTGTGTTACTCTGTATATTTTGTAGCATCTATGCAGAGTACCGTGTGTGGTGCTAGGAGCTCAATTTTTCTACTTCGAGGATATCATTGTGGAGCTCTCAAGAAGGAGAGTGCACTGTAGTGCATTGCCATTGAAATACTTCACTAATATCAGATCATTTTGATGAAAAAGATTTTTTCCTTTCTTGTGCAAGCGAAGGGAGCACCCACCCACCCACCAAAGGCTTTCTCCAAGGTGGCTTACAACTAAGGCAACAATGAAGGCATGATCTTCACATACCTTGTCGTCCGAGTCACCAAAGTAATTGGTGGCACTGTTGGCTGCACATGAGGGAGGACCTCAACCATCAAGGAAGACGGAGGTTCCCGATACTTCCTGGGAGGTCACCCATCCCAGTATTGTTCTGCCTAGAGCTCACTTAACCGTGGAAATCTCTTTCAATTAAGGTATACTCCTATGGTGCTTGAAGAAGGGGAAAGACTAAGGTTCCCATTATCTTCAGCAAGTTTTGGGCCCTCAAAGCTTCAATCTTTGCTTTCAAAGCCTATTTTTGAAGCATTTTTAGGGTGATTTTTGGAGCCATTTTGGAGTACTTTTATGTATAGTTCTCTTCACATAGGTCCAAGAACATCAAGAAGAGTGTTCTTTTTACCTCTTCAATACTGAATGTTCACCTTTTGGGGTTGTGCTTTCAACCACTCTAGTTAATATACAGGTTTCTTGAAAGCTTTTAGTTGTTGTGGGAGCAGCGACTGCAAGTCTATGCAGGTTTTTGAGCCTAACAAACATATCTGATAGACACTTGCAGGTGTTGTTGGCCAATGTTTGGCCAATGAATTCACCATTTTAATGCCATTTTATTGCATATATTGAGCACATACTCACTATGTATGCTTCTGTGGATACTACTTATGTACATCCATGTGGTCATTGATATAGTGGTTATGTTTTTGCATAAAGCCTTTTACATTTGATAAAGAGGGTGGTGGTGAGGTTTTCTTAATTGGGAGAGACCCAGATGCCAGGTTCTTTTTGGTGATACAGATGGAAGACTTACCCAGCCTCCCCATAGGAGATGTATGATAATTGTTCATAGGCGCTAGATAAGCCTAGTTGGCTTCTTTTGGGTAACTGATCATATGCAGTGGAGTCAGTGATTCATTATGCAAGTAAACATGTTAGTACTTGCACTTTTATGATATTTTGATGCTGGTCAAATGCACATTTTGCAAAGTATACTCTGGAAAATCTTCTCCAGATTTTTGGTCTTGTCAACTATATAGTGGTCGATTTACTCCTTGATACACTTATTGGTGTAAGCACATTTATTCTCACATAATCCTTTCGGTTGGTCATTACTATTCATTAATTCATTTTTTTGGGAAGACTATTGAATTTTCTTCCAAAATCTGACACTTGGTCATCCTTCTTTGAGCCTTCGTGTTGTTTGGAATCTTCTAGCTCCATTATCATTCTATTCAGTTCTCTACCATCATGACATCAAAGGTCTCAGGCACATCTAGTGGATCAAGGTCTAGTTCCAGTGTTCCGAGGAGGAGCTAAAACTTGTAAGGCAAAGAACATTTTGAGATCCAAAAATTTGATGCCACAAACTTTGCTCTATGGAAAAAATAGATTAAAGATGTGTTGATTCAAAGGAGGCAATGGAAGATAGTAAATGGAATCTCAAAGAAGCCTCTCGACATGGATGAAGATGATTGGGATGAGTTGGATGAAATGATTGGATCCACCATTCGATTGCACCTGAGACATAATGAAAGTTCGATTACTTTATAGTATTAGACTATGAAAGTGGAGAGGAGGTTTGAAAGAAGTTATGCAATACGTATAAAAAAGAGACAACATCAAATAAAGTGTATCATGAAGTCATATAAGGTAGTTCACTTATGTAGAATGTTCTTAATGGTCTTCTAGTTTCATATTAATTTTTTGCTTATTCTCTTCTATTGATGATGAAAGGCAATCCAAATGCCTTTAACAGTTGATGATTTAGTCTCTATTTTATTGTACTAAGATCAATTTGTTACCGTTAGTGTCCATGTGAAAGGCCAAATGGACACTTGACACTTTTGTATATGTCTTTAATAAAACATATAGTGGCCTGGTCAACCATAGGCTATAGGTTCGACCACGTTTGTAACACCTAAGAAGTTTGTGTTCATGCTCCGTATGAAGTGTGTTACTCTGTATATTTTGTAGCATCTATGCAGAGTACCGTGTATGGTGCTAGGAGCTCAATTTTTCTACTTCGAGGATATCATTGTGGAGCTCTCAAGAAGGAGAGTGCACTGTAGTGCATCGCCATTGAAATACTTCACTAATATCAGATCATTTTGATGAAAAAGATTTTTTCCTTTCTTGTGCAAGCGAAGGGAGCACCCACCCACCCACCAAAGGCTTTCTCCAAGGTGGCTTACAACTAAGGCAACAATGAAGGCATGACCTTCACATACCTTGTCGTCCGAGTCACCAAAGTAATTGGTGGCACTGTTGGCTGCACATGAGGGAGGACCTCAACCATCAAGGAAGACGGAGGTTCCCGATACTTCCTGGGAGGTCACCCATCCCAATATTGTTCTGCCTAGAGCTCACTTAACCGTGGAAATCTCTTTCAATTAAGGTATACTACTATGGTGCTTGAAGAAGGGGAAAGACTAAGGTTCCCATTATCTTCAGCAAGTTTTGGGCCCTCAAAGCTTCAATCTTTGCTTTCAAAGCCTATTTTTGAAGCATTTTTAGGGTGATTTTTGGAGCCATTTTGGAGTACTTTTATGTATAGTTCTCTTCACATAGGTCCAAGAACATCAAGAAGAGTGTTCTTTTTACCTCTTCAATACTGAATGTTCACCTTTTGGGGTTGTGCTTTCAACCACTCTAGTTAATATACAGGTTTCTTGAAAGCTTTTAGTTGTTGTGGGAGCAGCGACTGCAAGTCTATGCAGGTTTTTGAGCCTAACAAACAGATCTGATAGACACTTGCAGGTGTTGTTGGCCAATGTTTGGCCAATGAATTCACCATTTTAGTGCCATTTTATTGCATATATTGAGCACATACTCACTATGTATGCTTCTGTGGATACTACTTATGTACATCCATGTGGTCATTGATATAGTGGTTATGTTTTTGCATAAAGCCTTTTACATTTGATAAAGAGGGTGGTGGTGAGGTTTTCTTAATTGGGAGAGACCCAGATGCCAGGTTCTTTTTGGTGATACAGATGGAAGACTTACCCAGCCTCCCCATAGGAGATGTATGATAATTGTTCATAGGCGCTAGATAAGCCTAGTTGGCTTCTTTTGGGTAACTGATCATATGCAGTGGAGTCAGTGATTCATTATGCAAGTAAACATGTTAGTACTTGCACTTTTATGATATTTTGATGCTGGTCAAATGCACATTTTGCAAAGTATACTCTGGAAAATCTTCTCCAGATTTTTGGTCTTGTCAACTATATAGTAGTCGATTTACTCCTTGATACACTTATTGGTGTAAGCACATTTATTCTCACATAATCCTTTCGGTTGGTCATTAATATTCATTAATTCATTTTTTTGGGAAGACTATTGAATTTTCTTCCAAAATCTGACACTTGGTCATCCTTCTTTGAGCCTTCGTGTTGTTTGGAATCTTCTAGCTCCATTATCATTCTATTCAGTTCTCTACCATCATGACATCAAAGGTCTCAGGCACATCTAGTGGATCAAGGTCTAGTTCCAGTGTTCCGAGGAGGAGCTAAAACTTGTAAGGCAAAGAACATTTTGAGATCCAAAAATTTGATGCCACAAACTTTGCTCTATGGAAAAAATAGATTAAAGATGTGTTGATTCAAAGGAGGCAATGGAAGATAGTAAATGGAATCTCAAAGAAGCCTCTCGACATGGATGAAGATGATTGGGATGAGTTGGATGAAATGATTGGATCCACCATTCGATTGCACCTGAGACATAATGGTTACTTTATAGTATTAGACTATGAAAGTGGAGAGGAGGTTTGAAAGAAGTTATGCAATACGTATAAAAAAGAGACAACATCAAATAAAGTGTATCTAATGAGAAAATTTTATGACCTTCACATGAAGGACACGGATAGTGTTGCTGCTCATCTAAATGAATTTGATGCTATATTCTCCTAGTTACAGGCTTAGAAAATGGATATGGATAATGAAATGAAAGGCTTCTTGTTGTTATGCACCTTGCCATCATCATGGGATACATTTTGCACAACTATTAGCAATAGTGCACCTGGTGGTAATCTTGTCTATGATGACATATGTGGAGCACTCTTGAGTGAGGAGATTCATAGAAAATCTATGGTTGGCATTGCGATTGGAGATGAATATAATGTTTGTGATTCTTACCAAGGAAATAATCAGCAACGTGGTAGGAGTGAGAACAAGGAAAAGAATGGTCAATGGAATGAGAATAGAAGTCAATTAAGGAAGAGGGATATCGAATGCCAATATTGACATAATAAAGGACACATGAAGAAAGGTTGTTATGCATTAAAGAATGCAAAAGATAAACGACAAAGTGTTGATGGGCATGTTAAAAAACTACCTATGTAGCAAAATCTCTTGGTACTGTGAGACTTGGTGACTCTTACGAGTGTGATGTTCTAGGGATTAGAGATGCGATTGTGCATTTCATTGATGATTCAAAATTTACTATGCATAATGTATGCCATGTACCTCAGTTATCATGTAGTTTTATGTTAATTGGTCAACTTGATGACCCTGGTTACTAGGTGGTCTTCTATGTTCATTCCTTTTACATATCAAAGGGAAATATGGTTATTGCAAAATGAAGAAAAGTTGGCTCACTTTATCCTTTATTTGTATAGCAAAAAGAACACTTGTTAGTTGTTACTCAACAACCTATGGTTTGTATTTGGCATGACCGTTTGGGCCATATATCATGTGGTGCAATGGAAAATCTTTCTTGTTTAGGCTACTTACCTGTGTTATCTTTCTCAGATTTCTCATTTTCTAAACATTTTTGATATGGAAATCAAACTAGGAATGTGCACAAGATGCACATTGAGTCCTCAATTCAACCTTCAAATCTGGTTCATACAGATGTTTGTGGTCCTATGCCCACAAGGCCATTAGGTGTTCCTCTTTATTTTGTCACCTTCATAGATGATGCTACTAGAAAATTCTGGGTATATCATATCAAATCAAAGGATGAGGTATTCCCTTTACCTTAAGATAATGGGGGTGAGTATACCTCACATGAATTCAGCCTTTTCTTCCATTGAGACTAAAAGAGGAACTAAGCTTAAGGTTTTACGTTAAGATAATGGGGGTGACCATACCTCACATGAATTCATAGAAAGTTTACAACTCCTTGTATCCCACTACAAAATGGTGTAGCTGAAAGGATGAATAGAATTATTCACAATAAAGTAGTTTCTATGGTGCATCATGCAAACCTTTCACAAGGCTTTTGGGCAAAAGCAGTATTGACTGCACTTCATGTGATTATTCTTTCCCCTAGTACTACCAAAGGTCTAAAAGTGGCACAAGAGTTATGTATAGGGAAGCCACCATATTATGATCATCTTTGAGTTTTTGGGTGTGAAGCATATGTTCATATACCCAAGAATGGTAGACAAAAGTTGAACAATAAGTCAAAAAAATGTATTTTTCATGGATATGGTCGAGAAGGAAAATTTGGATATCGCTTATGGATATGGTCGAGAAGGACAATTTGGGATCCTGAAACATGATCAGTGATCAGAATTAGTGATGTCATTTTCAATGTGTCTATGATGCATAAAAAACCCATTAAGGAGGTAGAAGTGAGAAGAGTGGTGTTTGAGGATATTAGTCCTCTACTTAGCATGGATAAAAATGTTGCACATAGGGATGTTCAAGAGAATGTCCCATCAGATCAGTCTACAAATGTTCCTATTCAGAAATCATCAAGACTCTCTACACGTGTCTCACATCCACCTTATAGATATGTTCTAGGTTTGGATTTTGTTATGCTAATAGATGTTGGTGAGCCTTCTTGCTACAAAGAGGCTATGCGGACAACAGATCATGTCAAGCGAGAGTGTGTAATGAAGACTAAGTTGGATTCTAAGAATGGTACTTGGGATTTAGTACCTTTGCCAAAGAGCAGGAAAGCTTTACAATGTAAATGGGTATATAAGGTGAAATTCACATCACATAGTGCTTCTCCAAAGTATAAAGCACAACTTATTACAAAGAGTCTTAAGCAACAACATGGTGTTGATTTTGAGGAAATCTTCTCTCTAGTGGTCAAGATGACTACCCCGTGCATATTGCTTGGATTCATTGCAATGAAGGACTTAGAGCTGTCCAAATGGATGTGAAAAATGCTTTCTTGCATGGAGATCATATAGATGAGATGTATATGGATTAACCAGAGGGTTATGTAGTTCCTCGCAAAGAAAGTCTAGTTTGTAAGCTCAAGAAGAGCTTATATGGACTTAAATAGTCCCCTAGACAATTGTACCAAAAGTCTGATGCTTTTATGAAGTCGCAGGGCTATTCTCGAAGCAATGAGGATCATTCTCTCTACACAAAAAATGCTCACATGGCAGCTTGATATGCTTAATAGTTTATGTCGATGATATGTTGATTGTTGGGAAGTCCTCTTAGGACTTGTCAATTCCCAAAAGGAAGCTGAGTGAGACATTTGATATGAAGGATTTGGGGGATGCCAAACATATTCTTGGTATGTGCATTACTCATGATAGGAGTAAAAGATGCATATACTTGTCTCAAAGTGAGTACATATCCAAAGTACTTCACAGGCTCAATATGCAAGGTGGAAAGCATTGAGTACACCTTTTTCCACATATGTGAAATTGAGCAAGGATTATTGCCCCAAATCAGATGAGGAAAAGGAGTTCATGACCAAAATTCCTTATCACTGTACTGTTGGTAGTCTCATGTATGCTATGGTAGCTACAAGACCAAACATTGCATTTGTCGTGGGAGTTGTGAGCAGATATTTTTCTAATCATGGCAAAAAACATTGGGAAGTAGTCAAGATGATTTTGAGATATATAAGTGGCACTAAGGACAAGTGTCTATGCTTAGGTAGCAAAAAAGCATCCATCATGGGCTACAATATGTTGCATGGAGGCATGTAAGGAAGCATTGTGGCTTTCTCATCTTGCATGTGATATGGGTCTACCTCAACATGTACCTCATTTGCTCAATGATAGTTAGAGTGCCATTGTTTTGGCTACGAATCTGGTCTATCATGCAAAGACCAAACACATTGAGGTGAGGTATCACTTCATTAGAGATTGCTTAGCCACTGAACACATTATTCTTGAGAAGTTTGAGGCTCAAGATAATGTTGTTGATGCTTTGACTAAAGCTCTACCAGAGGATAGTTTCTGACACTGTTGTAGCTTGATGGGAGTTACTTGATTCATGATTTTACACAATCACTTGTATACTATGTAACATGCCCATCAGGTGGGATGTATAATTTGTATACTTACACTTAGGTATTCTTTATCATTCTTTATTTTTCTCCCATAGTTACTTTGGCCATCTTGGCCTTTAGTGGCAGATTGTTACCATTAGTGTCCATGTGAAAGGGCAAATGGCCATCGTACACTTCTTTGTATATGTTCTTTAATACTACATATAGCAGTCTAGTCAGCCACATACTAGAAGTTCGACCGCATTTGTAACACTTAAGAAGTCTATGTTCGTGCTCCCTCTGTATTGTGTTGTTCTGTATAGTCTTTGTGCAGAGTACCGTCTGTAGTGCTTGGAGCTTGGTTTTCTGCTCTAAAGATATCATTGTAGAGCTCTCGACAAGGAGAGTACACTATGGTGCATCACCATTGAAATACTTCATAGTGCTGTTCCAAATGAGGCAATTTTGCAGCCTTTACAAGTTTCACATCATGATGTAGATCATCCCATTTTTTATGCAGATTTACATGATGCACTTTTTGATGAGAGAAATGATATAGAGGATGCAAAAACTATGCCTAAATGGCTGGTGCAAACTTTGTGAGATAGCAAATTAGATGCACCTCTGCCATATTATACCTGTTTAGACTCTCATAGTGCTTCTTGTACATCAAACTTTTATGCCATGTATGCATCTAGTCTTTGTGATGAGAATGAGCCTCTTTTGTTTGATGAAGCATAGAATTCAGAAAATTGGATGGCTGCTATGCAATCAAAATATGATGTTACTATGAAAAATGGTACTTGATCTTTATGTGACTGTCATCTTGGCAAGAAGGCCATTAGCACTAAGTGTCTATACAAAATGAAGCATAAGCTTAATGGAATAGTTGACACATATAAGGCTAGGCTTATTGCAAAGGGTTATGCTAAAAACAAAAGCATTGATTTTGATGAAACCTTTGCTCCTACATGCTAAGTGATTACTATTTGTAGCATTTGTGCACTTGCAACTCATCATGGTTGGAACATACATTAGTTTGACATTAAAACTCCATTTTTGAATGGTGATTTGCATGGAGAAGTGTATGATTTTCAGCCCTATGGTTTTGTGCATAAAGGGCATGAAAACTAAGTGTGGAGGTTGAAAAATGCATAATATGGTTTGAAGCAAGCACCATGCGCTTGGTATGAAACACTACATACCTACTTGATTGCACATGGTTTTGAGAACAATCCAACTTAGATCACCTTATATGTTAAGCATACAAATGATATGCTTCTCATCATTGTTGTCTATGTTGATGACATGATACTCACTGGCCCTCATGAGAAGCATATTGTTGATTTCAAGGCTGAGTTGCATGCCTCATTTTAGATATCAGATTTGGGGCATTCACATCATTATTTGGGCATTGAATTTATGCAAGTTGATGGTGGAATAGCTTTGCGTCAAACAAAATATATTGACACATTATAGCAGCATTTTGGCCTTGGACACTATAAACCTATTGCCACTCCTATGGAGACAGGTTTATGATTGAGTCTTCATGATGTGGGAGATGCATTTGATGTTGTTCTCTATAAGCATGGAATTGGATGCTTGATTTACTTACGCCTTATTTGGGCATATATTTATTTTGTTGTCTCACAGATGAGTAGGTTTATGCATTGCCTAGGTGTCAAGCATTGGTAGGTAGTTAAGTGCATCTTTTGCTACTTGAGTGGTACTCGACTACTTGGATTGTTTTATCCCAAGGGGGATCACTACATCTAGATTTACATGATGTTTTTGAATTTGACTAGGGTGGTTGCTATAACACGCATGTGTCCACCAGTGGTTTTTCCTTCATGCTTGGTAGCTCATGCATATCTTGGTTGGGCAAGAATCAGCCTACTATGGCGACTTCTACTTGTGATGCAGAATATGGGGTAGCTTTCAGAGTGACTGTTGAGTGTGTGTGGCTCAGACACCTTATGGCTGATTTGGGTATTGGTCAATCTTATTCCACCACCATCTTCATTGACAACAAAAGTGCATTAGGGATTGCAAGGAATCCGGTGTTCCATGCTTGCACTAAGCACATTGAGGTGCATGTGCTTCTCATCATTGTTGTCTATGTTGATGACATGCTACTCACTGGCCCTTATGAGAAGCATATTGCTGATTTCAAGGCTCATTTGCATGCCTCATTTGAGATATCAAATTTGGGGCATTCACATCATTATGGCATTGAATTTATGCAAGTTGATGGTGGAATAGCTTTTTGTCAAATAAAATATATTGACAAATTATAGTAGCATTTTGGCCTCGGAGATTGTAAACCTATTGCCACTCCTATGGAGACAAGTTTACAATTGAGTCTTCATGATGTGTGAGATGCATTTGATGTTGTTCTCTATATGCAGGCTATTGGATGCTTGATTTTGTTATGCCTTATTCGGGCATATATTCATTTTGTTGTCTCACAGATGAGCAGGATTATGCATTGCCCAAGTGTCAAGCATTGGTAGGCATGTAAGCACATCTTTCGCTACTTGAGTGGTACTCGTCTACTTGGATTGTTTTATCCCAAGGGGGATCACTACATCCAGATTTACATGATTTTTATGAATTTGACTAGGTTGGTTGCTATAACACTCATGTGTCCACCATTGGTTTTTGCTTCATGCTTGGTAGCTCATGCATATCTTGGTTGAGCAAGAAGCAACGTACTGTTCTAGTTGTGATGCTGAATATGGGGTAGCTTTCATAGTGACTATTGAGTGTGTGTGGCTTAGATGCCTTATGGCTGATTTGGGTGTTGGTCAATCTTCTTCCATCACCATCTTCATTGACAACCAAAGTGCATTGGCAGTTGCAAGGAACCCTGCGTTCCATGCTTGCACTAAGCACATTGAGGTGCATGTGCTTCTCATCATTGTTGTCTACGTTGATGACATGCTACTCAGTGGCCCTGATGAGAACCATATTGCTGATCTCAAGGCTGATTTGCATGCCTCATTCGAGATATCGAATTTGGGGCGTTCGCATCATTATTTGGGCATTGAATTTATGCAAGTTGATGACAAAATAGCTTTGTGTCAAACAAAATATATTGATACATTATAGCAGCATTTTGGCCTTGGATACTATAAACCTATTGCCACTCCTATGGAGAGAGGTTTATGATTGAGTCTTTATGATGTTAGAGATGCATTTGATGTTGTTCTCTATAAGCATAGGCTATTGGATGCTTGATTTACTTATGCCTTATTCGGGCATATATTCATTTTGTTGTGTCACAGATGAGCGGGTCTATGCAGTGCCAAGGTGTCAAGCATTAGCAGGCGGTTAAGCGCATCTTTTGCTACTTGAGTGGTACTCAGCTACTTGGATTGTTTTATCCCAAGGGGGATCACTACATCCAGATTTACATGATTTTTCTTAATTTGACTAGTTGGTTGCTATAACACTCATGTGTCCACCAGTGGTTTTTGCTTCATGCTTGGTAGCTCATGCATATCTTGGTTGAGCAAGAAGTAGCCTACTGTGGCCACTTCTAGTTGTGATGCTGAATATGGGGTAGCTTTCACAGTGAGTGTTGAGTGTGTGTGGCTCAGATGCCTTATGGCTGGTTTGGGTGTTGGTCAATCTTCTACCACCACCATCTTCATTGACAACCAAAGTGCATTGGTGCTTGCGAGGAACCCTGCGTTCCATGCTTGCACTAAGCACATTGAGGTGCACTATCATTATGTCACGGAGAGGTTCTTTGCTGGAGAGATTAGTTTGGCATATGTGCCCACATAGGAGAACATCGCACACCTTTTCACAAAGGCTCTCCCTAGGGAGAAGTTTGAAGCTTTCTATAAATCTTTGGGCTTACTTCCTTTTGTGGATGGATTCCACATAGTTTGGCACTTCCTTATACATGAGTGATAGGTCCTTGTTTACTGCATCACTCCCAGGGGTATTTATTGATATATTTTGATAGTGTGTGAACAGACTAGGACAATTGAGGCACTTTTTTCCCTCTTTAGGAGGTTTTTCCCTTGGCTTGTATATACCCATATAACCCTAACAAGTTACTTATCTTTCTACATTGTCTTGGTAATGCATTGAGTATTGTGTGTTGTGCTCGAAGCTTCTTCTTCTTCTTCCTTGTGTTGTTCGTGTGCTTCTAGAGACCTCAAACTCCAATAGTTATGTGTGCAACATATGTACTTAAGAGTTGAACCACCAAAGCACTACAGTCCATCACTCCATATGAGGCTTGGCATGGTCCCAAGCCATCTATTGCTCATCTACATGTTTCTGCTTGTTTGACATATGCATTAGTGTCTGAACGACAATGCACAAAATTGGATGATAAAGTAGTGAATCTTATTTTTGTTGGGTACAATTCTAAAAGAAGGGTCTATCATCTGTATCATCTACAACATAATACATTTTGCTTAGTGGTGATGTTGTTTTTGTGAAAGATTTAATTCAACCATTTCTTTCATGTACCAAAGAGACTTCTGTTAGCTCTAAAAATGTATGAAACTTTTCTACCTCTTTGTATAGGTGGAAAGTTTTCTTAGTCCAAATGAGGCAATTTCTTAGCTTTTATAGGCTTCATGTGATGATGTAGATCATTCCATTTCTTATGAAGATTTACATGATGCACTTGTTCATGAGAGGGCGGATATAGAGATGGCTAAACTATGCCAAAATAGCTGATGCAGCCTTTGAGAGATAGTAAATTAGATGCACCTCTGTCATATCGTACCATTATGGCTCTCAAAGTGCTTTTGTATCAGATTGTTATGCTATGGCTATCTCTAGTCTTTGTTTCATTTGATGAAGCACAAAGTTCAGAAAATGTGATGGCTATTATGCAATAAGAATATGATACTATTATGAAGAATGATACTTGGTCTTTATTTGATTTGCTTCCTGGAAAGAAGGCCATTGGCACTAAGTGGGTATACAAGCAGAAGTGTAAGCATGATGGAATAGTTGAGCTGTATAACGCTAAGCTTGTTGCAAAAGGTTTTCCTCAAGAAAGAGGCATTGATTTTGATGAGACCTTTGCTCCCACATGTCAAATGACTACTGCTCGTAGCATATGTGCACTTGCAGCTCATCATGCTTGGAATGTACATCAATTGGACATTAAAACCGCATTTTTGAATGGTGACTTACATGAAGAAGTGTATATTTCTTAGCCTCGTGGTTTTGTGCCGAAAGGGCATGAAAACAAAGTTTTGCAGGTTGAAAAAGTCACTATATGGTTTGAAGCAAGCACCACGAGCTTGGTATGAAAAGATACGCCTACTTGATTGCACATGGTTTTGAGAACATTCCAACTGAGAGCACCTTATATGTTAAGGGTGAAAATGATGTGCTTCTCATCATTGTTTTCTATGTTGATGACATGTCGTTCAGTGGTCCTAATGAGAAGCATATTGCCCCATTTGAGATGTTAGATTTAATTTTAAGGCTGATTTGCATGCCCCATTTGAGATGTTATATTTGGAGCATTTGCATTATTATTTGGGCATTCAATTTATGCAAGTTGATGGCACATTAGCTTTGTGTCAAACAAAATATATTGCCACATTATTGCAATGTTTTGGCCTTGATGATTGCAAACCTATTACCAATCCTATGGAAATAGGTTCAGGGTCGAGTCTACATGACGTTGGAGATGTATTTGATGTTGTTTCTCATTAGCAGGTTGTTGGATGCTTGATTTGATTATGCATAATGCAGCCTGGTATTTAGTTTGTTGTCTCAGAATTGAGCAGGTTTATGCATTGTCTAGGTGTCAAGCATTGGCAGGCAGTTAAGCAAATCTTTGGCTACATGAGTGGTATCCGACAACATGGAATATTTTTTTCCCAAGGGGGTTCACTACCGCCACATTTACATACTTTTTTAATTTGACTAGGATCATTGCTACGATAGTCCTGTGTCCACTAGTGGTTTTGTCTTCATGCTTGGTAGTTTATGCATATCTTCATTGAGAAAGAAGAGCCTACTCTAGCCATTCCTAGTTGTGAGGCTGAGCATAGGGTAGATTTCACAGTGACTATTGAGTGTGTGTGGCTCAAATGCCGTATGCTTGATTTGGGCATTGGTTAGTCTTTTGGCACCACCATATTCATTGAGAGTCAAAGCACATCGGGAGTTGCGATGAACCTTGTGTTCCATGCTCGCACTAAACACATTGAGGTGCACTATCATTAGGTTAGGGAGAGGTTCTTTGCTAGAGAGATCAGTTGGCATATGTGCCCACATAGGAAAAGGTTGAGAACCTTTTCACAAAGGCTTTGCCTAGGGAGAACTTTGAAGCTTTTCAAAAAGCTTTGGGTTTCCTTCCTTTTGTGGATTGATTCCACATAGCTTGGCACTTCCTTATACATGAGTGCCAACTCCTTTCTCACTGTATCACTCCCAAAGGGGATTTGTTGATATATTTTGGTCGTGACATGTCTGAACACACTAAGACTGCCTATAACCCTAATGGGTCACCTATCTTTGTACATTGACTTGGTTATACATTCAGTATCCTGTGTTATGCTCCAAGTTTCTTCTTCTTCCTTGTGTTGTTCGCGTGCTTCCATAGACCTCAAACTCCAACACTCTATATATATGTCGTAGAGAATTAATGAATCCTTGAAAGAGTGATCAAACATAACTGCTCTTATGCATATTTTTCTCATATTTATTGTATGAGGATGCACTCAACATATTTAAATATTATGTGTGCATATTTTTTTTTTAGGCACTTAATCCAGCATCAAAAAGTGCCTTTAAACATATATTTTCTTGTGGTTTAATCCTTTATAGATATTTCATCCTTAACAACCATAGTATCTTCTATTTGGAAACCTTTATTTACATAAATCCTGCTCTCTATGTGCATAGAGTTGCATGCATATATATCCACATCCTTAACTAGATTTTTCTCTTGATGACTGCCTTCTTTCATATCACCCATTTGTGTCTCATCATTTTCATGCATTGGATCATCTCCATGTCATCACTCACTTGCACCTCATTACTTATTTTCATATTAGCATGTGTATGCATAGTGTCGTCTGTATCTAATTCCTCTCCTTTTGGATTTCATCTTTTTGTTGTTTAGCATGCTATGCTATGTTTCCAAGGCTAGATCAAGTATGTGAGAAGCAATATTTTTATACATTGCATCCTGATCATGTACACCTGCATCCAAATGTGCTTCATCATTTACATACACTTCCTAATTCATTTTAGTGTCAACACTCCCTTAATCTTGCTTCATGATTGAGCTTATCATCATCAATTAGGGTTTCCTCATTTTTATGCATGGAATTTCACACTTTCCTGTCATTTTTCACATACGCATCATTATCTATGAGCATCTCATCGTGCTCTTGCTTAGTCTCTACCAGTTGCACATCATGTTTTGCATGCACGTCCTTATATATTTTCATGTCATATGTCCTTTACACATCATCATAATCATGCTCATTAGGGGCTGCATCCATATCGCTAATCAAAAGTTCAATCTTTAACATTTTTGCATTCTTATGAATAAGAAAGTTCACTTGTTTTTGTGCATGTATATGCAGTGTGCTATCATTCACATACTTTTCTTTGTCCACCAAATTTTTGATTGGCACACTCTCAAGCCTAACATCATACTCATTTGTTGCCTCTTTACGTAAATAAGGTAGCAAGTCATTAGGGGTATTTAAAACATGCGTTTTCAAAGATATGACACTATTGATTAGCATCAAATTGTGTCTCAGTTATTCATCAATATCATCATTTCCAAAGGTTTCTTGAGATGAGTCTTCACACAAGCATACTCAATCTTCTTTGAGTACACCTTCCATTTCTATCTCATGGCTTTGTAAGCTTATAGTTACCTTTAGATCTTGGATTATCTATTATCATGGTTCTTGTTTTATTCCTTGACATATTTGATTATCTGTCATGGACAAAGGAAACCATACTAAACCTCAAATTCCATGTGACTTTACATATCTCACAATTGGTTCAAATTTTGGAGAAACTAATGCATCCATTGAATCCAAGCATGCCAAAACCCTAAGATCGAATCTCTATTTGCTGAATTCTGACACGTGAAGGTCTTGTTTCCAATTGATTATATCATCGATGACATCATCAACTCATAACCGCCCTTGGAAAAACTATATAACGAGGGGTTGGCCACATTCATTCTCAGTTATTGCCAATACTAGTCTTGGGAGCTCAAGGAGTGATGACTGCCAAGTAAGTACTCTCCAAGTTCCAGTTCCAGTTCTTGTCTTGTTCCTTGTTCTAGTCATTCCATCTCACGCAGCAACATACTATTTTCGGTAGTCCTTCCAAAATGATAATCCTTATACAATCATCTCGGTGATTACTTTGGTTGTGCCCGCTGTTGATTCATCCTTGAACAGTGACTCATTGATATATTTAACCATGACTGAAGGAATCCAGGTTCCAAAGGCTACCACACAAAGCCCAAGTCATAAGTGGTATTTGTGCTTTATACTAACCGTTCTAGCAGTTTCTAAGTTGTGCCATGTGCATCAAAAATCCATCTTTTCCTTGATATGAAATGGAACTTGGCATAATCCACAGAAAGGATCTGCCAATCTTTTCCTTCAACGACATAAGAAAATCCTTAATGTTCTCTACTGGATTCTTTCCTCCATATTTTTTTCTTCTTTTTTCCCGTCACATTTTGTGAAAATAATTGTCATGGGCACCTTATTTTTATGTAGCCAGTCTGCATATTCTAGCTCGCTTTACTGTGGCGGAATATTTGCATCAAGCAGAAGCATAGCGCGCAACAAACTCTTAGTTTTCAAGAAAGGAAAAACGAGGAAAAAAAAAAGTGAAGTCCCATAGCCTTTGCATACCCATAGCCTGGTAGATCAACCAAGTACCAGCTTTTGTTTATGACAAAATGGTTGATAAGTTGCGTTTTGCCTGGGTTCTTAGAAGTTTGAGCAAAGTCTTTCCTTTGCACTAGCAGATTTGTTAGTGAAGATTTCCCAACATTAGAGCGGCCTACCATTGCAAACTCTGGAAGCTTGAGGGGGGAGATCTGCAAAAGGTATGCCACTCTTTAAAAAAAACTCTGCTTGTTTCACATTCCCATCCTACTGCTACCTTGGTTCTTCACCAATTCCATATAACAGAAGGTATTGAATGCCGTTCATGTGCTATATATCCAAATACAAAGGTGAGGGATTGTAATCCTTTATTTTCACATTAAGCCGAAGAACATACAGTTGAAAACACATAAAATTGCATTCTTATGCAAGTCATCTCAGTAGCAACAAAATTTGATCTCGCTTCTACAACCTGTTCCATATTAGAATCATTCTCCTCCTAGGTACAACACTTCCATAGAACAATTTCATGCTGGTAATGAAAACAACATCATGCAGGTTAACACCTCCTTCTTATGAATTTGATGGTAGCATGTGCCCTCATCATAGCTGGATGCGTTCATTAGCTTCTCCCACTTACGATATTGAACCAAAACCTCAGTAATAGAGCTGAACTGGTGAACATAATCTTTTCTTGGAAATAAAGGTACTTTGTTGAATAACTCCATAGGTATGCAGTCAGCTGACCATATCAATAGCGACTATGTAGCCTCTGGCATTTAGTAACAATTCGAGTGACCTGTACCACCTTGTTACCACATATTGAGTTATTTAATCAAACTTTGTAAAGGTTCTTGCCAGCCCAAAATCTGCTAGCTTAAGGTCATAGTCCTCAATAAAAAGTAGATCATTTGGCTTGAGATCTCTATATAGCACATTTCGAAAATGTATATACTTCAATTCCTGAAGCAGTTCATAGAGGAAATAATAGAAAATAGGAGCAATCTTTTAGCATATAATCATCTGAGAAATCTGATAATTCTCCTCTGATACATCTTTGTTCAACTTCTGCAATGCTTCATTTGGATATGTACCCAGCTCCATGGAGAGGAGGATGATTAAATAAAGGTTTCTGACTGAGATCTTTGTCTGGTATCCCTACAACAATAGTCGGCAGATAAAGATTATACAGCACCGTGAATAAGATTCATTGATAGTTCTAATGCCCATGAACCAAGAACTCCATGATGTTTCATCCCCATTTGCGCCACTAGCATCAGATTCCACACTGTCTATTTGTGAATCTTCTCCATCATTTTTTACACTCTCCAAACGCTCATAACAGTCAATCATTGACTCATCAAACCATCTCCAAGAGAGCACGAATAGCCAGTTTCACTGTCTCCATTCCACTAGTCTCTGTGTAGTTCTCTTCTAAAATTCCCTTATGGAATTGGAGCTTTGCCCTGTTGTATTTGCCTTCTGTGCACAAAAGATCCCAGATGGATTAATCTAATAAAGGGGATGGTGCACCTGTATATTGATCAATTCCCACAATCAACATTGAGATACTGAAAAAGGTCATAGTCCACCACTCTGAGTGTACATCTGCTACAATCCTGCAATGTACCGTGTTATATATTCAACAGTAGCTGGATCTTGCACTGTAAGCCTACGACTTTGGCATTCAACACATGCCCTATTCAACAAAACCCGAGCATCGACTGTGAGACTGCGAAAGCTAATGCAATATGCTCATCGAATTTCAATATCTTCCTCACTGTTCTTGCATCCTGAAGCTTGGCAATAGATTTCTTCTCGATGGCAAGGACTATAGTATCTGTACCACGAACTCCAATGGCACCATTGTGCTTCCAAATAGCTGCTATGACCTACTCCATCTAGAAGAGATGCGCATCTTCAGAGAAAACTACAATTACTCTGTCGTATCATGTCCATCCCCTTTTCGTAGTTTTCCCAACACATAAAGTACACACACATTCAACACACATATGGTACATATTGTTACCGTTAGTGTCCATGTGAAAGGTCAAATGCTTACAAGTCACTTTTGTATATGTTCTTTAATACAACATATAGTGGACTCATCAACCACATACTTTATGTTCGACTGCATTTGTATGACCTAAGAAAACTGTGTTCGTGGTCTATGTCGTATGTGTTTTTCTTGTGTATTTTGTACCCTTGTGTGGATTACTGTGTGCAGCACCAAAGTTCAGATTTGTACATGAGGATATCATCATGGAGCTCTCTAGAAGGAGAGTTCATTGTGGTGCATCGCTATCAAAATACTTCACTGGTATCAGAGCATTTTGACACAAAAGCTTTGTTCCTTTTATGCAAGCGAAGAGCACTCGCCCACCCACCCAAGTCCTTCTTCAAGGCTTGCGACTAAGGCAGCGACCAAGGCATAGACCTTGGCATACCTTGTCATACCTTGGCATACCTTGTCATCTTAGTCACCAAGGTCATCATTGGCTACGTGCAAGGGAGGACCTCAACGATCAAGGAAGATAGAGGTTTGTGGGACCTCCCGGGAGGTCACCCATCCTAGTATTGTTCCCTCGGACCTCACTTAACCCACAATCTCTTGCCACTAAGCTACACTCTTGTGGTGTTTGAAGAAAGGGAAAGACTTTTCATGGACAAAGGAAACCATCTTCAATCTCATATTCCATTTGACTTCTATATCTCATGATTGGTTCAGAATTTGGAGAAACCAATGCTTCTGTTGCGTTTGGATTGTGCCAAAACCCTAAGATCCATTGTCTACTTGCTAAATTCTGACATCAAGAGGTCCTATTCGGATTGCTGACATCATTGGCTCGTAGCCACCCTTGGGATCCGCCCTCAATTTCCTATATAAAGAGACCTTGGCCACATACATACTCAATCTTGCCAATACCAGTCTTGGGAGGTCAAGGAGTCGTGACCACCAAGTAAGTACTCTTCAAGTTCCAGTTCGAGTTCTTGTCTTGTTCCTTGTTCTAGTCTTGTTTAGTCTGGTTCTTGGACATCTAGCCTTGTCCTCTTGTAATCTCATAGTACTAGATCTTGTCTGGTTATTTCTTGTTTCTAGATAATCTCTGTGAAGGGAGTTCTTATAATCAAGAGATATTGCTTCTACCTAGCAGTCTCGGGTTGTGGGATGTCTTGTATAATCTTTGATCTAGTTATTCATACCTATCAATCACGGGTTAAGGGATGTCTTGTATCAGTTACATATTCTTGTATCATTTTCCGTATGTGGGTGTTCTTGTATCAGAAGTGTATTTCCGAAATCTTGCCTACTATAGTCAGAGAGCACAATCTAGTGCTCCCTTAACATTTTGGCAAGAATAGCTTCTATCCAAGACCAGACATCATGGAGAATGCTTGTGAACAGATTGTATCATCACTTTAGAGTCTCCAACAATAATTCTAGGACCTAACTCATCGCTAGACACAAGTTGAGATGGGACATCCGTGCATGTAGGTGCACTCCAAGAATTACAAGATTGAATCGAGAATCTTCAAGAAAATCAAGGGAGTATTCAAGTGAATCAACAGCCTAGTACATCGTTCATGAAGGAACCCAAGATTTGCATGCCAAAAAATTTTGATGGGGATCACACGAAGTTTCGCGGATTTCTCCAACAAGTTAAATTGTACATCCATAAGCAACTTGATAGATACTCGGATGAGGCATCGAAGGTCGAGTTTATTGGAACCTTGCTCTGTGGCTAAGCATTACCATGGTTTACCCCAATCTTGGAGAAGAACATGGCAGTACTTCAGGACTATGAGGGGTTTCTTCGAGAAATCACTACCACATTTGGAGATGCAGACACAAGTCAAGTCATAGAAACAAAACTTTGAAAGGTACGTCAAGGTAACTGCCTTGCCTTTACGTATGCATCATGATTTAGGTAGTTGATATGTGATCTCACTTGGCACAAAGACTATCTCATAAGAGGATTCAGATGGGGTTTAAGAGATGATGTGAAGACCTTTTGCTCATGATGCCAGAGGTTAAAACATTGAATGAATACATCATGCAAGCTATTCAAAGTGATAACCGACTTTTTGAAAGGAAACAAGAAAAACAAGTAGAAGGAATGTCTCGCCAATGGAAACCCTTCCAACCCACTCCTAAAGATGAGTCTATGCTTGAACCTATGCAAATGTATGTAACTAGGTTCCAAACCACAAGAGAAACAAAGAAGGAGATATAAGAAGTCACGTGTCTAGTTTGGAAACCCTGGACATATTGCAATTAATTGTTCCAAAAAGAGAATTAACTCCAGAGTGGCGGCACCCTTGTACAATAGGGAAACGAGGAAGTCTAGTTGTAAAAGAGACCATACAACTAGACCATGATATAAGAAAGGGTCTCATAATTCCAGCTACACCCATAGAAACATGCCTTGCACTTGTCAAGTTAATCATGTCCAAGAAGACCCTTTCCCTTATAGCCATAGTAGATTCAAGAGCCTCCTTATCTTTCATCGATGAAGGATTGGTTAAGAAACATGGAATTATTGTACTTTAAAAGAAAAAACCAGTAGTAGCTGAAGTAGTAGATGGACGACCTCTAGCATCTAGGAATATAACCATGGAAACCACACCATTAAGAGTACTAAGTCAAGTATTTCCTAGATTCGAGAATATCCCGGGGAAGATTGGGGTATCTTGCTCGTTGGAAAGGGTATGAAATCAACGATCGTACTTGGGAACCTACAAAAAACTTTTGGAGAGCTCCAATGAAGGTTTGAGAATTCCATAAGAAAAATCCAATGAAGCAAGTGAATCTCAAATTCCATGTGACTTCTATATCTCATGAGTGGTTCAAAATCTAGAGAAACCAATGCTTCCATTGCATCCGAAATGTCTCAAAACCCTAAGGTTGATTGTCTACTTGCTAAATACTGTCATCGAAAGGTCCTGTTAACATTGCTAACATCATTAGCTTGTGACCGCCCTTGGGAACCGCCCTCAATTTCCTATAGAAGGAGACCTTGGCCACATACATACTCAGCCTTGCCAATACCAGTCTCGAGTTGTGGGCCGTCTTATATCATCTATGGTCCAGTTATTCATACCACTCATTCCTGGGTTGTGGGATGTCTTGGTTTATTTACGTATTATTGTATCATTTTCCCTATGTGGGTGTTCTTGTAATCAAAAGTGTATTTTTGAAATCTTGTCTAATGTAGTCAGAGAGCACAATCTAGTGCTCCCTCGACAAGACTAAGGTTAACATTACCTTGAACATGTTTTGGGCCCTCAAAACTTCATTTTTTGCTTTCAAAGCTTGTTTTGAAGCATTTTTGGTGTGATTTTTGGAGTACTTTTATGCATAGTTCTCTTTATAGAAGTTCAAGAACATTGAGAAGAGTGTTCTTTGTACTTCTAAGATAGAAAATATTCAGATTTGGGGCTGTTTTTTTAGCCACACTAGTAAATCTATAGGTTTCTTGAACGGTTTTCAGTTGTAGTGGGAGCAGCCATCGCAAGTTTATGCAGGTTTTTTGAGCCCAAAGAGCTGAATTGACAGACACTTACAGGTGTTGTTAGCTAGTGTTTAGGCTCTGAATTCAGTCTATTGTTGGAGATAGACGTGTTGCGAACATTTGTTTTATGTAGGGTACAAGTTTCAAATTATGTAAATACCTTTGGGAAGTCTTCAAATACTTCAAGAAGGCTCATATTATTCATAAAATGTAGCAAAAATACCACGTGATTTCTAGAACATGGTGAGTCAAATTAGTGAGTCACAAGGGAGCTTCAGTGGTGTCCTAGTGGAAGGTCGATGTGGCTAGTTCTCAAAGTCCAGCAATACTTTGCTTATTTGAGCACTTGAGTCATGTAATACCTCCATCCAAGTGTCTACCACGAATTTAGATGTATTAGGAAGGTTTTAGATTAGTTTCCCATGCTATAAAAAGAGGAGAAAAGTCGTGATCTTGTGGGATGTCCAAGAGAGTCATATGTGTATCTCTACACTACTGTAGTTTTGTATGCAGAGATTGCAGAGCTTGTATCTCCCTCATTATATATCCAAATTACATGTTTGATAGCTCATTGGAAAGCTCTTACTGTCTAATTTCTTTCTGGAAATTTTCATAATCATTGGATGTGTGAGCTGAGAGCAATACTCTCTGCAAGTAGTGTGTGTTCTCTGTTTTTTATCCCTGCTGAAGGTCTCCATTAAACCTCAAACTTGCAGAGGTCATATATCCTTGTGTATGTATGCCAATCATGTGTTCTTTGGCTTGTTAGAAAGCTCTTTAAGTCTACTTCTATTCTAGAAAGTTTCAAAGTCATTGGAGTTGTGAGTTAAGAGCAGTAGTCTCTGCAAGTGATGTGTGTCCTGAGGTTCATCTCTGTTTCAAGGTCTCCATTAAAGCTCCATATTGCAGAGGTTTGGAAAATTCCAAGTGAGTAAAGAGAAATTTGCTCTGCAAGAAAATTGGTGTGTGCATACAAGTTTGTGAAAAAGTCAACTAGGTCCTGTTGGGTTTCACCTACTTCTAGCTGTACTTTGGAGATCAATAAACTCCAACATTGGTATCAGAGCAAGTACTTGGAGGCTTGGAGAAGGTTATCATACCTTGACGAAGAATTTGAAGCTATCAAAGAAGCAGTTCATCATCAACACTACACAAAGGTAGAAGAAGATTGCAAGGAGGCATCTGAAGCAACATCCAAGCAAAGAAAGGTGCACATACCTCATTTACAAGGTAAATATTATATTTCTTCTCATCACACACATTGGAAAGGAGGCTTAAAGGAGGAAGCTTAGCATTTGTATTATGGGAGACCAACATGCACAAATAGAGAAGCTTGATAAGACCAATTATCAGGCATGGAAGTTTAGAATCACAGCATACTTGCAAGGTAGAGGCTTGTATGGTTTGATTGACAGCACAGATATCAAACCCACATTACCAGAGGACCCAAATCAGCAACAATTGAGGGAGTTTAGACTTTGGAATGAGAGAGACAAAAGGGTTATATTCATTTTATCACAAAATATTCAAGATTCAATGGTAGGACACATACAAGATCTAGACACAAGTAGAGATGTTTGGCTTGCATTGGAAAGGTTGTATGCTACAGGTACAAGAGCAAGGAAGATTCAACTCAAAAATGAGTTGAATAACATAAAGAAAGATACAAGGACATCGGTCAATGATTACATATTGAAAGTTAAAGAGATTGCAGATCAACTAGGATCAATTCAAGCTCATGTGGAGGACGACGACTTGGTTGCACATACTCTCAACGGACTCAAAGATGATGAGAGATGGAAACCCTTCATTACTTCAGTTTATGTCAGAGGAGAATTACCAGATTTTGATCAACTTATTGCCCTCATGGTCACGGAGGAGATGAATCTAAATGGTTCTACTTCAAATCAAAAAGGATCTCAAGGACAAGCTCTTTATGTAGGATCATCAAGAGGTGGAAACAGAGGTGGAAGAGGTTCAAATAGAGGTCGAGGAAGAAGGAGCGATGATCAAAGGACTTCAAGTGGCTTCTTCAACACAAGAGGAAGAGGAAGATCAAGCGCTAGAGGTACGAGAGGCTACTACAACTACAACCAAAGACAAAGGAGTGAAGATAATAAGAATAATTGCTATATATGTGGAAGGTATGGACACTATGCCAAAGATTGTTATCAAAATGAAAATAATCAAGGTGGTAATCGAAGAGGAGGCTATTCAAGAAGAGGTAAACAACAAGGAAATTATGCAGTTGAAGGTAAAAGTGATGATTATGATTCTCTTCTTATGATGAATGTAGAAACTAAGATGAATTGCAATAGCGATGTATGGTATGTAGATAGTGGTTGTTCTAATCACATGTCTCATGATGCTTCATGGTTTTCTAATATGCATAATCCGTCATGTAAAGGTCATGTTGAAACAGGAGATGATACAACACATAAGATTATGCAGGTTGGAGATGTTGTTATGCAGGATAAGAGCAAGAAAAATTGCTTGAAGGATGTACTTTATGTGCCAACGATCACTAAGAATTTGATGTCGGTTGGTCAAATGGTAGAAAAAGGTCTACAAGTGAGATTTAATCATGCAGGTTGCTTCATTGAGGATCCAAAGCAAAGGAGGTTAATTGCTAGAGGTCAAAAACAAGGTAGATTGTTTACATTCAAGGTAAACCCAAATCATACAAACTATTTCTCTTATGGTGTGCATCGAATAGCAGAGCTTGATCTATGGCACAAAAGTGGACACATGAATGTACACAGGTTAAAGGAGCTATCAAAGAAGAGGATTGTTGAAGGATTACCTGATCTTACTAAGCAACATATGGTGCATCTTTGTGAAGCATGTCAAATGGGTAAGCAGAGTAGACAACCTTTCAACATTCAAGCTATGTAAGTGATGGTTTGCTAGATCTCATACACACAGATGTGTGGGGACCTACTAAAGAGGCATCCTTGGTTGGTAATAAGTACTATGTATCATTCATTGACGATCATAGTAGAATGACATTTGTGTATTTTATTAAACATAAGAGTGAGGTCTTTGATTGTTTCAAGAAGTTCAAATCATATGTCGAAAAGCAAACAGGAAGGTATATTAAGAAGCTAAGATCCGATGGAGGGGGAGAGTATTTCTCTCAAGCTTTTACTGATTTTTTGTATGATGAAGGTATCAAAAGAGAAGTTACATGCAGGTATACTCCACAACAAAATGGAGTCGCAGAAAGAAGAAACAGAATCATAGCAGAAGCATCTAGAAGCATGCTTAATGATATGTGTTTGCCTAATTATTTTTGGGCTGAAGCTGTTAGCACAAGTGTTTACATTATGAATAGAGTTCCGACTGCTGGAGTTCATCATTTGACACCATATGAGGTATGGCATGGAAGGAAACCAAGTGTAAGTCATTTGAAAGTATTTGGCTGTGTATGTTATGTACATGTACCTAGTGAGGTGAGATCTAAACTTGATGCAAAATCAGAAAAATGTATATTCATTGGTTATGCAGATACTCAAAGAGGATATAGATGCTATAATCCTCATACCAATAAGGTTGTTGTGTCAAGAGATGTAAACTTTGATGAATCACTTTCATGGTATGCAGATAAGAATTGTTTGCAGGTCATGGATGAAAATGAAGAAGGTGTGGTTGAAGGAGATGAATGCATAGTTCAGCCATCAGGAAGTTTAAATGATGAAAGGAGTGGTTTAGATGAAGAAAGAGGATCACCTTTCAATGGAAGATTAAGGCAAGAGTCACCTCCAAGTGTTAAAAGTAAAGGTAAACTCAAACTTGTTGAAGTTAATGATGAAGGAGAGGAAATTAGTGATGTATGTGAGTATGGAGAATCATCAAAGGTTCCTAATAAGAAAGGAAGAGCATCTACATTGGAGGTAAGAAGAACTTCAAGAGTAAGTAAGCAACCTCAAAGGTATACTTATGAATCTTTCATGAATACTCATTATGCTTTTATGACAAAAGTTGAGCAGGAAAATGAACCCACATGTTATGATGAGGCCAAAGGAGATGAAAAGTGGGAGAAAGCAATGAGAGAAGAAATGGAAGCACTACATGATAACGAGACTTGGAATTTAGTTCCAAGTACACCAAAGCAAAAGGTAATTGGTTGTAAGTGGGTTTTTAAGATTAAAAGAAATAGTGATGGTAGTGTGTCTAGATATAAGGCTAGACTTGTAGCAAAAGGATATAATCAAACTCAAGGTGTGGACTATGAGGAAACATTTAGTCCAGTAGCAAATATGGCAACGGTGAGAACTTTGTTGGCTTTAGCTGCAAGTAAGAGGTGGAATATATATCAACTCGATATAAAGAATGCCTTTCTTAATGGTGAGTTAAATGAAGAAGTGTATATTTCACAACCAGATGGTTATGTGGATGCAAAATGTCCTAATCATGTATGCAGGTTAAAGAAGGCATTGTATGGTCTTAAGCAGGCACCAAGAGCATGGAATGCAAGGTTGGTAAAGTATCTTATGCTGCAAGGATACACAGCGAGTCATGCTGATCCTTCACTTTATGTAAAACATGTAGATGGCATGTGTGTCTATGTATGCATTTATGTGGATGACTTGTTGATTACAGGGAATGATGCAAAAGCAATTGATGAGATAAAAGGTAATTTGGGAAAAGAATTTAAAATTTCAGATCTTGGTTTGCTCAGATACTTTCTTGGGATTGAAATTGTGTATAGCGATGAAGGTATGTGGTTGATACAAAGAAAGTATATATGTGATATGCTGAAAAGGTTTGGTATGCAGGAATGTAAATTTGTTTCTACTCCAAAGGAATGTAATGTAAAGCTAAGCGCAAAGGAAGGTGATGAGTTGCATGATATGAATGTATATAGATCCATGGTAGGATCTTTGATTTATGCAACAAAAACTAGACCTGATATATGTTATGCAGTGGGAGTATTGTCACAGTTTATGCATGAACCTAGAGTACCTCATATGCATGCAGCGAAAAGAGTGCTTAGGTATTTGAAAGGTACCATGAACGAAGGATTATTTTATAGTCATGATGCTGATCTAACTCTTAAAGTCTTTAGTGATGCAGATTGGGCTGGAAGCAAAGATGACAGAAGATCCACAAGTGGATATGTGGTAATAGCAGGAAACAAGACATTAACATGGAGTTCAAAGAAACAGCCTACAGTTGCTTTATCTTCTACAGAGGCTGAGTATAGAGGTTTAGCATTGGCTACTACTGAGGTTATGTGGTTTAAAAAGTTGTTTCATGACTTGAATGTGCAGGTTGATGTACCACTGATATATGGGGATAATTTGAGCAGCATTCATATGACCTCAAATCCTATTTTTCATGCTAGAACAAAGCATATAGAGGTTCACTATCATTATGTTCGAGAGAAGGCCATGAACAATGAAGTGCAGGTTTCTTTTGTTGGAACGAAGGATCAAGTTGCAGATATCTTCACCAAATCCTTGGATGGACCAAAGCTTCAAAGATTCAACTATATTCTTGGCATGAAGGAAATACCCTTTGAAACTTGAGGGGGAGAATGTTGCGAACATTTGTTTTATGTAGGGTACAAGTTTCAAATTATGTAAATACCTTTGGGAAGTCTTCAAATACTTCAAGAAGGCTCATATTATTCATAAAATGTAGCAAAAATACCACGTGATTTCTAGAACATGGTGAGTCAAATTAGTGAGTCACAAGGGAGCTTCAGTGGTGTCCTAGTGGAAGGTCGATGTGGCTAGTTCTCAAAGTCCATCAATACTTTGCTTATTTGAGCACTTGAGTCATGTAATACCTCCATCCAAGTGTCTACCACGAATTTAGATGTATTAGGAAGGTTTTAGATTAGTTTCCCATGCTATAAAAAGAGGAGAAAAGTCGTGATCTTGTGGGATGTCCAAGAGAGTCATATGTGTATCTCTACACTACTGTAGTTTTGTATGCAGAGATTGCAGAGCTTGTATCTCCCTCATTATATATCCAAATTACATGTTTGATAGCTCATTGGAAAGCTCTTACTGTCTAATTTCTTCCTGGAAATTTTCATAATCATTGGATGTGTGAGCTGAGAGCAATACTCTCTGCAAGTAGTGTGTGTTCTCTGTTTTTTATCCCTGCTGAAGGTCTCCATTAAACCTCAAACTTGCAGAGGTCATATATCCTTGTGTATGTATGCAAATCATGTGTTCTTTGGCTTGTTAGAAAGCTCTTTAAGTCTACTTCTATTCTGGAAAGTTTCAAAGTCATTGGAGTTGTGAGTTAAGAGCAGTAGTCTCTGCAAGTGATGTGTGTCCTGAGGTTCATCTCTGTTTCAAGGTCTCCATTAAAGCTCCATATTGCAGAGGTTTGGAAAATTCCAAGTGAGTAAAGAGAAATTTGCTCTGCAAGAAAATTGGTGTGTGCATACAAGTTTGTGAAAAAGTCAACTAGGTCCTGTTGGGTTTCACCTACTTCTAGCTGTACTTTGGAGATCAATAAACTCCAACAAGACGTCTGCGGAAGCACACGAACAGCACAAGGAAGGAGAAGAAGCTTGGAGCACAACACACAAGACTGAATGTATTACTAGAGAATGTACAAAGATAAGTACCCCATTAGAGAAATAGGCATATATACAAGCCGGGGGGAAAAAACCTCCTAAAGAGGGAAAAAAGTGCCATGACGGTCCTAGTGTGTTCACACACATCACTACCTAAATATATCAACAAATCCCCCTTGGGAGTGATGCGGTGCACAAGGAGCTGGCACTCATGTATAAGGAAGTGTCTAGCTATGTGGAAATCACTCCACAAAAGGAAGTAAGCCCAAAGCTTCACGGACAGCTTCAAACTTCTCCCTAGGTAGAGCCTTTGTGAAAAGGTATGCAATGTTCTCCTGCATGGGCACATATGTCAAGCTAATCTCCCTAGCAGAGAACCTCTCCCTGACATAGTGATAATGCATCTCAATGTGCTTAGTGTGAGCATGGAACATAGGGTTCCTCGCAACTGCCAATGCGCTCTGACTGTTAGTGAAGATGGTGGTGGTAGAAGTATGACCAACACCCAAATCAGCCATAAGGCATCTGAGACACACACACTTAACAGTCGCTGTGAAAATTGCCCTATACTCAGCCTCACAACTAGAAGTGGCCATAGTAGGCTACTTCTTGCTCAACCAATATATACATGAGCTACCAAGCATGAAGCAAAAGCCACTAGTGGACACACGAGTGTCATAGCAACCAGCCCAATCAGAGTCAGAAAAAGCATGCAAATCTGGTGGTAGTGATCCCCCCTTGGGATAAAACAACCTAAGTAGCCGAGTACCACTCAAGTAGCAAAAGATGCGCTTAACCGCATGCCAATGCTTGACTCCTGGGCAATGCATAAACTTGCTCATCTGTGAGAGAGCAAACTGAATATCTAGCCGAGTAATGCATAAGTAAATCAAGCATCCAACAACGTGCTGATAGAGAACAACATCAAATGCATCTCCATCATCATGAAGACTCAATCGTAAACCTGTCTCCATAGGAGTGGCAATAGGCTTACAGTCTTCAAGGTGAAAACGCTGGAATAATGTGTCAATATATTTGGTTTTACACAAAGCCATTCCACCATCAACTTGCATAAACTGAATGCCCAAATAGTGATGCAAATGCCCCAAATCAGACATCTCAAAGGAGGCATGCAAATCAGCCTTAAAATCAGCAATATGCTTCTCAATAGGACTAGTGAGCAGCATGTCATCAACATAGACAACAATGATCAAAAGCACATCATTAGCACCCTTAACATATAAGGTGCTTTTAGTTGGACTATTCTCAAAACCATGTGCAATCAGATAGGCATGTATCTTCTCATACCAAGCACGTGGTGCTTGCTTTAAACCATATAATGCCTTCTTTAACCTGCACACCTGATTTTCATGCCCTCTTTGCACAAAGCCATGGGGCTGAAAAACATACACCTATTCAGGCAAGTCACCATTCAGAAATGTTGTTTTAATGTCCAACTGATGTAGATTCCAACCATGATGAGTTGCAAGTGCACATATGTTACGAACAGTAGTCATTCGGCAAGTAGATGCAAAGGTCTCATCAAAATCAATGCCTCTTTCATGAGCATAACCCTTTGCAACAAGTCTAGCCTTATATATGTCAACTGTACCATCAGGCTTACACTTCAGCTTGTATACCCACTTAGTCCCAATGGCCTTCTTGACAAGAGGCAAGTCACATAAAGACCAAGTACCATTCTTTATTATAGCATCATATCCAGATTGCATAGCAGCCATTGAACGAGTAGGATATGACAAAGATGCATGTAATTTGCTATCACACAAAGTCTGCACCAGCCATTTTGGCATAGTTTTTGCCTGCTCAATATCAGATCCCTCATCAACTAGTGCATCATGTAAATCTGCATAAAAAATGGAATGATCTGTATCATCACATGAAACCTGCAAAGGCTGAGAAGTTGCTTCATTGGGACTAGCACTAGACTATCCACCTGTAAAAAGAGGCAGCAAAGTATCATACATGTCTTTGGAGCTAACAGATGTCTCCTTAGTATATGAAAGCAATGGCTGAATAGCATCTTCCACAAAAACAACATCACGGCTAACCAGAATGCGTTTAGTCTATGGATACATACGATAGCCTTTACTTTCAGAACTGTACCCAACAAAAATACATTTTATTGCTTTATCATCCAATTTTCTATGTTGTTGTTCAGGCACTAATGCATATGCCAAACAACCAAAAACACACAGATGAGCAACAGATGGTTTGTGATCATGCCAAGCCTCATATGGAGTGATAGATTGTAGCGCTTTAGTGGGAGACCTGTTCTGTACATATGTTGCACACATGACAGCCTCAAGCCAGAAACTATGTGGTAAAGAGTGACTCTTGACCATACACCTCGCCATCTCCATGAGTTACCTGTTCTTTTGTTTAGCAACTCCATTCCATTGAGGTGTATTACATTGTACACTGGTGTTTTATAGCACGTTCATCCAAAAATGCATTAAAATCAAAAGACATATATTGCCCCCCTCCATCGGAATGGAGGGTGCCCATTTTACATGCTCATAGATTTTCAGCCAAAACCAAAAACTGTTTGAAGCACATGAACACTTCGGACTTTGCCTTCAATGGATATACCCATGCATGCCTAGAAAAATCATCAATGAAAGTCACGAAGTAAAGATAATTTCCAAAAGAAGGTGTCCGCATAGGACCACATATATCACTATGTACAAGCTGCAATTTCTGAGTAACTCGAACTAAACCATCTTTTGGAAATGAGGAACACTGCATTTTGCCCAAAATACAGCCTTCACAAACATGTTTTCTTGGTGCCACAAGTTTGGCAAAGAGGACACCATTTCAGATTTTTGCAAGCGTAGCAAACTAGCAAAATTCAGATGACCAAAGCGTGCATGCCAAAGCTTTGCATCTGACATAGCCTGAGAATCATGTACTACACATGCTGAATCATTCAGAGATCTTTCATAGTCTATGAGCTTATACAACCCACGACATAAAATGCCAGAAGCAATAATCACATCGCCATTTGACAGATCATGAACTGTACACCTGTCATCAACAAATTTCACAACCAAGCCCATCTTGGCTAATGCAGAAATTGATAACAGATTCTTCTTGATCCCTCGCACAAATAAAGCATCTGAAAGAGTGAAAGAACTACCATCAGGAGTAGTCAAAATGATCTTTCCAACTCCCATAACAGGATAAGAGGAGTTCTTGGTGCATGTAATAGTATTCCATGTAGGGGCAGGCTCGAGTGAAGAGAAGAAACTGCACTGTGAGGTAATATGTTTGGTCGCCCCACTGTCAAAGTACCAAACATCTGAGTCTACTGCAGACATACACTGCTCATGAGAAGATGGGTCAAACTGCAAACAATAGTAAACACCCATTCTTCTTCCTACACAAGATTAGCAGACTCTCTTTTTGGTGTAGCGGCTTCTGCAATAACCATTCAAGCCTCTTTCTTCTTTGCCTCTTTAGCAGCCAATTTTGGAAAGTTCTTTATGATATGATCATTCCCTTTATAGTACTTGCAAAACAATTTCTGCTTTTTTGATTTTTTTCTCATCTTTATCTTGGTTCTTCGAATGTGTAGCATTTGTAGATTTCTGCTTACTAGTAGAAGAGCTCCATTTTCCTTTGCCCTTCTGAGTAGCCAGGAAAGCTTGATCTGCAACATGCATAATGGACCTGTTCTTCTTGGACTGATCTTCCTGCAACAGAATAGAGACTAACTCCTCAAATGACAAGGCATTTGGATTGCCTTTCATCATCAACGGAAGAGTAGAAGCAAAACTCTGATATGAATTAGGAAGACCATTCAAAACACGCTACACAAGTGAGCTATTTGGTATAACCTCATCAACAGAAATCAAATGTTCCTTTAAGTCTTTGATCTTTGTTAGAAAATTGTCCATAGAATGATCTTCATTCATGTGCTCACTCTCCAACTATTTTCGGAGGTAAGCAACACGAGCCTCATTCCTCGCTTGCTACAATGTGGTAAGTGTATCCCAAGCATCCTTAGCTATTTTGCAAGAGCGAATGTGAGGAATAATGGCATGTTTGACAGACAAAGCTATCAATGCATGTGCCTGGGCATCTCTGCCATCCCAACGAATTTGCTCTACAGTAGATGCAGAAGAAACCGCAACACGAATAGGAATATGCAGAATATCATCATCTTCGACACCTTCTGCATCAGCTTTTGTACCTGTTGTTGTAATAGTTGCAGGTGTGATAGGATGTTTTTCAACACCCTGCACAATATTCCACAGGCCTTTTGCAACCAATACATGTCGCATCATATAAGACCATAACGGGTAGTTGGTACCATCCAACTTATCCTCAACAGCCAACATACGGAGTACATCACTACTTTCAGCCATGGCCGGTGACTAAAATACCTTGATGCAGAAAATTGACTATATCTCAAAAAGTTGAACGGAACTACCCAGACGAATTCTACTAGACTTGTAGCAGACTTCGAGACGCTTATACTGGCGAATAGAAACTGGTATATACCTTTGACACAAAAAGACAAAATAGCTTGCACAAGCACTGTGATGGTGCATTCGGAGGCTGAAACGAGCTCAGATCGCGATTTCGATGATTCTGAGACTGCAACCAGAGGAGTGTCAACGACACCCTAGATGAAGCGATGACCTGCTCTGATACCAATTGTTGGAGATAGACGTTTGCAAAAGCACGTGAACAACACAAGGAAGGAGTAGAAGCTTGGAGCACAACACACAATACTGAATGTATTACTAGAGAATGTACAAAGATAAGTAGCCCATTAGGGCAATAGGCGTATATACAAGCCGGGGGAAAAAAACCTCAGAATCTAGCACTTAGTCATCCTTTTTTAGCCTTATTGGTGTTTGGAATCTTCTAGCTCCATTATCATTCTAATTTGTTCTCTATCATCATAACATTAGAGGTATGAAGCACGTCTATTGGATCAGGTTCTAGTGCCAGTGTTTGAAGGAGGAGTTATCACTTGTAGGGCAAAGACCATTTTGAGATCTAAAAATTTGATGGCACAAACTTTGCTCTATGGAAGAATCGGATTAAAGATGTGCAGTTTCAGAGGAGGCAATGAAAGCCAGTAATTGGAATCTCAAAGAAGCCTCTTCACATGGATGAATATGATGGGGATGAGTTGGATGAAATGGCTAGGTCTAACATTTGATTGCACTTGGAAGATAATCTTTACTTTACAATATTGGACTGTGAAAGTGTAGAGGAGCTTTGGAAGAAGTTATGCAATACATATGAAAAAGAAACGACATCAAATAAAGTGTATCTAATGAGAAAATTATATGAACTTCACATGAAGGACACAGATAGTGTTGCTGCTCATCTAAATGAGTTAGATGTTATATTCTCCTAGTTACAGGCTCAAAAAATGGACATGGATAATTAAATGAAAGTAGTCTGGTTGTTATGCACTCTTCGATCATCATGGGATACATTTTGCATAGCTATTCACAATAGTGCATTTGGTGGTAAACTAGCCTATGATGACATATGTGGAGCACTCTTGGGCGAGGAGATTCGTAGAAAATCTATGGTTGGCACTCAGAGAGGAGATGCATATAATGTAATTGATTCTTACCAAAGAAACAATTAGCAATATGGTAGAAGCAAGAATAAGGAAAAGAATGGTCAACGGGATAAGAGTAGAAGGAAATCAAGAAAGAGGGATATTGGATGTCATTATTGTCATAAGAAAGGACAGATAAAGAAAGACTTCTATGCATTAAAGAATGCTAATTTAGGTAAAGGGAACAATGTTGATGGGCATGTTAAACAATTACTTGCACCATCTACTTCAATCGTGAAAATTGAAGAAATCAATGCTATTTTTGCTGATGTTGATGTGTTGACACTTGATAGTACTATGTTTGTGGAGGCTCTTATGGCTGATTCTCTTTCCCACATGTGGATACTAAATTCTGGTGCTTCTTTCCATGTGACACCACATATATAATGGTTGTCTACTTATACAACAAAGTCTCTTGGTACTGTGAGACTTGGTGACTCTTACCAATATGACATTATTGGGATTGGAGATGTGGTTGTGCAGTTCATTAATGGTTCAAAATTTACTATGCATAATGTATGCCATGTACCTCAATTATGACATAGTTTGATATCAGTTAGTCAACTTGATGACCTTGGTGACAAGGTGATTTTCTATGTTGAGTCCTTTCGCATATCAATGGGCAATATGGTTATTGTGAAAGGAAGAAAATTTTGCTCACTTTATCCTTTATTTTAGCACATAAAGAACACTTATTAGCTATTATTGGATAGCCTATGGCTTGTATTTGGCATGATCATTTGGACCACATATCTCATAGTGGAATGGAAAATCTTTCTGATTGTAGTTACTTATCTGTGTTATTTTTCTCTAATTTTTCATTTTAGGAGCATTGTTAATATGGAAAGAAAACTAAGAATGTGCATAAAGCACACATTGACTTTTCAATTCTGCCTTTAGATCTCTTCCATACAGATGTGTGTGGTTTAATTTCTACAACGTCATTAGTTGGTTCTCTTTATTTTGTCAATGATACATGATGCTACTAGAAAAGTCCGTGTATATCCTGTAAAACTGAAGGATGAGGTATTCACTACCTTCAGAAAATGGCTTGCTTCAGTTGGGACTAAAAAAGGAACTAAGCTCAAAGCTTTAGATTTAGATAATGGGGTGAGTAAACCTCACATGAATTCAGCCTTTTCTGTCAGTCTAGAGGAATTCATTGAGAGTTTAGAGATTCTTATACCCTAGTACAAAATGGTGTAACTGAAAGGATAAATAGAATGATTAATAATAGAGTAGTTTCTATGTTGCATCATGCAAACCTTTCACAAGGATTTTGGGCAGCAATAGTATTGACTTAGTTTATGCAATTAACCTTTCACCTAGTGCTACCAAAGGTCTAAAAGTTGCACAAGAGTTATGGACAAGGAAGCATATGATCATCTTCAAGTTTTTGGGTGTGAAGCATATGTTCATATACCCAAGAATCTTAGACAAAGCTTGAGCATAGTCAAAGAAATGCATTTTTCTTGGATATGGTTGAGAAGGAAAATTCCAATATCGGTTCTGGGATCCTGAAACATGATCAGTGACCAAAAGTGCCGATGTCATTTTCAATGAGTCTAAGATGCATAAACAACCCATTAAGGAGGTTGAAGTGAGAAGAGTGGTGTTTGAGGATACTAGTCCTCTAGTTAGCTTGCATAAAATGCTACACATAGGGATGTTCAAGAGAGTGTTTGATCAAACAAGTTTGCAAATATTCCTCTTTAGCAACAAGTGAGATGCTCTGCACATGTCTCACATCCATCTGATAGATATGTTGTAAGTTTGGATTTTTTTAATGCTAATAGATGCTAGATGTTGGTGAGCCTTCTTGCTACAAAGAGGCCATGCATACAAAGGATCATGTCAAGTGGGAGCGTGCCATGAAGAGTAAGTTGGATTCTATTCACAAGAATGGTACTTGGGATTTAGTACCTTTTCTAAAGGGCGGGAAAGATTTACCATGTAAATGGCTATATAAGCTCAAAATCACATCAAATAACTCTTCTTCAAAGTATAAAGCACAACTTGTTGCAAAGGGTTTTAAGCAACAAAATGGTGTTGATTTCAAGGAAAATCTTCTCTTGAGTGGTGAAATGGATGTGAAAAATACTTTCTTTGCATGGAGATCTTTCAGATGAGATCTATATGGAACAACAAGAGGGTTATGTAGTTCCTATCAAAAGAACATCTAGTTTGTAAGCTAAAGAAGATCTTATATGGAGTTAAATAGTCCCCTAGATAATGGTACCAAGATTTTGATGTTTTTATGCAGTCTCATGATGCCTATTCTTGAAGCAATGAGGATCATTGTCTCTACACAAAGAAATGCTCAAATGGGAGCTTGATATGCTTGAAACTTTATGTTGATGGTATGTTGTGAAGTCCTCCTATGACTTCTCAATTCGCAAAAAGAAGTTGAGTTAGACATTTGATATGAAAGATTTGGGGGATGCACAACATGTTCTTGGCATGCACATTACTCGTGATAGGAGTAAAAGATGCATATATGTGTCTCAAAGTGAGTACATATCCAAAGTTCTTCACATGTTCAATATGCAGGGTGCAAAGGCATTGAGTACAACTTTACCCACATATGTGAAATTGAGCAAAGATGATTGCTCCAAATCAGATGAGGAAAAGGAATTCATGACCAAAATTTCTTATCAATCTGCTATTCCTAGTCTCATGTATGCTATGGTAGCTATCATACCATACATTGCATTTGCAGCGGGAGTTGTGAGTAGATATATGTCTAATCTTGGCAAGAAGCATTGGGAATTGGTGAAGTTGATTTTGAGATATTTGAGTGGCACTAAGGACAAATGTCTATACTTGGGTAGAGGGAGAGCATCCATTGTTGGTTATATGGATTCTCATTATGATGGTTGTGTTGATAATCAAAAGTCTATATCAAGGTACATTTTTCAATTTGTTGGAGGTGTTATCTCTTGGAGATCTCGTCTTCAAGAATGTACATCTGTTTCCATGACAAACCTAGAGTATGTTGTAGCAAGTGAGGCATTTAAGGAAGCATTATGGCTTTCTCATCTTGTTTGTGATATGGGTCTACCGCAACATGTACCTTTTTTTCTCAGTGATAGTCTGAGTGTCATTGCTTTGGCTAAGAATCCGGTGCATCATGCAAAGACCAAGCACATTGAGATGAGGTATCACTTCATTAGATATTTCTTAGCCACTAAGCACATTATCCTTGAGAAGGTTCATACTGGAGATAATGTTGTAGATGCTTTGACTAAAGCTCTACCACAAGATAGCTTTGGACATTTTTGTCACTTGATGGGGGTTACTTGATTCATGATCTTACATAGTAACTTGTATATTGTGTAACATCTCATCAGGTGGGAGGTACAATCTACATACTTACATTTAGGTATTTCTTTAACATTATTTATTTTTCTTCCATAGTCACCTTGGCCATATTGTCCTTTACTAGGAGATTGCTACCATTAGTGTCCATGTGAAAGGCCAAATGGTTGCACAAAACTTTTTTATATGTTCTTTAATACAACATATAATGGTCTGGTTAGCCACAAACTCTATGCTTGACTGCATTTGTATGAACTTAGAAAGCGATGTTCGTGGTCTATGTACTCTGTGTTTTTGTTGTGTATTTTGCACCCCCTATGTGGACTACTATGTGTGGTGCCAAAGTTTGGGTTTGTACCACGAGGATATCATCATGGAGCTCTCGAGAAGCAGAGTTCACTTTGGTGCATAGCTATCAAAATACTTCATTGCCTCCATCGCTTTCATCGTTTAAAAAATACCTTTGAGTATTCTTTATTGAAACATGCAGCTAATGTATTATCATTTCTCAATACAGACGTTCATTGCATTCTATGACTTGAATAATACCATCAAGTAAAAGAACTTTCCATACGTTGTAGACTAAAAAACAAGCACATCTTGATAATCGGATTTCCCTTGGAACATAATTTCCTTCTCTTCAAAAGAATGGGCTCCACCTAGCCACATAGGATTGTTCTCAGAAAATGAGCCTCAAAGAATAGAAAAATATCAGCACAACCAATTCCAAGCTTCAATCCCTCCATGCGAGATGTAGAGCTGCTGAAGCAACTAAGTTCTTTCCAGAAAACATTGGAGATGCATCAACCAAGAGCAAATTTAACACAGAGAGGCTCCATATACACTGCAAAAGAGTGGCTGGTAGAACGTAGCAATAACATAAGAAAGTCATGTATCAGATACTATCTCGTGATAACGACTTAGAGACAACAATATCAATAGAGGATGGCCAAATAGGAAGCAAGTAATAGAAACGCTTGAGTCTCTATGGGTATTCCCTGCATGCAATCAATCAATCATACAACAACTGTCCACACACACAAAATTAGAGAACATGTCCAATTCTTTCGCGAAGAAGACAAAGGAAATAAGTTTGTATCACATTGAATATCATGCATATCTATAGGAGCATTACCTCTTGCAAATTTTGTATACACCACAGTAATATAAATGATCTGAATTAGTGGGTGCAACACACCTTGATTATATATATACATGAACATTAATAGCTAAGTAGATGTGCATGCTCTCCATTGAATCGGATGAGCTACAATCATTGTGAACAATGATATATATAATTAATCATCATACAAATGCTACACAGAGAGATCATAGCCAAGCAGGGGGTTGACACATGCATCTGCAGTTCTAAACAAAGTTGCCCAAACTTGTCATTAATCTCTTATGCTTATATACATGTACTCTCAAGTGGCAAAAGTCATCGCTTGTATATTTCTTTCTAAAGAGAGAAGTCAGCTTGATTCCCTCGATTTAAGGAAAGGTAATTTGTGGAGATTTTATGTGTTACTTTCCATGAAGAGTAAATCATGTACTTTTTATTTTGCTTATGTTTTATAAGCTTTGGTTCATCAAAACTCTAAGAGAAGAGTCATGTGGAAACTTTACGGAGAGCCTCTAAGGGTTGAATCATATTAGCATATTTCTTAAGTCCAGTGGTTATATGTAAAATACTTATGAGCTTTTCTATGAAAAATAAGAATAACTAAGATCGGTGGATTTGGAGATTGTTTGCCCCAACAACAATAACCTTTACTCTCACTACTATATCCAAAAAATGTACATTTCTTTTCCTTGTCATCAAGTTTGTGATTGTGTTGTAATGGGCAGAAGAGCATATGCCAAACAACCAAATATGCACATATGAATAAACATTGGCATTCATTCCAAGCCTGATAAGGTGTAATGACTATAATTCTTTTGTGGGACACTGATTCAATGCATAGTTTACACACATCAGTACTTCCATTCAAAACATATCTGGTAGATACTTTCCTGTAATCATACATCCTACCACTCTCAAGAAGTGTTCTATTTTTGTGCTCAACAACACCATTTTGTTGAGGTATATATGGAACTATACATTGGTGTGCAATACCTCTTTTAGAAAGAAAAGCATTAAATTCATGTGACATGTATTCACCACCAGGATCTATGCTAAGTGTCAAAAGCTTATTTTCACAAACATTTTCATCCATAACTAAAACTATTTTAAAGCAACAGAATACCTCATTCTTTGCTTTCATATGATACACCTACATATGACGTATTGCATCATCAATGAAGGTAAAAAATTATACATGCTTGCCAAAAGATGGAGTATTCACCGAACCACATAAATCATTATGAACAAGTTTGAAATTTTCATGTAGCATGTGTAGCACCATCTTTGGGAAAAGAAACAAGATGCATTTTTCCACGTATAAAACCTTCACATGCATACTTTTCAATGGAATCAATTGTGGGAACCAAGAACCATATTCTTCTTTTGCAAGTAAAACAAATGATTGAAGTTCAATCCCATGACTCCCTTTTTGCAATAGAAGAACTATGTAAGAAAAGCATTCGAAGAAACTCTCATATGTGTATCCAAGTGATACAAGCCATTGCATAATGTCCTCAACATCACTATAACATCGCCATTGCTGAAATAATGAACCATACATTCTTTCTCAAAAAACTGTACATGAATTCAATGCATTCTTGAGAGTAACAATACCTCCATTTTTAGTCATAATCTAAATCTCTCCAACTCCAATAATAGGATAAGAAGCATTTTTTGTGCATACAATATGTCCTCCCTTGGGTGCATCTTTCAAAGATCCCAAAAATCCTTTGCATGAAGTGATATGCTTTGAAGCACCACTATCAAAAGAACAATCTGAATCAACCTCATTCACATTCATACATGTAGAATGTAATGAATCAAAATGACATGTAACAACACATGCCCAAACATCTTGAGCAATATTAGCTTCATCATTCTTTGCATTATGCTTTAAACCTTTCTACATTCATCAACAATATGACCAACCTTTGGACAATACTTGCATCTCTTCTTCTTAAATTTTCATATCACCATCAATAGAGGAGGAAGTGCAAGAGGAAGAGTGAGGCTTTGATTTTGAAATGTGAACCACACTTGCTTTTTCCCTTTTGTGTAATATGAATTGCTTGTGTTCCCTCAAGAAAACCACTTCTATTCACTCTTGATTGCTCTTATTGCAAAAGAATAGAAAAAGATTAATCAAAAGCATACATATTTGGATTTATTTTTGCAACCAAACAAAGTCTAGTAACAAAGATTTGAAAGAGCTCTAATAATCCTTTGAATAGTGTAGAAATGAGTGATGCATTTGGAATGATCTCATCAATTTTTGCTAATTGCTCTTTTAAATCCTTGATGCATGTAACATATACATCTACTGACTCGATTTCATCCATACATCTTCAAGTTTCTTTCTCAATTAAGAAAAAGATGCCTCATTACGCACTACATACGAAGAGGCAAGTTTCTCCCAAGTTTTTCTTGAAGTAGTACATGACCAGATGTAGCTTTTCTTGAAGTAGTACATGACTAGATGTGTGGAAGAATATGCCGCCTTGTAGAAAGGGCAATCAATGCATGAGATTGAGCATCCTTTCCATCCCATATAAGTTGCTCTTTTAGAGGTGGAGAAGGCATAGCCATTGTACTTGAAGAAGATTTTGAATCTTTGACAGCAAGCTACATAGTAGAAGAATGATCGGGTCGCTTGTTGACATCTACCACTATGTTCCATAATTGCTTTGTAACAAAGACATGTTTCATCATGTAATAACACATTGGATAGTAGGTCCCATCAATATTATCCTTAATTTTGAAGCATTCCAAATCATTGTTGCTAGCCATTGCACCAAAGAACTCAAAAGTAGCAAGGTATGAACCTCAACAAAATTGAAATGTATCTCACAAAGTGTAACTCTGATGGCAAATTCGATGGCATGAATGGCTTTGAGGATAATGGGATTAAGAAATTTTAAAGGGAGAACCAGAAGGCACAAAGGTCAGATAGATAAATTACATTATGCACAACAATTTGAGATCAACAATATTCTTGCACTACCCTCAGTTGAAGATGAACCTATTAGTGTGAAAGATGCATTATACAGTTTTGTTTGCAAGAACGAAATGCAAGATCATATTGATTCCATACATAAGAATGAAACATGGAATCTATGTGAGCCATCAAAAGGTAAGAAAGCAATTGGTTTCAAGTGGATCTTCAAGAACAAAAGAAAAGCAGATGGTACTATTGATAGGTGTTAAGCCAGATTTCTAGTCAAATTTTATGCACAAGAGATAGGAATTAACTATGATGAAACACTTGCACCTACATCTATAATGACAATAGTCACAATAGTACTTTCATTTGCTGCATTTTGAAATTGAAAAGTATACAAGTTAAGTATCAATACAACTTTCCTTAGATCTACATGAAGATTTCTACATTCAATAGCCAGAAGTCTTTGAAGAGATAGGTAAAGAACACTTCGTATGCAAACATATCAAATCACTTTGAGTTTTGAAGTAAGCACTAGGAGATTGGTATGAAAAGATACATTTTTACCTATTATCTCTTGTCTTGAAAACTCAAATGTAGCTCCTACCCTCTATATTAAAGAAGAGTCAGATATCTTGATTATAATCGTTATGTATGTGGATGATATGATCATGAGAGGTCCCAAGGATTTAGACCTTCAATTCGTTAAGTCACAAATCAAGAATACATTTGATGTTAATGAACTTGGGATTTTACACTATGGATTAGCCATTGAGTTCAAATTCATGAATGACAATATATATATATATATATATATATATATATATATATATATATATATATATATATATACCACAACAAAAATACATTGAGAAACTTTTAGACAAGTGAAATGAGATAGTGTAAACTTATGTAGGCACCTACAGATGCTAATGTGTCATTATAGGAAAATGAAAAATAAGAACCTTTTGATGCCACCTTTTATAATCAAGAAATAGGATGTTGGATCTATCTATGTAGGACATGACTAGACATTCAGTTTGCAGTTTCTTAAGTATTAAGGTTCATGCACAAAACACTTACAATCCATTGGAAAGCAGTAAAGTGACATATTTACAAACAATTAAAAGTTCTGTAGATAGTTGAACCTTATGCCATTATGGCATTGAGTGGGGTATTGTTGGAAAACAATCCCAAAATTTCCCAAAGTTACAATATTTGAACAATCCTTAATTTAGGACAACTAAAATTTGGTAAAAAATGGGCAAAACTTTTATTGCACCACTCGAAAGTACTCTTTGAGAGCCTTCTAATGATCTATAACACTACAACATTGGGCTCAAATTTGACCCTCAAAAGTTAAGCCCTAATTTTCTTTTTCACCATGCTTTTCCTTTTTCAATTTTTCTTTTCACCAAAAGCATCTCCAAAAGAAAATTTTTGGCCTTAAAATTTGAGTGTCTCCCAAAATCAAGGTGCACAAAGACTAAAAGGAAGGTGCAAGTGTTTTTGCATGAAAAGAAAATTTCTTAGTGCGCCCAATCAAAGCTATATAAGGAGAAGCTATTTTCCAAGTTTAATCATCAATATACATGCTACTTTAGCTAAGCTCTTGGTTGATTATGAGCTAACAATACTCAAAAAGAACTCAAGGAGGAGTGCATATAGATTTGAAGGATTTTGAGACAGCCAAACCTTGTTCTTCTTCACATATTCTTTGTACGCATGCTGATTTTGGACAAGAATAGTATCTACATTAGAGTTTCTACTTGTAATGATGTTGTACTAAGTTTTGGCCTATTACTTGAACACTAGGAGGAACTATTGCTACTACCTCATTGTTGCTTGCCATTTCCCTAGAGAACTCAAAAGTAACAACATATGAAACTCAATAAACCCTTAAACGCAAGTTGAATTGTAGATCACAATCAATAACTCTATTGGTAATACTAGGTGCACAAACGGTTTGAGTAGAGGAGTAAAACCCTATCCAGCACACCTTATGAAAATGTTCTTTGAGTGCTAAACCTTTTACGTCTATGGTCGAAAACCAATTTAAATTGATAAAGCTTATGCATGTGCAAATGTAACAAGCAACATGTTGGGAAGGAGCAAAATCTTCTTTTGTACCACTTCTAAGTATGTGCAAGAGAGAGGAAGCATGGATAGAAGTATATATAAAATACATCCATTGAGCTAACATAAATGGTTGATCTACATCTTATGAGGGTTACTATTGATATATCGAAGTAGTGATGTGTGTGAACATCTAGGACCATCGGGGCATTTTTTTCCCTCTTTAGGAGGTTTTTTCCCTTAACTTGTATATACGCCTATCACCTCAATGGGTCACTTATCTTTGTACATTCTAGTGGTAATACATTTGGTATTGTGTGTTGTGCTCCAAGCTTCTTCTTCTTCTTCCTTGTGCTATTTACATGCTTCTGTAGACCTCAAAATTCAACAATTTGTATCAGACTATGTCGTTGCTTCATCTAAGGCATCCTCAACACCCCTCCGATCACAGTCTCTAAACAAAACATATTGTAACATAATCCTGGTAGGAGATGGTTGAACTACACCCTAAGAGAGAGGATTAGGAAGTAATCCTCAACCATGGCTTTTGGGGCAAGTGGTTAGCCCATCACATTCCTAACCAAGAGGTTGTGAGTTCAATTCCTTACATTGGTATCAGAGCCTAGGAAGTAGGCTTGGGAAGGGTGGAATGACCCAATGGCCTCTAGGAAAGGCGCTTGGGCACTCTACCATGTGAAAGGGTAGGAATTGTGGAAGGCGCGCGCATCGGTTTCAAGGATGGACCTTACAATGATTGGGGTGTATCTCTCAATCCGTAGGTCGGATTGAGGCGTGTAATATACCGTTGGAAAGCTCTCAGAACGAATTTTCCAATGAGCTAGCTTGGAAGTGTGAATTCCTTGGAAATCCTTGGGTGGAACTTGATTGAGTGGTCAAGATACCAAGCATGGGTGAGAACAAGGTTCAAGACTGAGGTTGAGAACAAGGGCTCGAGAAACCAAGGTTGCGAACAAGAAGGTTCAAGACACCAAGGTTGAGAGCAAGGGTTCAAGAGACCAAGGTTGCGAACAAGGTTCAAGAAACTGTGCGAGGTTGAGGAACATCAATTCAAGGGCACCTAGGGAGTTCAAGGGACTCATCACCGAGGCTAGAGGGATACAAGAGTAGATCATTGAGGACAATGATCGACCAAGGGGGGAAGAATGTAACATAATCCTGGTAGGAGATGGTTGAACTACACCCTAAGAGAGAGGATTAGGAAGTAATCCTCAACCATGGCTTTTGGGGCAAGTGGTTAGCCCATCACATTCCTAACCAAGAGGTTGTGAGTTCAATTCCTTACACATATCTTGCAGCAGATCCAATATTTCATGCAAGAATAAAACATATAGAGATACAGTATCATTTTCTGAGAGAAAAGGTAATGGAGAAAGAAATTGAAGTGGAGTACACTTCTACAAAGGATCAGATAGCAGATATAATGACAAAGAGCTTGGATGGTGTGAAGACCAGTAGAGTCAAAAGTATGGTAGGAGTAAAAAGAAACGAAGAAGACATGAAGAAATAGAGAATGTCAATTAGTAATTGAGGGGGAGCTGTTGGAGAACCAATCACAAATTGGACATAAATTTGAAGGTTAAAGTCTAAGAAGAAAAGCACATGCCTATGTGAAGGGACAATTTCACACATGTACTATATTTGTAAATTTAGACGTAACTTTAGTTCTAGAATTTTCAAAAGTCATGAGACAGAGAAAATCTATATAAGTTAGTTTGTATCAACTGACACGATGAGGAAGAGAAAGAGAGAGAGAGAGAGAGAGAGAGAGAGAGAGAGAGAGAATATGAGAATGAGAGATTTTGTATGACTGAGTATAGTTGGGCTTCTCTAAGTAAGAAAGAACCTATAAACTTTTGAGTTTTCTATAGGTATGAGAAGAACTAATTAAAGTTCTATTTATGAGACTCTTTCCTCCATCTCCATGCTTTGTCTATTGTGATAATGAGTTCAAAAGTTCAAGTTTTCCAGGCAACTCGATGCCTGGCATCGCGTTTGAGCTGATAAGTTACTTTCTTCTTCCATGTGCATCATATGTTGGTTTAGCTTTTTAAAATCATGAGGTTTCTGAAGAAACTTGATGTTAGCATCGAGTTTCAGCGTGAAGTCAATGCCTAGCATCGAATTCCCACATATAAGTGGTTTTCTTCATACCTAATGTTCACGGGGGTATTTCAGGTGCTGAAAAAGTGGCTGAAAACACACCAATTCCATGACTGGCATCGAATTCTTGTTGCAAGCAGACTAAGTTGAAAATTTTTATTTTTAGACACTCATTTTTACTTAAACAAGCAAAATTTTGTATTTTGGCAGTTATACATAGTTATCTTGTGAAGGCCATAACTTGGTGTGTAGTGAAGCACTTTTAGCAAGTAATAGCTTGTTGGAAAGCTCTTCTCTTCTACTTTCATTACTAGGAAATCATGGATAAATAATATTTGTGCTAATAGAATTAAGAAAAAGAGTGAAGGTATGTCATTTTAATGACTAGAAATTCTTGAAGAAGTAAAGTTCTTTGTTTAAGCAATCATTTCTCAAAGTTCTAAGAAGCATTGAGTTAATGGTGACCATAGAGGTTGTCTAGTGTCACCTCAATTCATTTCTTGTGATGTTTCATACATCAACACATGGTACCTTTCAAATACCTAAGAACTTTGTTCCTTGCATGCATATGAGGTACTCTAGGTTCATGCATAAACTATGACAATACTCCCACTGCATAGCATATATCAAGTCTAGTTTTTGTTGCATAAATCAAAGATTGTACCATGGATCTATATGCATTCATATCATCCAACTCATCACCTTCCTTTGCACTCAACTTTACATTACATTCCATTGGAGTAGAAACAATTTTATATTCGTGCATACCAAACCTTTTTAGCATATCACATATGTACTTTCTCTGTATCAACCACATACCTTCATGGCCATACACAATCTCAATCTCAAGAAAGTATCTAAGCAAACCAAGATCTGAAACTTTAAATTCCTTTCCCAAATTACCTTTAATCTTTTCAATTTCTTTTGTATCATTCCCTGTGGTCAAAAAGTCATCCACATAAATGCATACATAGACACACATGTCATCTACATGTTTTACATAAAATGAAGGATCAAAATGACTTCCTGTGTATCCTTGGAGCATAAGATACTTTACCAACCTTGCATTCCATGCCCTTGGTGCTTGTTTAAGAGCATACAATGCCTTTTTAACCTGCATACATGATTAGGATATTTTGCATCCACATAACCATTAGGTTGTGACTGTTGGAGTTAGACGTCTATTGAAGCACGCGAATGCTTTTGCTATTATTCTTTTTCTTATTTTGGCAACTCCATTTTGTTGTGGAGTATGCCTACATGTAACTTCTCTTTTGATACTTTCATCATATAAAAAATCAGTAAAAGCTTGAGAGAAATACTCTCCCCCTCCATCGGATCTTAGCTTCTTAACATACTTTCCTGTTTGCTTCTTGACAAATGATTTTAAATTTTTGAAACAATTAAGACTTCACTCTTATGTTTAATGAAATACAAAAATGTCATTCTACTATGATCATCAATGAATGATACATAGTACTTATTACCAACCAAGGATGCCTCTTTAGAAGGACCCCATATGTTTGTGTGTATAAGATCTAGCAATCCATTGCTTACATAGCTTGAATGCTTGAAAGGTTGTCTACTCTGCTTACCAATTTGACATGCTTCACAAAGATGCACCATATGTTGCTTAGTAAGATCAAGTAATCCTTCAACAATCCTCTTCTTTGATAGCTCCTTTAACTTGTGTACATTCATGTAGCCAATCCTTTTGTGCCATAGATCAAGCTCTCCTATTTGATCATACCATAAGAGAAGTATTTTGTATGATTTGGGTTTAACGTGAATGTAAACAATCTACCTTGTTTTTGACCTCTAGCAATTAACCTTCTTTGCTTTGGATCCTCAATAAAGCAAATTGCATGATTAAAGCTTCTTTTCAAACCTTTTTCTACCATTTGATCAACTGGCATCAAATTCTTAGTGATCGTTGGCACATAAAGTACATCCTTCAAGCAATTCATCTTGCACTTATCCTGCATAATAACATCTTCAACCTGCATAATCTTATGTGTTGTATCATCTCTTGTTATGACCTTTACATGAAGGATCATGCATACTTGAAAACCATGAAGTATCACGTGACATATGCTTAGAGGAACCACTATCTACATACCATACATCACTAATGGAATTCATCTTAGTTTCTACGTTCATCATAAGAAGAGAATCATAATCATCACTTTTACCTTCAACTGCATAATTTCGTTGTTGTTTACCTCTTCTTGAATAGCCTCCTCTTTGATTACCACCTTGATTATTCTCACTTTTATAGCAATCTTTGGCATAGTGTCCATATCTTCCACATATGTAGAAATGTACCTACAAAAAAACAAAAAACAAATGTTCTCAACACAATGCATGATTCTCAGGCTATGTTAGATGCAAATTTTTGGCATGCATGCTTTGGTTGTCTAAATTTCGCTAGTTTGTTATGCCTACAAAAATTTGAAATGGTTTCCTCTCTTCCCAAACTTGAGGCACCTAGTAAACATGTCTGTGAAGGCTGTATTTATGGCAAAATGCAGCATTGCTCATTCCGAAAAGATGGTTTAGTTCGAGCTACTAAAAAATTGGAGCTTGTTCACAATGATGTGTGTGGTCCTATATAGACACCCTCTTTTGGACACTATCTTTATTTCATGACTTTCATTGATTTTTTTTACAAGCATGCATGGGTATATCCATTGAAAGCAAAGTCCAAAGTGTATATGTGCTTCAAATAGTTTTTTTGGCTAAAAATATGTGAGCTTGTAAAATGGGCAATGTCCATTCTGATCGAGGAGGGAACATATGTCTTCTGATTTTAATGTATTTCTAGATGAACGTGGGATAAAACATCAATGTACATTGCCATACACACCTCAACAAAATGAAGTCGCTAAATGGAATAACAGGTCACTCACGGAGATGGTGAGGTGTATGGTCAAGAGTCAGACTTTACCACATAGTTTCTAGCTTGAGGTTGTTATGTGTGCATCATATGTAATTAATAGGTTTCCCACTAAATCATTGTATTCTATCACTCCATTTGAGGCTTGGCATGTTCACAAGCCATCTGTTGCTTACCTTTATGTTTTTGGTTGCCTGACATCTGCATTAGTGCCTCAAAAACAATGTAGGAAATTGGACAATAAAGTAGTGGAATGTATTTTTGATGGGTACAATTCCAAAAGCAAAGGCTATTGTCTATATTATCCACAGACCAAATGCATTTTGGTTAGTTGTGATGTTGTTTAATGGAAGATGCTATTCAGCCATTACTTTCATGTACTAAGGAGACATCAGTTTGGTCCAAAGATATGTATGACACCTTGTTGCCTCTTTTTATAGGTGGATAGTCTAGTGCTGGTCCTAATGAGGCATCTTTTCAGCCTTTACAGGTTTCATGTGATTATGTAGATCATTCCATTTCTGATGCAGATTTACATGATGCACTTGTTGATGAGAGAACTGATCCAGAGGAGGCAAAAAGTATGCCTAAATGGCTGGTGTAGACTTTACAAGATAGCAAATTAGATGCACCTTTGTCATATCATACTCTTTGAGGCTCTCATAGTGCTTCTTTTGCATGATATTGCTATGCTATGGCTGCCTCTAGTCTCTGTGATGAGAATGAGCTTGTTTTGTTTGATGAAGCACAAAATTATGAAATTGGATGGTTGCTATGTAAATAGAATATGATGCTATTATGAAAAATGGCACTTGGCCTTTATGTGACCTTCCTCCTGGCAAGAACGCCATTGATACTAAGTGGGTATACAATCTGAAGCATAAGCGTGATGGAAACATTAATAAGTATAAGGCTAGGCTTGTTGCAAACGGTTATTCTTAAGAAAGGGGCATTGATTTTGATAAGAACTTTGCTCCTACATGCGGAATGATTACTCATCATAGCATTTGTGCATGTGCAGCTCATCATGGTTGGAATGTACATCACTTGGACATTAAAATTGCATTTCTAAATGGTGACTTGCATGAAGAAGTGCATGTTTCTCAGCCCCATGGCTTTGTGTAGAATGGGCATGAAAACCAAGTGTGCAGGTTGAAAAAGGCATTATATGGCTTGAAGCAAGCATCACATGCTTGGTATGAAAAAATACATGCCTATCTCATTGCACATGGTTTTGAGAACAGTCCAACTAAGAGCACCCTATATGTTAAGTGTGCAAATGATGTGCTTCTAATCATTATTGTCTATCTTGATGACATGCTACTCACAGGACCTCATGAAAAGCATATTGCTGATTTTAAGGATGATTTGCATGCCTCTTTTGAGATGTCAGATTTTGGGCATTTTCATCATTATTTGGGCATTCAATTTATGCAAGTTGATGGTGGAATAGTTTTGTGCCAAACAAAATACATTGACATATTATTAAAGTGTTTTGGCCTTGAAGACAATAAACCTATTCACACTCGTATGGAGAGAGGTTTATGATTGAGTCGTCATGATGTTGGAGATGCATTTGATGTTGTTCTCTATTAGCAAGTTGTTGGATGCTTGATTTATTTATGCACTACTTAGCCAGATATTTAGTTTGCTATCTCACAGATGAGCAAGTTTATGCATTGCCTAGGTGTTAAGCATTGGCACGTGGTTAAGCACATCTTTATCTACTTGAGTGGTACCTTGATACTTGAATTGTTTTATCCCGAAGCGGGATCACTACCACGAGATTTACATGGTTTTTCTGATTGTGATTGGCTTGGTTGCTATGACACTCATGTGTCCACCAGTGGTTCTTTATTCATGCTTGGTAGCTCATGAATATCCTGGTTGAGCAAGAAGCAACCTATTGTGGCCACTTCTAGTTGTGAGGCTAAGTATAGGACAACTTTCACAATGATAGTTGAGTGTGTTATGGTTGATTTGGGTGTTGGTTAGTCTTTTGCCACCACCATCTTCACTGAGAGTCAAAGCACATTGGTAGTTGCAAGCCTTGTGTCCATGCTCGCACTTAGCACATTGAGGTGCACTATCATTATGTTAGGGACATGTTCTCTACTAGACATATTATTTTGGCATATGTGCCCACACAGGAGAACATTGCAGACCTTTTGACAAAGGCTCTCCTTAGGGAGAAACTTCAAGCTTTTTGCAAAGCTTTGGACTTACTTCCTTTTGTGGATTGATTCCACATAGTTTTATTTGATGTTTTATTGGATAATGTATTTAATCCTCTACAAGAGGATAACAAGGATATTGATGTCGACACTGTAGAAAAAGTTCAAGAATATAAAAGTCCCAATTATAATGTTCCAGATCCTCAAAATGTGACTCATGGACAACATAATCATCAAACTCATGAGTAGCAATGGTGGACAAAGGTCAAAGGGAGGAAAAAGCAGCATTCTGACTCCGCTTCTCATAACAGCTTTGTCTTTCAATCTTCGGATGAAGAGGAAGATATTGAACCGGTAACTAAGGATAAGGAGAGTATAAATTATTTTGAATCTTGTAAGGAAGTCCCTGAGGGCGTACCTATGACACAATATGCTAAAAATAATGTGCATTCATAGTGTCCTTCCAAATCCAAGAGAAATGATATGGTCACATTATCTGGTTGTGTCTTAAAGCCCACCAAAAATGAAAGAAAATGATTAAGAACACCCAAAGATTTGTTAACTACACTATTGACACTCAAGGTCAAGCACAAGGTGCAGGAACACATCAAAGAAGTGGACACCCAAGAAGAAGGAGCATGTAGGGAGTACATGTCAAAGTTTTAGAAGAAATCCATACAAAAATAATGATTATGATCACTAAAAAACCATTGTAAATATCATTTCATATTTTTGAAACTCCATTTTGTTCAAGCCAAGGAGTCCTCGAGCTTGAGGAGCATTAGAAGTATCTACATATAAATTTTTGTAATTTTTAGACTTCGTTTGAGCCCTCAAATAGGCCCTAGAACCTAATTTTTAACTATGCTCAACACTAGGTCTGGATAGGGCCAAAACTAGTCAACAAACTATAAAAAGAGTTAGAGAGCTCATTTTTTAGTTTAGCTTCTTAGTAGTTTGTGAGAGATTTGAGCTTTTGTAAGAGAATTCTTTGCAATAGAAAGCTTTCCATTGCTCCTTTCTTTGATCTTGCCTTGCGTGCGTGTGTGTGGATGTATGTGCATGCTAGTGTGCTTTTGATCACTCACACATTTGTGCCTTCCATGCTCATGGTCTTCATACCAATCCTCACGTCTCCACAGATTGAGAAGTAAAGGAGGGTGTACTCACGCTTGAGGTAACCAAATTTTGGTGCTGTTGTTGGGGAGTGTTGCCTGAGGACGAATGTTGTGATGGTAAGATCATAGATTTGCTACATTGAAAATTCTCAGAATTGCGATTCTCAGGTTCTGCTCAAAATTGCAATTCTCTTTTTCAGAACAACATGATTCTCTGGTCATTCTCAAAATCGTGATTTTTTAGCAATTCTCAAAAACACGATCCTCTCACAAAATCATGATTTTCAGGTCATTCTTAAAATCATGATTTTTGGGGTGTCTCAAAAATAGGATTCTCTATCACGATTGCATTTTTCATGATTCTCTATCAAGATCACGTTTTTCAGGATTCTCTGATACGATCACATTTTTCATGATTCTCTGTTAGGATTGTGTTTTTCATGATTCTTTGACAGGATCGCGTTTTTCATGATTCTCTATCAGGACCGCATTTTTCATGATTATTTGTTAGGATCACGTCTTTTGGGTTCATGATCGCAATCCTCACTCAAAATCGTGATTTCCAATTTGTCTCAAGATCGTGATTTTCAATCAAAATCATGATTTTCTCATAGTATCCTCTTTCCCTATTTTGACCCACAGGAGCCTAATTTGACATAAATTTTCATCAAAAGTCCATTTTTTGAGCTCTATAGCTTGTTGGAAAGCCTAATTTGAAGTTGACCCTCATGTGGGATCAAGAACCCAAGGGAGCTCAAGAGAATGTTTTATCAATACAAAGGGGAAAATTGAGATTTGTAAATAAAGCTTATGAACCTGAGATCTCGTAGACACTTAGGCAAGGATAGACAAAGCATTAGATCTTTTGAGGCTAGTGTCAACCATACAGCTAGGTCATGGGCACAACAACTTAGTGTTGCGATATCAAGCTCAACATGTGATGATCCAGGATGACACGTACTAGTTTTTCGTTTCTCTGACATGTATAGTGGTCACGTCGGTATATGTTAGGGATACTTCATTGAGCTTTATTGGATTTATCTACCGAGAGTGATGGCACATTTGTTTCTTGCCAGCTCACTCATTCGCGGACATTAGGTTTTTCCTTATGTACTGGTCTTTATATATTGCACTGGTTGTATTCTTGTTTTTAGGTCATTCTTGTACATTCCTTTTATGTAATAGAAGAAGAAGAATATCCTTCTTCCTTGCCTCAATCTGTGTGTGTGCTTCTCCTTGAGAGTGAGAGTGTGTGTGTGAGCTCTCGTCCTTATCTCCTTCCTCGTGACATGGTATCAGAGCCAGCGTGGCTGTACAGAGCTCGTGGAGAAGGTGACGGTGAAGACTACGCGGCAAGGCGTGGAGAAAATGCGATTTCACAAACGGCCTCCGTTTGCTACGAAAATCGCTGTGAAGGTAGAAGACCTCAAAATATTTTTGAGAGTTGTCTCTTTAGGGTCACTAGTTTTTGTCAGATCAAAGTTTCGGAACCATCTCGACCTCCGTTTTGAGCCCACAGAAAAACCAGGTCAGTTCCAGAAATTGTAACTTGCGTTGTGTTCTGTGACACTCATATATTCCAGATTCAGAATTTCAAGCGATTTCGTGTACTGTTGATACACGAAAACTGTGTTTTTCTGAGATCAAAGTGTCACGTCATAGTGCGACAGTGTTCAAGCAGAAGTGCTGCTTGTAGTGTGTTGCCGTGTTGTGAATTGTTGCAGAAATGGCAAACACAGATGGAATGAGTCAGCTTATGAGTGATAAGCTGGACAAGAACAACTTCCATGCTTGGAGATTCAGAATGACGAATTTCCTGATGGGAAAAGGCTATTGGAAGTACATCGAAGGAGAGAATGAAAATGCTCCGCAGTTACCAGAAAGGAATCGGACTGCAGAACAGTTAAGAGCATATGAGGAATGGAATCAAGGAGCACGAAAGGTAATGTATTGGCTATCTGTTAGCATACATGATAGCATGATTGGACACATACAGGATGCCAAGACTCCAAAAGAGGCTTGGAACAGTTTGGTCACTTTGTACGAGACCTATACAAAGGCACGGAAATTGCAACTCAAGAACGAGCTACATACATTGGAGAAAAAGAGCATGTCGGTAAGTGACTACACCCTAAAAATCAAAAGCATATGTGAGTCACTTGCATCTATTGGCGTGAATGTAGATGATGATGATAAGGTGGAAGTGTGCCTTCGTGGATTAGGAGCTGTATATAAGCAGTTCAGAACTTCTATACAGACCAGGGAAAATATTCTGAATTTTGCTGATTTGGTCTCTATGCTGATCATTGAAGAAAAGAATCTTGGTGAGGATTCAAACTCCCAAGGAAAGCCCAGTTCTGAGCAGGTATTCTACTCTGGCAGAGGAAGAGGCAGAGGTAGAGGTTTTGGAAGTGGAAGAGGAAACAGTAACCAAGACCAAGGTCAACAACAGAATCATGCAGGAGGAAGAGGACAGTTTTGAGGCAGGGGGAGCCAAAGAGGTCGCAGAAATTTCCAAAGAAATGATTCAGGTAATGATAGTAAAGGATGCTGGAATTGAAAGAACTTGGAGAAGCTGGTCGAAGGTAGAAAAGTGCGTTTCGAAGCGATGAAGTTTGGTCAAGCCAACCGGCACAAGACCAGCCCTTGAGCTTTTGGAGACTCAAATAGACCTTATAGGCATGCTATAAGTGCAAAGAAACACACTATGTACCTTGGAGCATCAAGGAGAATGAGTCGATACAAAACAGATAGGTTCGTGGGTCGACTAGCTCAAAAAACTTACTATCTATGGAAGAGACAATGAACTTCAAATGCCCATAGCGACCAGCGTGATTACAATTAGAAAAAATCCTTTTATGGGAGTGATACACATAGGGTTGAGTGTATGGAATGCACAAAAGTATAAGGAATAAGCAAAATATGCTATAGGAATGAATGCGACATTCACCGGTGGTACTTCCTATTTTTCAGGAATACGCAGAGATTGACCCCGAGGCAGAAAAACTGAGATTTCTCCAAATCTGCTGAACCAAATGCTTTGAAAATTTACAGGCATAAACTAGACACTAATACCTTTCCAATGAGTCCTCTTGCACTCAATTTGGAGCTCTGAGGAGAGAGCAGCAGCCTCTGCAAGATTACTGTTGGCGAAGAAGATGATGCAGAAAATTGAAGGAGCAAGACAATGATGGTCACAAGTGTATGTATATTGCTTCCATGTATAATACAAGTGATTTCAACTCCTTATATAGCCTCTAGGAGTGTTCCACGACTTTTACAACTTGAATTTGAATTCAAATGAAGGTGGGAATGGTTGTTGGAGGGAATCAATTCACTTCCCTACAATCTAGGAAAAGTGAAGATCTTGATTGATCTACTTTTAGGTGATTGATTGCTTGATTGAATGCAACTTCAACCACCAAAATTTCGTGGGATTTTGGCCCTATATTTGTACCTTTACATGTGTACAACTCAAGGCTTTTACAACGGTAAATGAGCCATCAAAATATTCTCAAAAAATACAATAAATGAGCATATGAAAAAGAACTCTCCAACGGATATTCTTTTGACGCGATAGCCTTTGATGTAGATCAAATCCACCTCAAGCATAGTGTAAGCTTGATGTTCCAACAGCTCCCCCTCAAGCTAAAGTATGCTTGAGTCTTCATTCTCTGATAGGTTGAATACCTGCCATAGCTTTGAATCTACAAAGCTTTATTCCATCAAGTGCCTTCGTCATCATATCTGCTACTTGCTTTTCAGTCGGAACAAAAGAAATGTCGATCTCCTTTGCCATGAGCTTCTCCCTGATGAAGTGGTAATGGACTTCTATGTGCTTGGTTCTCGCATGGAAAATAGGATTTGCCGCTAGATGCATGGAACTTACATTATCTCCAAATATGTGAGGTTTGGAACTCACAAGTCCCAAATCTGTATACAATGCTTTTAACCATATTGCCTCTTGAGTTGCTATGGTCAAGCCTCTGTACTCTGCTTCAGTTGAAGATAAAGCAACTGTTGGTTGCTTCTTGGAACTCCATACACTAGCTTCGAACCTGCAAATGCTAAGTAACCAGATGTACTTTTTCTATCATCCTTAGCTCCTGCCCAATCTGCATCTGAGTAGATTTTGATATCCAAATCTGAAGAGTAAGGATAGAATATACCTTCGTTGATTGTACCTTTGAGATACTTAAGTACTCTCTTAGCCGCATCCATGTGTGGTCTTCTTGGTGAGTGCATGAACTGACTAAGCACTCCCACACTATATGAGATGTCTGCCCTTGTATGAGTAGCATATATCAAGCTACCTACCAAACTTTGATACTCTTTTATGTCTTCAATTTTCTCACCTTCATAAACACTAAGTTTATGATTCATCTCCAAAGGTGTACCTGCAGGTTTAGTGTTCTCCATTTTGAACTTGAGAAGAAGATCCTGAATGTATCTTCTTTGAGTCAAATACATTCCTTCATCTGTATATATCACCTGCATACCTAGGAAATATGTGAGCTCACCTAGGTCACTGATTTTGAACTCCTCTTGCATGTGTCTCTTGATCCTTTGAATGCCATTTAGATCATCACCTGTCACAATAATATCATCTACATATACACATAGATAGATAACCTCATTGTGATCCCTTTTGATGAATAGAGAAGGATCGGAGCTGCTAGCTTTGAACCCTTGGTCTTGAAGATATGTAACCAACCTGTAATTCCAAGCTCTTGGAGCTTGTTTCAATCCATACAATGCTTTCTTAAGTCTGCAAACATAAGATGGATGATTAGGGTTTTCAAAACCTGGTGGTTGTGACATGTATACCTCTTCACTTATCCAACCATTTAAGAATGCATTTTTCACATCAAGTTGGAGGAGTCTCCAATTCCTTGCAGCAGCTACACTTATCAATGTCCTGATTGTAGTCATCTTTGCGACTGGTGAGAATGTTTCCTCATAGTCTATACCATGAGTTTGTGAGCATCCTTTGGCAACTAATCTTGCCTTGTACCTGCAAACTGATCCATCTGAATTTCTTTTAACTTTATATACCCATCGGCAACCAATTACCTTTTGATTCGGTGACATTGGAACCAAATCCCAAGTGTCCATTTCCTTCAATGCATCTATCTCTTCGTTCATGGCCTTTTCCCAATTAGGGTTTCCCTTTGCCTCTTCATAGGTTGAGGGTTCCTCTGAAATAGAGTCTTTTGCCAAGTAGATTGAATGCTTTGTAACAAATGTGGAATCATATCCATACCTTTCTGGTTGTTTCTTCTCTCTTGCTGATTTTCTAGGTGCTTGTTTGGAGCATTCTCCAACCTCTTGCATCTTTGCTTTGCCTCTTGACTTCCATAGCTTGTAATCCCTTTCTCTTTCATCTTGGTCATCGTCTGTATCACTTCTTGGATCCTGGACCTGTGTATCATGCTTGCTTCCTAATTGATGAGAGTCATAATCAAGATCATATGGTAGTGTTACCTTTTGTTTGTCTTCATCATACCAAGACCTGTGTTCTTCAAACACAACATCTCTACTTGTAGTGAATTGCTTGGTTGAAGGATTGAAGAACCTGTAACCCATCTGAGTTGAATCATATCCAATAAACACTGCCTTTGTTGCCCTTTCATCTAGCTTACCTCTTATTTGTGATGGTACATGAACATAAGCTAAACAACCAAAAACCTTGCAATGTCCAAGACTAGGTTTTCTTCCATGCCATGCTTCATAAGGAGTCATACCTTGAAGTGATTTGGATGGTAGTCGATTGACAAGGTACACTGCAGTTGAAATAGCTTCTGCCCATAGATAATGTGGCAACTTCTTCTCTTCAAGCATTGTTCGGGCTGATCCAACCAATGTCTTGTTTCTCCTCTCTGCAATTCCATTTAGTTGAGGAGAGTACCTGGTAGTCACTTCCCTTTTGATACCTTTATCCTGCAAGAACTCATCAAAATCTTTGGAGAAGTATTCTCCCCCTCCATCAGATCTGAGCTTCTTTAGTGATCTACCTGTATGATTCTCCACATGTGCAAGATACTTCTTGAAGCAATCAAATACTTCATTCTTACTCTTGATAAAGTATAGAACAGTCCATCTACTATGGTCGTCAATAAATGAGACATAATACCTTGATCCTGCCAATGAAGGTTCTTGACTTGGTCCCCATACATCTGTATGTACTAAGTCCAATAAGTTGTTGTGGATGTAGCCTTTGTGGTTGAATGGTTGTCTTTGTGCCTTCCCAATCTGACATGCATCACACCTGTTGATCATGTGTTGCTTTGATATGTTCGGCAGTCCTAGAACACTTTGATCCCTGCATATATCCTTCAAGGTTCTTTCATTCACATGAGCAAGTCTCTTATGCCACACTTCAAGCTCACTTAGGGTTTGAGACCCAAAGTTGAATAGAGCTATGTTCCTAGTATCTCCTACTTCAAAAGTAAAGAGCCTACCATGCTTCTCACCTCGGGCTATCTTCTTGAAGCCTTGACATGGATCTTCCACAAAAGCTCCATGTTGGGTGAACCTAACTTGCAAGCCTTTTTCAACTATTTGGCCTACACTGATTAGGTTTTTAGTGATAGTGGGTACATAGAGAACCTTACTCAAAATGTTTGTCCTGCCATTGGAAGCTTTGACATTACCAATCTTCTCCACATTGTGCTTCGTGTCATCCCCTGTTTGCACTTCATGTCTATGCTTTGGACTTTCCAAGTCAGATAGAAGAGCAATGTTGCCTGCAACATGATTCGAGCATCCTGAATCTATGTAGAACAAATGATCATCTTCTTTACCTTCTTTGTGGCTTAGGTTCATAAGAAGTAATGAGTCTTCATGTGGTTGATCTTCTGAATAATTGTTGTAGTCCCTTCTATTATAGCTTCTATTGTTGTTGTTGAAGTTGTGTCCACCTCTGCCTCTATTGCCGCCATATCCACCTCTTCCACTTCCTTTCTGGGTCTTCCCATTGAACCAGCAATTCTGAGTGGTGTGGTTGGTCTTATCGCATATGGCACAAGGTTGAACATTCTGACCTTTGGCTTTGTCTTGCTTTGGTCCTTTCTTCTTCCCTTTCCACTTGCTCTTGCTTGCGAAGTTGGCTTGGGAAGTCTCTTCTTCGTCTTCTTCCTTCTTCTTGCCTTTCTGCTTCTTATCCTTCTTATCTGCATATAGAGCACTAGTTGAATTACCATGATAAGAGTTACCTTCCTTTATGCTATTGTTGGCTTCTTGATTGAAGAGTTGTCCAAGAAAGATGTTGAAGTCTGGAGTCTGCACATCCATGATGAGATCATAGGCCGTCGTGAAGGATTGCCATTGCTTATCACTTCGAATGCCGTTGAGAATTTGCCTCATGATGACCTCTTCTTCAATCAACTCTCCAATGGATGCTAACTGATCCGCAACCTCTTTGACCTTGGTAACAAACTCTGTGATGGTTTGTTTAGGTGTCTTCTTCATTTGGTTGAACTCGTTCCAAAGATGATTCTTTCTTGCTTTGGTACTAGCAGAAAAGAACGTCTCCAGGGCATCCCAAGTCTCTTGAGATGTCTTGCATCCTCTAATATGTGGTAATAGAAAGTCAGAAATAGAGTTTAGTATGTACGACCTTGCTTGAGCATCCCTTGCGCACCAAAGTGTGAGCTTATCTGTCTCCTCTTGTGTAGGTCCTCCTTTGGATCTTGGAATAGGCATAGCTTCATCACCTGCTACAATTCCATAAAGATTTCTACCTTGCAAATAGGCCTCCATTCTGATTTGCCAAGCCGCGTAGTTGTGTCGATCAAGCTTCTCGATCATTGAGGGAAAGCCGTCACCCATCTTGAACTAGCTCTGATACCACTGAAAGAACTTGGAGAAGCTGGTCGAAGGTAGAAAAGTGCGTTTCGAAGCGATGAAGTTTGGTCAAGCCAACCGGCACAAGACCAGCCCTTGAGCTTTTGGAGACTCAAATAGACCTTATAGGCATGCTATAAGTGCAAAGAAACACACTATGTACCTTGGAGCATCAAGGAGAATGAGTCGATACAAAACAGATAGGTTCGTGGGTCGACTAGCTCAAAAAACTTACTATCTATGGAAGAGACAATGAACTTCAAATGCCCATAGCGACCAGCGTGATTACAATTAGAAAAAATCCTTTTATGGGAGTGATACACATAGGGTTGAGTGTATGGAATGCACAAAAGTATAAGGAATAAGCAAAATATGCTATAGGAATGAATGCGACATTCACCGGTGGTACTTCCTATTTTTCAGGAATACGCAGAGATTGACCCCGAGGCAGAAAAACTGAGATTTCTCCAAATCTGCTGAACCAAATGCTTTGAAAATTTACAGGCATAAACTAAACTTTAATACCTTTCCAATGAGTCCTCTTGCACTCAATTTGGAGCTCTGAGGAGAGAGCAGCAGCCTCTGCAAGATTACTGTTGGCGAAGAAGATGATGCAGAAAATTGAAGGAGCAAGACAATGATGGTCACAAGTGTATGTATATTGCTTCCATGTATAATACAAGTGATTTCAACTCCTTATATAGCCTCTAGGAGTGTTCCACGACTTTTACAACTTGAATTTGAATTCAAATGAAGGTGGGAATGGTTGTTGGAGGGAATCAATTCACTTCCCTACAATCTAGGAAAAGTGAAGATCTTGATTGATCTACTTTTAGGTGATTGATTGCTTGATTGAATGCAACTTCAACCACCAAAATTTCGTGGGATTTTGGCCCTATATTTGTACCTTTACATGTGTACAACTCAAGGCTTTTACAACGGTAAATGAGCCATCAAAATATTCTCAAAAAATACAATAAATGAGCATATGAAAAAGAACTCTCCAACGGATATTCTTTTGACGCGATAGCCTTTGATGTAGATCAAATCCACCTCAAGCATAGTGTAAGCTTGATGTTCCAACAGGAATTGTGGTAAACCTGGACACTTTGAACGTGATTGCAGGTTAAAGAATCAAAATAACAGAAGGCAGCAAAACAACTATGCATCCACAAGTGCAGATGATTCTGAGAAGCTGTTTATGGTTCAACATCACATGATGAATACGATGTCTGCTGGTGTTTCAAAATCGAATGATAATGTCTGGTATGTTGATTAAGGTGCTTCAAATCACATGACCAGTCATGCAGAATGGTTTAGTAGTTTGCAAAAAATGCCAGTTCCTGGATATGTTGAAACAGGTGATGACACATCGCATGCTATTGAGCATACAGGAAACATAGCATTGTCTATGGAGGACGGAAAGGTAAAACATCTTGCTGATGTGCTGCATGTTCCAAATATAACGAAGAATCTGGTTTCTGTTGGACAAATGGTTGACCAGGGATTACAAGTCAGGTTCAATGCTGATGGATTATATGTAGAAGAGTACAAGCAGGATGGACGATTGGTTGCCAAAGGAAACAAAGTGGGTAGGATGTTCACCTTAAATGTGAAGATTCCTGAAATGAATGTAGCCATGTTTGCAAAAGGTGCAGGAGTTATTGCAGATATAGAGATATGGCACAAACTGATTGGACATGCAAACTTGCAAAGGCTGAAACTGATGCAGTCAAAGGAGATTTCCATGGACTACCAAATTTCAAAGTTGTAGAAATGCAAAAGGTATGTGCAGCATGTCAATTTGGTAAACAATCAAGAGCATCATTTCCACATGACAAGCATGTTAGTGAGAATGTACTAGAAGTAGTACATACAGATGTTTAGGGTCCGGCAAAGACCACATCTATGGGCAGTTGCAGGTTTTATGTTACTTTCATTGATGACCATACACGCAAAGTATGGGTATATTTCATGAAAGAGAAGAGCGAGGTGTTTACTCACTTCCAAAATTTTAAAGTTATGGTGGAAAAGCAGACAGGGAAGTACATTCAAACATTAAGATCTGATGGAGGAGGTGAATACATGTCAAATGAGTTCAACAGTTTTCTAAAAAATCATGGAATTCGGCGTCAGTTTTCATGCAGGTACACACCACAACAGAATGGTGTTGCTGAATGCAAAAATAGACATATTGCAGAAATAGCAAGAGCCTTGATGGCTGAGAAGAATATGCCTCATTGTTATTGGGCAGAAGCTGTGCATATTGCTGTATACATCATGAACAGAACTCCGACTGCTGCTGTACATCAAGTTACACCTGAAGAGTAGTTTACAGGTAAAAAGCCAAACTTATCACATCTAAAAGTTTTTGTCTGTATTGCATATGTACATGTTCCAGATGAGTTGAGGACGAAGCTTGATCCGAAAGCAAAAAAATGTGTCTTCATTGGATATTCCCTTGAGCAAAAGGGGTACAAATGTTATAACCCACTCACACGACAGGTGAAGGTGAGCAGAGATGTGGTATTTGATGAAATGTCAAGCTTTTATGCAGATGCCAAAGAAGGACTGAATCTTGAACCAAATGACAAAGAAAATGCTGAAAAATCTAGTGTAGAATCTCAAGTTTTGAGTGGACCGGATGCATCACCAAGAAATAGTTCCAACTCAAATCCATGGAGTGGAAGATTGCGTGGAGATTTCAGTCCAGCAAATTCATCAAATACATCCAAGAAAGGTAAAGAAAAGCTTTCTGCTGGTAGTAAAACAGGTGCAAGTTTTGAAGACGTTGATGGAGATTCAAGCGGTTCAGAAAAGAGTCTTGATGAGGAACTTGGATTGCCCTCTGTGAAGACTCCGAGAGTAAGAAGGGCACATGCAGATGATACAAGAAGAAGTGACCCAGGACCAAGAAGATCTGGGAGGATCCATAATTCAGTGCAACAATTGACATATGATAGTTACATGGCTCGCCATTGTGCCTACATGACAAAGGTAATACAAGATGCTGAACCTTCTTGTTTTGAAGATGCAATTGGTAATGCAGATTGGGAAAAAGCTATGGATGAGGATATGGCTGCACTTTATGGAAATGATACATGGAAGCTGGTTCCATTGCCGCAAGGAAAGAAATCCATAGGCTGCAAATGGGTTTACAAGGTAAAGCATAATGCTAATGGTAGCATAAGCAGGTATAAAGCACGATTGGTAGCTAAAGGTTATGCACAGACATATGGCATTGATTATGAGGAAACATTCAGCCCTGTAGCTAAAATGTCTACTGTCAGAACACTTGTTGCATTAGCTACAACAAAAGGATGGACTTTGCATCAGATGGATGTGAAGAATGCTTTCCTACATGGTGAGTTACAGGAAGAAGTATATATGGACCAGCCACAAGGATATGAAGATTCAAAGCATCCAGAATATGTTTGCAGGTTGCAAAAGGCTTTGTATGGGCTGAAGCAGGCTCCGCGTGCATGGCATGCAAAGATTGCTGATTACTTAACCAGCATTGGGTTTTCTATGTGTGATGTAGATCATTCACTATATGCAAGGAAGGCTGATGATGGCATCACTATTGTGGCTATTTATGTTGATGATCTGATTGTAGGTGGTGATAATGAAGAAAGCATCAAAGAGGTAAAGAAACTTCTTATGCAGGAATTTGACATGAAAGATCTTGGTGTGCTACGCTATTTCTTGGGCATTGAGTTTATACATACAGAAACAGGTATATGGATGTTGCAAAGGCAATATGCCTTGAATATGCTACAAAAGTATGGCATGGCTGATTGTAAGCCAATTTCTATGCCTTTAGATCAGAATTTGAAATTGGATACTACATCAGGTGAAGCATTGGAAAATGCTACTATGTACAGGAAAATTGTGGGAAGTCTTATATATCTTACAATTACAAGGCCTGATTTAAGCTACACTGTTGGACTTGAAAGTCAGTTTATGCAGGTTCCTAGGAAGCCACATTTGGATGCTCTGAGGTGCACTCTATGTTATGTGAGTGCTACTTTGGATTATGCATTGTTTTATGAAGCTGGTGTAGATTTGCAGGTTCATGGATACACCGATGCAGATTGGGCTCGTAGTACTCCAGATAGAAGATCTACTAGTGGATTTCTTTTCTCACTTGGAGGTGCAGCTATTACATGGAGCATTAAGAAGCAACCCACTGTTGCTTTGTCGAGTACAGAGGCTGAGTACAGAGGTGCTACAATGGCAGCATGTGAGGCATCATGGCTGGAGATGTTACTTGCAGATTTAGGTGTTGAAGTGCAAAAGCCTATCACTATCTATTGTGATAATCTTAGGAGCATAGAGTTAGCACGGAACCCTGTTTTCCATGCTAGAACAAAGCATATCGAGGTACATTATCACTTCATCAGAGAGAAGGTATTAGCAGGTGATATTGATCTTGTTTATGTGAGAACAGATGGGCAGGTTGCTGATATTTTCACCAAAGCATTTGGAGCTGAGAAGTTGAAGAAGTTTCGGAAGATGCTTGGATTACAGGATATGGCATTGAGCTTGAGGGGGAGTGTTGAGATATCAAGATCAACATGTGATGATCCAGGATGACACGTACCAGTTTTTCGTTTCTCTGACATGTATAGTGGTCACGTCGGTATATGTCAGGGATACTTCATTGAGCTTTATTAGATTTATCTACCGAGAGTGATGGCACATTTGTTTCTTGCCAGCTCACTCATTCGCGGACATTAGGTTTTTCCTTATGTACTGGTCTTTATATATTGCACTGGTTGTATTCTTGTTTTTAGGTCATTCTTGTACATTCCTTTTATGTAATAGAAGAAGAAGAAGAAGATCCTTCTTCCTTGCCTCAATCTGTGTGTGTGTTTCTCCTTGAGAGTGAGAGTGTGTGTGTGAGCTCTCTTCCTTATCTCCTTCCTCGTGACACTTAGTGGTCATCTCTACGTGCTAAGTTTAGACATAAGTGACTCAGAATTGTCCTTTAGAATGGAAAGACCTATAGGTAGCTCAGATATTGCCTATTTATAGACACCAGAAGGTCCCTATAAAACACAATTGGATTATACTAGGACTAACCGATTAGGTGCATGCATCTATGAGGATGGTCTAAGTCAATTGGTTGTCCAACTCAAAAATCTCGATCAACCCTTGGGACTTGAACACCCGGTGGTGAAGTTTGAATACAGTTCATATATTGATAAGCAAGGAACCATGTATGTGGTTACTAACTTACCACTTAGGATGGATGAGTTTGGAATGAGATAGGAGACTTAGAGCAAGGAGACCTAGGACGAGAACCCAAGACACCTAGAGGTAAGTCAGTTTTGACTAGAGTGATCACTCTAGATTGGATCCCTCAAGACAACAAAAGCATATAACTATTCTTGAATAGAGAAATGGAGGAAGCTTTTTGGAGATTCAAGCCACATCAACCTAGAAATATAGGAGGAGTCATCATCTATGAGTTTAAAGATTTTGAGATACTAGGCAAAGTTGTATATCTAGATAACAAATCACAAAGAATGTTCTTGGTAACAAAGCATGATAGGCATGTATAAACTTGGTAGGGTGAACTGATCTTCCCTCCACCAAGATCTAATGTCTCCCATGGCCTCCAAGGTGTAGGATCATCCCAAGCTCATGAAACCTAGAGGGAAAGAGTCAAAGAGAGACCTGACTTGAGCTTTGCATACACAGTGGGCAGAGACAGATCATAACTTGAAAGTGAAAGACCTCAAATAGAGAGACAAAGAGCACATAGGCATCAAAGAGAGGAACATAAATTTCCATTGCCTAGACCTCGAGAGTATCCAAGAACCCTTAGAACCTCTCAAGTGGTCAAGACAATGAAAAACTACTTTGATGTTCAGGAGATCCCTATGATCATGTGACCGAGTTCAAACACGTTTTAAGAGTTGAACAGGTTGAGGACTTGTTCACCCAATTTGAGGCATTTGGGTTGACTCTCAAGGGTACTACCTTAGCTTGGTTTCAAGCCCTAAATAGTCGTAACTACCAAAATATAGTTCAATTGCTAGAATCATTCATTGTGGAATTTTCCAAGAGTGGCAACAACCATAACACATCATCGTTGATCCACAGCTTCAAGTAGACAGCCAAGAAATAGTGCGACTTGCGGGAAGACGGTTCGGATAGTACTTAGAAAGATGCCCTATTCTAGAGTTACCCACACTAGCAAAACAAGTGACCTTGTTTTTAGATGGCTTAGTAAGAACCAAATTAAGATCATATGTGTAGTTGAAAGAACCTAGATCCATAGAGGAGTGTGTGCAGATGTGCATTGACATAGAAGACAACTTGGGTGAGGAGCTAGAGTTGTCCAAACTCTATAAGGATTCTGACAGCTCTACTAGTCATACTTCCAGAACCTCCACTGAGATAGATGAAATAGCTGAGCAAGTTGTCAAGAAGCTAGGAGTTCAAAATAGGCAAACACCAAGGGTCACCTCATTGAAGCAATGTTACAATTGTGGAGGAGACCACATGGCTAATGTGTGCCTGATGATGGCTCAATCCCAAGGAAACCCTAATGCTCCATATTGTACTATTGAGAGAAAATACACCAACTATACAACTCAAGATTGCCCATACAATAGGTAGGCTATTAGACAAACTTATCAGCAACCTTACCAACATGGTAGGTATCAAGATCAATACCAACATCCATATTATAGGCCACAACAACAATGTCAAGCACCATATAGGCTACAACCAGTCTTAGGAAACCAACAACCACCTCCTGCCAATGTGATTCGAGTTAAGTATGCAATGGCAGAGGAGAATCCTAATAGAGCATTAGTACCAATGACCCCTTTGGTCTCAGAAAATGACCCTCATGCTCAGAGTTCTGACTACACCCATGAAGATAGTCCACAAGCTTATTACACAAAGTCACCTGAGCATAATAAGATTCATCTGTATCAATATGAGGCATTACCTGTGGAACAAAATTGGGAGCCAAGATACTCCAATGTCTTGTACAAAAATCCAAACCCTCCAAGAGCTTGGAATTTCAGGCTTGTTTCATTCTTGCAGGACAAAGGCTTTCAACCAAGCAAGGCAGATCCTTCACTCTTTATTAAAAAGAGTAATTCTGAGATCATCTACCTATGTGTATATGTAGATGATATTATATTGACAGGAAATGATGCAGATGGTATGAAGAAGATCAAGGATCAGATGAGAGAAGAGTTCAAGATAAGTGATTTGGGTTCACTTACCTACTTCCTAGGTTTGGAAGTTGTCTACAAAGATCATGGTTTGTTTCTCACTCAAAGGAAGTAGATTAAGGACATGTTGGCAAAATTCAAGATGCAAGATTGTAAGATTGCAGGTACTCCAATGGAGGTCAATCACAAATTGAGCTCACATGAAGGTGAAATCATAGAGGACATCACGTCATATCAAAGTCTAGTGGGTAGTCTCAACTATGCCACATTGACAAGAGTAGATATATGTTATAGTGTGAGTGTGCTAAGTCAATTTATGCACACACCAAGGAAACCACATATGGATGCTGCCAAAAGGATTCTCAAGTATCTCAAAGGAACCATAAATGAAGGACTTTATTATCCTTATGTATCTGATTTAGGTTTGAAGCTATTTTCTCATGCAGATTGGGCTGGCTCCAAGGAAGATAGAAGGAGCACTTCAGGTTATCTTACCTTTGCAGGTTCAAAGCTTATTTCATGGTCATCCAAGAAGCAACCCACAGTTGCTCTCTCTTCTACTGAAGGTGAATATAGAGGTCTTGCCATAGCTACACAAGAAGCTATGTGGATGAAGACATTATTCAAAGATCTTGGATTGGAGTTTGGAACTCCAACTATTTTTGGTGACAATATGAGTTCTATTCATTTGGCTGCTAATCCTATTTTTCATCCAAGGACTAAACATATTGAAGTTCATTATCACTATGTACGAGAGAAGGTTCTAAGCAAAGAGATTCAAATATCATATGTGTCCACTCATCAACAATGTTCAGATATTCTAACCAAAGCATTGGATGGTACAAAGCTTTGCAAATTCAAGGCTATGATTGGTTTGCAGGTAATCTTGGAAGATTGAAGACCTCAAGCATACTTGGCTTGAGGGGGAGCTGTTGGAGCAAGTCTATGACAAGCCTAAGTATTGGCTTGAGTCCCACAAAGTCATGAAAAAAGCTTTAAAATGAAGACTATGTAAAGTTCACTTGTGAACTACCTCTTGTAACTTTTGAAGAGTTTACTTAATGTAAAAGTGAAAGAATCTTAAGTGGTTGAGTCCACTTCATCAAGAATGGAAAGAGGAGCCACGAATTCGTGATTTGTGGTAGGTAATCAATCATTAATTGATTGGAGAGTGATTGAGGGAAGTTAGCCTCCCAAACTCAACTATAAATAGATGGCAGTTTTAGTCGTGGTGAGAGAGACCTATGTGAAGACCTCCAAGAGCTAAGCTTTATGCCATATCAAGGTGTGATTACAAGGCACACATATGTATCAGTAATTTATTGTATTGTACAAGCAATATACTTTCATTTTCATGATTATTTGAGTTCATCTTTCCATGTTCTTGTGAAGTGTACTACTCACTGCCATTACTCTCAGTTTTTCTTAGTCAGCTTGCAGAGATGTTTTCTCTGAGCTTGGTGCATCATTTTCAGTGACTTAACTTGGTAAAGTTAGCTCTATAAGTCTACTATATTCTCACAAATTTTCATGTCATTTGGATGTTGCCATCTTCAGTTATGCTCATTTGAAGTCAACAGGGTCTGTTCATCTTCACTTCTCTGTCAGGTACCCGACTTTTTCACTCATCTTGTCAGAGTCATTTCTCAGTGGTTACTTATCCAAATGCAGTGATTTAAAGCTTGTTGGATTGAGCTTACTGTCTAGTATAACCGTACAAATTTTCATAATCATTGGATTCCTACATGTTGCGTTATTTTGATGTTTTTGCTCACTGGTCTCAAACTGTAGCAGCCCGTGAAAATCGGGATGATGTCATCACTTGTTAAAACTCATTCTTAGTGTGTGGTTTATTATTTTTTATGAGATTACTCTTGAAAGTTAGCTCTTTAAGTTACCTAGACTTCCCCAAGAGGAATTAAGCTAATTGCTGCTGTGCTTAGAGAATTATGTAAAACACTGGATAGGTGTATGAACCAAGAATAGCAAGTTTTCACCTCTGAGCTAACTCCAACTTATCTGTTTTGACATATATTTTTGAGAGTGATCTTCCAAGGTACATAGGGTGTCTAATACATCCATTGGCAAGATAAAAGGGCCCACCATATACTCCTGGAGTTCATTTGGCTGGTGTAGATCAAGGATTTTGCAACACCTCTTCATCTTCAAGCACATACCTATCCATCTCTTCACAACAATGGTGCCTCTTGCACCTACAAGGGTTGCCATTCCTCTTGGGATGGTCTTACTTTCCCGGTCACATAGGCTTGCCATTCCTCTTTGAATGGTCAACAAAGTGATTAGTATCACTTATAGCATGCCTCAATGATCAACATATGTACTAGAGAGTAGGAAAAGAGATTATATCACTTCGAATCACATAAAGCAACAAAATTGTCTTACATATGAAAGCTTCATCTCCAATGCACATGCATTGCATACTCCATGAGCTCATAGCTCCAAGATTTCCTTTGCCATCTCTGCATCTTCTTCAAGATCTCTTTGCCCAACCATAGGCTCCACTCCCAATGCTCTGCAACCAAAGCTCTTATACCAAAATGTGGAGAAATTTCACTCCAATACACTCCAATACACACAACAGAATTTAGACTTCCTCTTCTAGAATCTGCCCTGTAAGACATATGCTTACTAAAACCTGATTCCATCACAACTCAATGATCCAATGGCTGTGAAAATTGGTCCACACATAGAAGACACTTGTAGCTTTCTAAGAAGCTATAGAACACTCCATTTGGAGTTCATTTGACTAGGTAACCGACTATACAAAGTAAGACTACCTATCAACTCAGGTATAGCAAAAAACTGAGGTTCAACCGACTACACAAAGTAAGACTACCTATCAACTCAAGTATAGAAAAAAACTGAGGTTCACAAGAAATCTTCCCAGTAACTGCTGGAGAATGATCTGATAGAAATATTTGAGATGCAGAGAGTATGGGCGATAAGCTTTCCAACAAGATATCATATGCATTAATTGGAGAAGTACATAGAGAGATATGACCTTCAGAAGGTGGCTATGTACAAACAAGGTATGCGGCTGGAATACCTTTGTGCCTTCTAGCATCCAAATGAGGTACCTCTTGATATCCATTGGTGAGAGAATGACCAGCATATGCTTCCACATCATCTCCTTGTCATCTCCACAAATTTTCATGTTCAAATGAGCTCTTTATATAGAGCTATGGGCATGGGACTTTTCACTTACCCTTCATCTTCTCTCCCCTCTCGACTTTCCACTTCTTGCCTTTTGTCCTTCCATTGACTTGGGTGGCTTTTGGTGCTCCACATCACTCTATATGGATAAGGTCACGTACTTTTGGAGTATTCCATCTCTCTAAACATATTTGGGCTTTTATCCGAAGCATAAATACATTTTTCCTTTTTAATTCAACACTCTACTCTAGGGTTAAGAGTGCGCTCTATACATTTTCAAGGGCTAGCTTCATTTTGAGCTTACAACAAATAGATAAATGATGAGGAAGTACACAATGAAGGTTGAGTATGTGTCAAGCCTCACAATTGGAGCTTGCACATGTTCCATAATTTTCAACATGTGCCACGTATGAACCATGTGGCCAAATGCCATGTCTCGGAAATAATGGCTTAACAATCGCGGCTCACTCATGTGTCGCATGATGTAACGATTTGCATGTATGTAACTGCTATATTGAATCATTAATACATACAGAAGTTGTTGCATGTATCTTTGTGTTATCTGGGGCCTCTATAGGACCCTTCTTTTCTGCATCCACAAACCACAAAGATATAGGGACTCTACACTTAATATTTGGTGCTACAATTGGATTAATGGGCATGCATTTATGAAAGAATTTTCCTTGTTGATGCAGATGGACATATCTAGCATATCCAAAATTGTTAGACGACAGCATATTCTGCCAGAAAAAAGAGCATTTCCACACCATTTAGGACCTGTCTATCACTGGTATAGATCCAGGTACTATATCAGAAAAATGGGTTAGTGAGGCAGATTGGTTGTCTGTCTTCAAGGTATCTCGACTCAAGGGGAAGATGAAAGTTAAATATGTCAGGCAAGAGTTTTATGACGCACTGATGGTGTTACATCAGAAAGTCTACCAGGAGGTACCAACAAACTACGAATTGTCTGTATAATTTGCTAGAGCCTTTGCATTTGAAAACTGTACCACTGGTCAAACATCAAAAAATCTAGCTATGTACCAAGTGGCATGGGTTATAGCTACAGAAGCTTCTATTGAAAGATGCAACAAGATGGGTACATTTCAGTCGAAGATGCAAAGGTTTTATAGTTGTTTGAACGATGATGCTTCACCACTTTTAGAGCCTTTGGATGCGAACTTGCAAGAACAGAAAGAAAATGTTGGGTTAAATGCTCGACAAGGTATGCCAGTTGCTGCCATAAGGCGAGTGGAGGGTACTACGGTTATACGTACTTTAGAACTATTACTTGATAGTGAATAGAATAAGTTGGATAGGGTCAAGCTTGATTTGGATCAAGCCAAGCTATCAAAGGCTGCTGAGTCTAAGGTGACTACAGTAGTCATTAAGATGAGAAAAACATTACAGGTATCCATAGATGAATTGAAATGTGATGTGGGAATGTCTCCTGAGAGGAGGATTCAGTTGGAGACACAAATTCAAATATATACTGTTAATCTAGAGCTGTTAGCGGTTGAGCTAGATGAGAATGACAAGGTGCCTAAATTGGAGGTAATATTTAGCTTTATTGACATTGGGTGGCACATTTTTCTAAGGTTCAATACTAATCATTTGGATTGTTACATACAGAGGCTGAATATAAGTTTCATGAGAATCGGCAGAAGAGTGCAAATCGACATCTATCCTTTGTAAAGAACATGTTAAGCATGATGGATTCAAATGAATTGTCACCATTATTGCCATTACCTCCCCCAGAGTTACCATCAGCCCTCTTAGTTAGAGTTTCATCCATGTGTATAGCATGTGGTTTGAATATTGAGGATAGGGTGAGTTTAATAGTGCACCTTATGCCATGCAACCATGCATATCACTTTATTTTTTTTGTAGCACATTCGTGTGTCAGTCAACTATTTAGGACCTGAATGTGGTGCTGAAATACCAGAACATGTGCAGCAAACAATCTCTAGATTCTTTGATGGTGGATTCAACTCTCACAGAGGTAAACTTGTCGTGTTGATTAATATTAATAATATTACTTTTTATCCATGGCTATGGCTTCTTGGTTAGTTGTTTGTAAGTAGATATTACTAATTAGGTTGCGTTACCTATTACTAAGTAGCTAGTTATTTTTTTAATATGAAGGAAGTTCGGCATTAGCCTACTCTCTCGGACTTGAATTAAATAAAGAAAAGTACAAGAGAAGGGGACTAGTGCCCACGGGACCCCCCAAATGCCACAAAGCAAGGGAAGCTTTTACAGAGCTTAGATGGCATTACAAAGAAGGTTAATGACCCTCTCATCACGCTCATGAGGGGCCCATTTGGGTTTAAGCTTGTTATTGATCAAAAGGAGAACTTGATGATGCATGAAGGGGGGGGGGGATTTCTTACACTTAACAATCCTTTTGCCAAGGAGGAATAGCGATTTCTCAATTGACCACTCTTTGGGGGAGTCACCGAAGTTGAAAGCATATCTTTCCTGCCAGATTTTCCATAGGACCTCCCCTCTGATGGCGTTCCAGAGAGTCGCAGAGCAGCCGATAGCTTCTCCCAGCAGGGCTTGCTGCCAACTGAGATGTTTCTGAAGTCTAATTTTCTTTCCAATCGTCTGCCAGAGTCTCTTGGAGTTGGGGCAGGTAAAGAAGATGTGTGAAACATCTTCGATAGACCAGTAGCAGCGTTTGCACCAGGGAGGAATCCCACAAAATTTGCTAGCCTTAAGGTGGGTCTAGATTCCATGATGAAGAGTTTGCCGTAAGAGGACAGACTTTTTGATTTCTATGAGGGGGTTCCAGATAGCCATGAACTTCATGTCCCACCGAAGCCGCATCCATGACAGCTACCACTTCTTGTTGAGGTTATCCTGATAGTCAATCGTTTCTTTGATGTTCCAGATTTTTGATAGGCTATTCCCATTGTGCCATTTGAGACCACGCGAGTTCAATGTGTCGTGTTGCAAAAGAATAAGGATTACGACCACCACATGCTTGAGAGATGACTCTCCTCCCAACCTTATGCCTGTATATATAGCTGCTTGAACTAATGAGGACCACAAATGTAACTAGAGTCCACAAGTGCATGTGCAATCTCCTCCACTCCTTTCATATCCACCACTAGAGTCTATTAGTGGTTGGAGTGATCTCGACCACTACTTTAGTACCTTCCACTAGAGTCCACTAGTGGTTGTTGTACTCACCTCTTGAGTTAAGTCCACTGGAGCTCTTTGGGCAAAACCCTCTTCCCATGCTCCCCATGGGAGTTGAACCCAAGACCTCTTCCTTCACAACCATGAGACTTAACCACTAGGCTAAGTGGATTACTTGAATATGAGAGCACATGACTTATGCTTGAGTCTACTCTTGAGATCTTTGGTCCTACAGATGAGTGACCAAACGATATCCGATTTCAGATCTGTCTGAAGCCATCGGATCCCTAGATCATAGACTTACTTTATTATATTCTTCCCCCCTTGGGAAAGATTTTCGTCCTCGAAAATAAAGCTATATATATAACTGTAGGCAACCCCCGAGCCTCATGTTCTAAAACTGGAAGAACATGGTCATGTTCTAGAACTGGAAGAACATGTCTCATCTCTGTGGTGGCATCCTTGCCCAAATGATTCAAAACACTATCTGGTTTTGTACTTTGATGAACGGGACAAAGTACAAACCAGTGAAGAATAATGAGGGTGGATCTAATGACATCCCTGGCTAATTCACAGTTTCTGGATGTGCGATCTAGGCACAAACATGTGAACTAGGTGGATTCAAATTACTAGTCCATTTCTAGGCATAACTGGTGCATGGGCTTAGTAATAAAGGTGGGATTCTTATCCCTTGCAAGACTTTGAGAACTCTTGATTCACTTGAATTTGTTTTGGAGAACTTGAAGTTTGGTTGTCCCAAACATCTAACTTAAATGTTTGTATAATGGTTTACTTTGATCCAATAGTTACTTGATTTTTTCACCCAACTAGAGGACTACTTTGTCCCAATGAGTTGAAAAAATCCTATGTAAACTGTAGGAGAAAGTTTACCATTCGGCGGTGGAATCAATCATACTAACTTCACCAATTCAAATTCAAAATGAAAATTGTCCAACTTAGACACTTTTCTCAAAGACTTTTAACTGAAAGTTCTTGGGAATTGTCAATCTGATGAGCAATTCCTAACTTCCCTATTCTAGAGTATACTGGACTCCAGGAAATCATTTATGCTATAACTTGAAGCAAACTCAAATGAATAAGTCCACTTAGACTTATCACCTTTTGAAGATTGAAAAGGTTCTTGTACATAACATCTATCTAGGATGTTCAAGTTAGTTATTTTATTCTAACCGGCTAACCCTGGTCTTTTGCAAAAGGAATCAGATACTATATCTGAGTCAATTTCAAAAGATTTGGAAAGCGGAAAGAAATAACTAAGACTCTGTACAACTAATTCAAACATAAATTTGTTATGAGTCGAAGACTAGATGATTCAGGATTTCAAGTTTTCAAGCTGGATTCTTTTTTTTTTTTCAAGCTGGATTTTCAAGACTAAATTTTTTTTTTTCAAGAGAAATAAGCTGGATTCTCAAAAAGATACAAAGAAAACCAAAAACATCATCCAACCACAGGATACTAGTGTGGCAATTACCATCAGTGTGTCGACCCAATGAGGTTCGTTTGATGAGTTTTTTACTCTAATAATGCTTCACTTGAGACTAAGTTCAGGTCACATTCAATCTTTTTTGACTCCTAATCGTGAATGCAATTCTCGTGCATTTCTTTGAGTCAAAAGAGTTAATTTACCAAGTTATACTAGAAACTTGGTGCTTGACTTAGTCAATCAAATCCTTGGTTGAAAAAGATCAACTCAAAGTCAAAGTTCAACTTTTCCAGAAATTTATCAAATATTTATGATTGACAACACTTAAGCTTGAATTGTTCGAAGAAGATCTTAGAAGTTACTTACTTCATATCTTCAATTTCCTTGATCTTAAAGTTATCTTGAAGTATCGTAAGATACTACTTTCATCCTTTACGAATTAAACTTTCCTTGAAGTCTTAATTCCCTTGAGGATGAAACCTAACTTCAAAATCCAAACTAGGACTAAAAGATAATTATCATTCCACGGTCCGATGTCCCATACCATCTTTCCTACATCAATCTGAGTATAAAATCTGGTGTCCCATACCACCCTATTTTATATTCACTTTAATGTGTGGGTGATTCTTATCCTAAAGTCTAAACATCTCTAGATAGAGAACCTTCTAGCTTTAATTCTTGAGAAGAATTTTGCAATTTCAGGTACTATCTCCATCTTGATATTCTAGGTTTTAATCCTTTGACATGATCGTTTCACGATCTTGTGCTTATCCTTGGGAACTTGAAAAACCTTTAATAGAATATCTCCAATCCTTTTTACTAGGGTTTTCAAATGAAAACCAATCAGAATTCCAAGTTCTTGAATTTCTCAAATTCAAGTTCAATTGGTTATTCTTGACCAATTTTGTAGCGACAAGAGCTTTTGACTTCTTGTCTTTAGATTCCTTTGTTTACTGTTGCTTTAGGTACCTACCCCGGGGACTTTATTTAGGAATCTCTTTACTGCTTAAGTCTTAGGCATCCGCTCATGCTTTCTGGATTTGTACCAAAATCCCTTTAAGGATAGGTAAACATTAAGTATTACCTTCCATAGACTTAATTACCATCTTTACGGTTGCAGACTACATTCTTGGAATTTCTTTACTCTGTTCAGACTTGGAACAACTTACTCTTTTTCACAGTTTTCCATCAAATAAATGGAACCTGAGTGAATAATTCCCAACGGAATTTTTTACTGCCAATACTTGGGCAATCTATAGAGTAGTTCTAATCGCACATTCTTGGACAATCATGGCCAAGTTTGATCAAGTCTGGTTGATCCTGGCGACAAAAATAAAGACTTAGTCTTTATCTTTAAGATCTCTTAAACTATCTTAAGCTTCTTTGCTTACCTGCAAGATTTTTTAGAGATCTTTCTCAAGTCCAAGCATACACTTATGCCTCTTAGAATCTTTGATATACCTTTGGGTTATATCACTATTTGGACTTAATTAACCAATACTGATGGTTTGGGAATTGCTAAGGAACTACATATAGACTAAAGAGTTGAACTCACAACCTCTTGGTTAGGAATGTGATGGGCTAACCACTTGCCCCAAAAGCCATGGTTGAGGATTACTTCCTAATCCTCTCTCTTAGAGCGTGGTTCAACCATCTCCTACTAGGATTTTGTTACATTCTTCCCCCCTTGGTCGATCATTGTCCTCAATGATCTGCTCTTGTAGCCCTCTAGCCTCGGTGATGAGCCCCTTGAACTCCATAGGTGCCCTTGAATTGATGTTCCTCAACCTCGCATAGTTTCTTGAACCTTGTTCGCAACCTTGGTCTCTTGAACCCTTGCTCTCAACCTTGGTGTCTTGAACCTTCCTGTTCGCAACCTTGGTGTCTCGAGCCCTTGTTCTCAACCTCAGTCTTGAACGTTGTTCTCACCCATGCTTGGTATCTTGAACACTCAATCAAGTGCCACCCAAGGATTTCCAAGGAATTCACACTTCCAAGCTAGCTCATTGGAAAGTTCGTTCCGAGAGCTTTCCAACGGTATATTACACGCCTCAATCCGACCTACGGATTGAGAGATACACCCCAATCATTCTAAGGTCCATCCTTGAAACCGACACGCGCGCCTTCCACAATTCCTACACTTTCACATGGTAGAGTGCCCAAGCGCCTTTTTTAGAGGCCATTGGGTCATTCCACCCTTCCCAAGCCTACTTCCTACGCTCTGATACCAATGCAAAAGAATAAGGATTACGACCACCACATGCTTGAGAGATGACTCTCCTCCCAACCTTATGCCTGTATATATAGCTGCTTGAACTAATGAGGACCACAAATGTAACTAGAGTCCACAAGTGCATGTGCAATCTCCTCCACTCCTTTCATATCCACCACTAGAGTCTATTAGTGGTTGGAGTGATCTCGACCACTACTTTAGTACCTTCCACTAGAGTCCACTAGTGGTTGTTGTACTCACCTCTTGAGTTAAGTCCACTGGACTCAAGTTAACTCACGTTAACTTGAGTTAGAAGGCTCTAGAGCTCTTTGGGCAAAACCCTCTTCCCATGCTCCCCATGGGAGTTGAACCCAAGACCTCTTCCTTCACAACCATGAGACTTAACCACTAGGCTAAGTGGATTACTTGAATATGAGAGCACATGACTTATGCTTGAGTCTACTCTTGAGATCTTTGGTCCTACAGACGAGTGACCAAACGGTATCCGATTTCAGATCTGTCTGAAGCCATCGGATCCCTAGATCATAGACTTACTTTATTACACGTGTCCCATGAGAAGGTGAACTTTGTGTCGGTCCCAGGCGAGACATCTGATTTGCAAGGTGCTCCATTCTTCGTATGAAATGTTGACGCAAGGGTCAATATCCTCGAAGTTGATCCAGCAGTTGGTGTCTTGTTTCCAAAGATGTTTCCAGAGATGTTCTTAGTTACTTATTACTAAGTATCTATTACTAATTAGATTATTACTAGTTATTGATTCTCCGTAACTTATTAGTATCTATTACTAATTAGCTTGTTACTAGTTAGCTATTACTAGGTTACGAAGTTATTACTAATTATCTTGTTAACAATTAGCTATTACTAAGTAGTTGGTTCCTAGTTAGCCGTTAGTAATTAGCTATTACTATTAAGCTTGTTACTAGTTAGTTATTACTAAGTAGCTAGTCCTTGGTTAGTTGTTTGTAATTAGCTATTACTAATTAGCTTGTTACCAGTTAGCTATTAAAAGTAGCTGGTTCTTATTTAGTTGTTAGTAATCAACTATTACTAGTAAGCTAGTTACTAATTAGCTATTACTAATCAGCTAGTTACTAATGAGTTATTACTAAGTATATGGTTATGGTTAGTTGTTTGTAACTAATTAGCATGTTACCAGTTAGCTATTACTAAGTTTCTAACTCTGGGTTACTTGTTAGTAATTAGCTTTTAATAATTAAATTGTTACCAATTAGCTAATACTAAGTAGCTAGTCATTAGTTAGCTGTTAAAAATAGTTATTAATATATTAGTTTGTTACCAATTAGCTATTAATACTTAGCTATTACTAAGTAGCTATTACTAAGTAACTATTACTAAGTAACTATTACTAAGTAGCTATTACTAAGTAGCCATTACTAAGTAGCTATTACTAAGTAGCTATTACTAAGTAGCTATTACTAAATAGCTATTACTAAGTAGCTATAACTAAGTAGCTAGTTCGCCATAGCTATTACTAATTAGCTATTACTAAGTAGTTATTACTACATAGTTGGTTCTTAGTTAGCTTATTAGTAAGTTATTCTTAATTAACTTGTTACTAATCACCTATTACTAATTAGCTATTACGAATTAGCTACTATGAATTGATATTTAGTTTGTTAGCAATCAGCTATTACTAAGTAGCTATTACTAATTAGCTATTATAAATTAGCTATTACTAATTGGCTATTACTAATTATCTTGTTACTATTACTAATTAGCTATTATTGATTAGCTATTATGAATTAGGTATTATGAATTAGCTATTATGAATTAGCTATTACGAATTAGCTTTTACTAATTAGGTATTATTAATTCGCTATTACGAATTATCCATGACTAATAAGCTTGTTACTGAGTAGTTATTATGAAGTAGCTAGTTCATGGTTAGCTATTCATAATTAGCTATTACTAATTAGCTTGTTACTAATTAGCTATTACTAAGTAGTTGATTGTTCAATAGTTGTTAGTAGTTAGCTATTACTAATTAGCTTGTTACTAATTCGTGATTATTAATTAGCTATGACTGATAAGCTATTACTGATTAGCTATTATTAATTAGCTATTACTGATTAGCTATTATTGATTAGCTATTATGAATTAGCTATTAAGAATTAACTATTACAAATTAGCTATTACTAATTAGCTATTACTGATTAGCTATTAGTGATTAGCTATTATGAATTAGCTATTACGAATTAGCTATTATGAATCAGCTATTACAGACTAGGTATTAATAAGTAGCTATTACTAATTAGCTATTATTGATTAGCTATTATTGATCAGCTATTAATAAGTAGCTATTACTAATTAGCTATTACTGATTAGCTATTAATGATTAGCTATTACCAATTAGCTATTACAAATTATCTATTACTAATTAGATATGGTGAATTATCAATTACGAATTAGCTATTACTAATTAGCTATTACTAATTAGCTATTATTAATTTGCTATTATGAATTAGCCATTACTAATTAGCTTGTTACTAAATAGCTATTACGAAGTAACTAGTTCTTGGTTAGTTGTTCCTAATTAGCTATTACTAATTAGCTTGTTACTAATTAGCTTGTTACTAATTAGCTTGTTACTAATTAGCTTGTTACTAATTAGCTATTACTAAGTACTTGATTGTTCGATAGTTGTTAGTAGTTAGCTATTACTAATTAGCTTGTTACTAATTCACGATTACTAAGGATCTAGTTTTTCGTTAGTTGTTTGCAATAAGTCATCCATCAACTATCTCTTTCTTACTCTTTAACCCTCTAGTGGAACACTAATCTAGCTAGTTTCATTGTGCTACGAAGTTGCTCGTACCTCAATAGGAGCAATTACCAACAATGCTGATGCTGCATATGATAGGGATCTTGGGACAAGTGAGAATGTTGGACATATACCATTTGTTGAAAGTATGACTTATGTCCAATCATCATCATCGAAAGAGAAAGAAAATATTCCATCCTTCCTCCAAACATTGCGTGCAATGGATGCTAGTGTGGATCCTTGTCCAATTGACAACATGCATGATGCGGAGTCCACATGCATTGACTTTCATAGTGGTCTAGACGGAATGATTGAGAATGTTCTTGATCCAATTAGTAGCTAAGATATTAATCTAGCTAGTCACAACTTTGTAGTTGATAATGATCCCGTTGTTTGTTCAAACAAAGGTCATTTGCACAATACAACTTTTGATCCTAATGAGAGTCCAAATAGAGATGTTCTTCAAACGAATACTACAAATGAAACATCCTCGAAGCAAAACTATTGTAACCCAGCCTCAGATTCTGACATATGTGGATCCCCAACAAAGGCTATAGGTGGACATGTACAAGAGGATGCCACTCTAGTGCAGTTTATGGCAAATACAAAAAGAAATTTGCAAGTACCTGTGAAACAACAAAAGGAGCCAAGCCATTTTCACCCAATTACAAGGCGGCAGACTACTCGGTCACACTTGAAAGAAGGCACTGTACCTGATATAGAGGATCTTTTGAAAGAATAGTACCAGTGTTCACCCTCTTACATCATTATCCTTTGTAATGGTTACTATCTGCACGTGTGGCATCATCCAAATCTATTAGCTATCATCACAGTTTGTGATTAGCCTATTTTGTATCGATGTTATTAAAATATTTTTTTGCCTCTGCCTCGTATTATAACCATGTACATAGTTGATAGCTCAATTGTGTCATTGATTGTAATGATGTAAACAATTCTTCTTTTTGTATTATATGGGAAAAATGGCATTTGTCCATAACTTAAGAACAAATATCGTATTAGTTTGAAGTCTTAATGCCATCATAAACAATAGGAATGCATTTGTATGAATTTTACAATCGGTCCTCTCATGATGCCTTTTTACAATGATATGATTTGGATAGTAGTAAATAGTTTCAAAGTGAGGAAATTGATTTCACTATTTAGTTGTATTGTTCACCTTCTTACAACACCTCTTTGTAATGGTTACTATCCACATGTGACATTGTCCAAACCGATTAGCTCTCATAGGATTTTGTATTTAGCCTATTTTGTAACAATGTTATTGATTGTATTTATCCTATTCTGTACAATTTTCGTTAGACTAACAGTGTCATTGATTGTAAGTTGTAATGATGTTTGGCTTATAGGTCAGATAAAGAACAAAGTTCCATCCACAACTACTACAAAAGACAGTCTTACATCCTCAGCAAGTCAATGTCAGGCTGCAATAGAAGTTGAGCACAAAGATGCCCAAAAAGACAAAAAAACTATATAAAGTATCCGTTTCAACTCAAACTGATCATATTTTCAACTCAAACATGTCCTATTTTAACTCAAATTGATCTTATTGCAATAACAGTTGAGCAAAAAGTATCAGTTTCAACTCAAACTAATCCTATACTAGTGTTTACACCAAAAGGCAATCAAGAACCTAAAAAAAAACTAGGCAAGTCAAAAAAACGAAAGAGGTTGGATCATGTGATAATGGAACCGGGATTTATTGAGATAGAAAGGGACCCTCCAAAGATTCAACGTGGCCTGACAGACGAGGAGATACAAGAATTGAAACCTATTCACAAGGATTTACAACCTAGGGCTCTGATTCTGGAAGTTGAAGTATTTATGAATATCCGAAGTAAGCAGGCCTTTCCTGATAGTAATGCTTTTCTTCAATGGTGTCTTGAACATTTCAATGTCTGGATTTGGAGTGCCTATGATCTAGACGAGGTCAACAAATGTATTGATACAATCTTCTCGATGTTCAGGAGGAAATTTATGGATATTTGGGGGAGGGATCAGTGTTTTTGGAATTTTTCAATACATTTTAAGAAATTGGCTCATTTCTAGGACAAGAATGTGGAGTACGGGCCGAACAATACATTGATAATTGATATTAATGCTTACAAGTTATTTTACAACATTAGAAGCTGTTGTATAATGTTACCAAAGATGACAATCAGTGAAAGACTTAACTATCTCTCAGGAGCTCTTTGTGATCAACTTTGGAAATGGTTAATAGCTCCAAATCGTATTGAGTATGTAGTATTATTTCCAGATTAATTCCTCTTGATGAAGAGAGTTTGTCTATATATCATGGAATACATCGAGACCATAATCGAGAATACAGAAAAAAACACTGAGTAATGCCAACTCTAGGGTGGCTATGAATGGTTATGTTTCTGGACCCTTCAATCTATAAACATCTATCAAACAAGGTTGTCCCCTTGCTCCTCTTCTGTTTGCTATTTCTAGTGATGCTCTCGGATGGTTAGTCAAAGATAAAATTGAACAAGGAATTATTAGAGGTATTTCTATGCTTGGATGAAAGTTAAAGAGGGTTATACCTTGAATCCAGTGTTTTCTTCTAATCTCTGGTTTTTGTCACACGACTCATTATGGACTGGATGGGTTAATACTGAGGAAGCTTCTTCTTTGCTTGTTAAGATGAATAAGTGCAAGAAAAAAGGCTTTAACTCATGGAATAGCCTTATGTTTGGGCAGGATATTGTGGATTACTCATTAGCTTGTTACTAATTAGCTATTACTAATTAGCTTGTTAGTAATTAGCTATTACTAAGTATCTAGTTCTTGGTTAGCTGTTTGTAATTAGCTATTACTAATTAACTTGTTACTAATTAGCTTGTTACTCATTAGCTTGTTACTAATTCGCTTGTTAGTAATTAGCTATTACAAAGTAGTTGGTTCTCGGTTAGCTGTTTGTAATTAGCTATTACTAATTAGCTTCTACTAACTAGCTATTACTAAGTAGCTTGTTACTAATTAGCTTGATGGTAATTAGTTATTACTAAGTAGCTGGTTATTGGTTAGTTGTTTGTAATTAGCTAATACTAATTATCTTGTTAGTAATCAGATATTACTAAGTAGTTGGTTCTCAATTAGCTGTTTGTAATTAGCTATTACTAATTAGCTTCTACTAATTAGATATTAATAAGTAGATTGTTACTAATTAGCTTGATAGTAATTAGCTATTAATAAGTAGCTGGTTATTGGTTAGTTGTTTGTAATTAGCTATTACTAATTCGCTTGTTACTAATTAGCTATTACTAAGTAGCTGGTTCTTGGTTAGCTGTTTGTAATTAGCTATTGCTAATTAGCTTGTTACTAATTAGGTATTGAAGATGATGATATTCTGCATATTCCTATTCGTGCTATGGTTTTTGTTGCACCTACTGTAGAGCAAATTTGTTGGGATGGCAAAGATGCCGAGGCACTTGTATTGATAGCTTTGTCTATCAAACATGCCATTATTCCTCACATTCACTCTTGTAGAACAACTAAGGATGCTTGGGATACACTTACCACATTGTACCAAGCTAGGAATGAGGCTCGTGTTGCTTACCTCCAAAAATAGTTGGAGGATGAGCACATGAGTGAAGGTGATTCTATGGACTATTTTCTAACAAAGATCAAAGACTTGAAGGAACAGTTGATTTCTGCTGATGAGGTTATACCAAATATCTCACTTGTGCATACGGTTTTGAATGGTCTTCCTGATTCATATCAGAGTTTTGCTTCTACTCCTTGATTGTTGATGAAAGGCAATCCAAATGCATTGACATTTGAGGAGTTACTCTCTATTTTGCTAGAGGAAGATCAATCTAGGCAGAACAAGTCCATTATGGGTGTTGCAAATTAAGCTTTCCTGGCTAGTCAAAAGGGCAAAGGAAAATGGAGCTCTTCAACTAGTAAGCACAAATCTGCTAATTTTGCACAATCAAAGAGGGAAGAGAAAGATGAAGAGAAAGCAGAATAGCAAAAATTGTTTTGCAAGTACTATAGAGGAAATGATCATATCATAAAGAACTCTCCAAAACTGGCTGCTAAAGAGGCAAAGAAGAAAGAGGTTGGAATGGTTGTTATAGAGGCCTCTACACCAAAAACAGAGTGTGCTAATCTTGTGCAGGAAGAGGAATGGGTGTTTACTACTATTTGCAGTTTTGACCCATCTTTTCATAAGCAGTGCATGCCTATAGTAGACTGAGGTGTTTGGTGCTTTGACAGTGGGGCATCCAAACATATTACCTCGCAGTGCAGTTTCTTCTCTTCACTCGAGCCTACCCCTACAAGGAATATTGTTACATGTGCCAACAAATCCTCTTATCCTGTTATGGGAATTGGTAAGATCATTTTGACTACTTTTGATGGTAGTTCTTTCACTTTGTCAGATGCTTTGTTTGTGCCAGGGATCAAGAAAAATCTGTTATCAGTTTCTGCATTAGCCAAGATTGGCTTGCTTGTGAAATTTATTGATGAAAGATGTACAGTTCATGATCTGTCAAATGGCAAAGTGCTTATTGCTTCTAGCATTTTATGTCATGGGTTGCATAAGCTCATAGACTATGAAAGATCTATAAATGATTCGACATGTGCAATACATGATTCTTAGGCTATGTCAGATGCAAAGCTTTGGCATGCACGCTTTGCTCATCTGAATTTTGCTAGTTTGCTACAGGTGTAAAAATCTAAAATGGTGTCCTCTTTGCCCAAACTTGAGGCACCCAACAAACATATTTGTGAAGTCTGTATTTTGGGCGAAATGCAGCGCTCCTCTTTTCCACAAGATGGTTCAGTTCCGGCTACTTAGAAATTGCAGCTTGTACATAGTAATGTCTGTGGTCCTATGCAGAAAACTTCTTTTGGAAATTATCTTTACTTCCTGACTTTGATCGATGACTTTTCCAGGCATGCATGGGTATATCCATTGAAGGCAAAGTCTGAAGTGTTCATGTAATTCAAATAGTTTTTGGTTTTGGTTGAAAATTTGTCAGCATGTAAAATGTGCAGCATCCGTTCTGATCAAGGGGGGGGGATATATGTCTTTTGATTTTAATGCATTTCTGGCTAAACATGGGATAAAACACTAGTGTACAATGCCGTATACACCTCAACAGAATGGAGTTGCTGAATGAAAGAATAGTTCACTCATGGAGATGGCGAGGAGTATGGTCAAGAGTCAGGCTTGACCACATAGTTTTTGGCTTGAGGCTATCATGTGTGCAACATATGTACTTAATAGGTGTCCCACTAATGTGTTGCAGTCTATCACTCCATATGAGGCTTGGCATGATCGCAAGCCATCTGTTTCTTATTTGTGTGTTTGTGGTTGTTTGGCATATGCATTAGTGCTTGAACAACATCGTAGAAAATTGGATGATAAAGCTATAAAATGTTTCTTTGTTGGGTACAGTTCTGAAAGTAAAGGATATCGTCTATATCATCCATAGACTAAATGCATTCTGGTTAGCTGTGATGTTTTTTTGTGGAAGATGCTATTAGGTGGACAATCTAGTGCTGGTCCTAATGAGACAACTTCTCAACCTTTGTAGGTTTCATGTGTATGCCAAAATGGCTGGTGCAAACTTTGTGTGACAGCAAATTAGATGCACCTCTATCATATCATACTCGATCAGGCTCCCATAGTGCCTCTTTTACATCAAATTTCTATGCTATGGCTGCATCTAGTCTCTATGATGAGAATGAGCCTGTTTCATTTGATGAAGCATAAAATTCAGAAAATTGGATGGCTGCTATACAATCTCAATATGATGTTATAATGAAGAATGGTACTTGGTCTTTATGTGACTTGCCTCCTCGCAAGAAGGCCATTGGCACTAAGTGGGCTTACAAGCTAAAGCGTAAGCCTAATGGAACAGTTGACAGGTATAAGGCTAGGCTTGTTGCAAAGGGTTATGCACAGGAAAGAGGCATTGATTTTGATGAGACCTTTGCACCTATATGCCGTATGACTACTGTTTGGAGCATCTGTGCACTTACAACCCATCATGCTTGGAATGTACATTAGTTGGACATTTAAACTACATTTCTGAATGGTGACTTGCATGAAGAAGTGTATGTTTTCAGCCCCATGGCTTTGTGCAGAAAAGACATGAAAACAAGGTGTGCAGGTTAAAAAAGGCATTATATGGTTTAAAGTAAGGATCACGTGCTTGATATGAGAAGATACATGCCTATCTAATTGCACATGGTTTTGAGAACAGTCCAACTAAAAGCACCTTATATATTAAGCATGCTAATGATGTGTTTCTGATCATTGTTGTCTACGTTGATGACATGTTGCTCATTCGTCCTATTGAGAAGCATATTGCTGATTCTAAGGCTGATTTGCATGCCTCATTAGAGATGCCTAATTTGGGGCATTTGCATCACTATTTGGGCATTCAGTTTATGCAATTTGATGGTGGAATGGCTTTGTGTCAAACGAAATATATTGACACATTATTGCAGTGTTTTGGCCTTGAAGACTGTAAGCCTATTGCCACTCCTATGGAGACAGGTTTATGATTGAGTCTTCATGATGTTGGAGATGCATTTGATGTTGTCCTCTATCAGCAGGTTGTTGGATGCCTCATTTATTTATACATTACTCGGCCAGATATTGAGTTTGTTGTCTCATAGATGAGCACGTTTATGCATTGCCCAGGTGTCAAGCATTGGCAGGCGGTGAGAGGGGCATTAAGGAAATGGCCTTTAACACTTTCTCGATGCTCAACTCATAAACAAAGAATGGAATTGAAGATGAGGGACACCAGGCTCCTATAAAATCACTCACATGAAAAACACACAGCACTGCCAAAGCAGGGGTGGTCCGCGTCGCTTTGTCACACAAATACAATGGCACTCTTAGGGTGGGGGTGATCCACGCTTGCCTCTTAGTACACTTAAACACAATCAACACAAAGGTACTCTTAAAGCAGGGGTGATCCACATCGCCCTCTTAGTACCAACACACAAACATTACACTAGTACTCTTAAGGCAGGGGTTGTCCACACCGCCCTCTTAGTACCAACACAGAAAATGCAAAACACTCACAAGAAAGAGGTTCTCAATGAAAAGAGGAGCTAAGCGATAACGCAATCTTCAATGGGTTTTGGGAATGATGAAGAAGAGGGAAGAAGAGAGAAGAAGAGAGGGTGTATTGGATAGAATACGCAAGGGTTTAGGGTAATGGAAATGGAAGGAATTGGAGAAATGAACTTGATTGAAATAGAAAATATTACAAAGACATGGGGGACTTACAAATTAGGAGTTTGTATAGCTCTTTCAATACAATGACATAGGGTAGACTCCTCCTCCTAGGTTTGGAGTGCTCACTACACCCATAGTGTGTACCTGCATACAACTCTTCTTGTTTTGAGGGCACCCAAGGTGGTCCTTTTATAGGCCTTTTGGGAAGATATTTGGAGATGATATTATTTGGGAGAATCTTCTAGATGTGACACGTGTGGTGGAAAAAAATACAATATTGAAAAAATCCTAGAAGATTTCTGGCCATTCTAAGGTGTTCATCTTATCCCATATGGTCATATCTTTGATTTTTTCATGAAAAATCATAAAAATACTATAAATAGCAGCTCCATTTCGTGGGAGTCAACCTCAAATCCGAGTTTGGGCGTTTGGAATATTTTATGCATGGTTTTGGGCCCAAAAAGGCAATCACATGTGTCCCATTTGTCAAGAATCTTTGTGTAGGACTCAAAAGTCTATGGTGGGGCTTGAGTCTTTGAAAAGTTTTTTGGACTCTTTCAAAAGGGAGAGTGGGTCAAGCTTAAGTATTTGAATTTATGAAACTACTTGTCCCACTCCATATTTAACTTGGAATTTGATTCTACCATTCACTGCAGGTAAGGGTAGCTACTTTACTAGGGTTGGGCCCACCTTATTCTTGGATTTTTATTTCCTTCAAATACATATATTTATGGTTTCCATGAAGGTTCGAAAATTGAAAATACTATAGGGGTACATACCTATACATAAGGTTTTATTAAGGAGGGGTTTCAAAAAATATTTCCTCATACTTAGCCCTCCCCTTAGCTAGAGGCATTCATGTCTCTAGCCTTCAAAGAGTTTGTTGATGCTCCAAGGTGGGTCATCTTCTTGTACCACCATTGATATTTCCTTCTCCTTTGGTTGCTCTTGCTGATCATCAATGTCTTCTATCCTTTGCCAGTATTTCTTTAACTTCCATCCATTGACCTTCGTCTTGTGTAGCTTTCCTGACATATCCATGAGTTGATAGCTTCCATTCTTGAACTTTGTCTTGATCAGAAACGGTCCTTCCCATCATGGTTGGAACTTTGTATCATGACTATTACCAAAATGATTATCATACCTTAAAACAAGAGTTCCTTCTGTTGACCCTTTATCCTTTAGTTGTTTGTTGAATTCCTCCCTTCTTTTCTCTGCTTGATTGATGTAATGTTCCACTGCAAGCTCCCTTTTTCATACTCAAGTGTTGTAGATCTATAAGCCTCTTTTGAATGACCTCTTCTTCACTTTCTGCACTTTCTTTTAGCAGTACACAGAGACTTGGGATTTCCACTTCTATTGGTAATAAGGCTTCTTGTCCGTACACTAAATGAAAAGGAGTGAATCCTAAGGATGCCTTGTAGGATGTGCGATATGCCCATAATGCTATAGTGAGGTGCTGCTCCCATTCCTTAGGATGCTTCTTTACCTGCTTACTGATGATTTTACAAAGAATTCCATTGGTCTTTTCAACAAGACCATTACATTGAGGATAATAGGGTGTGGAGTATCTGTGTCTTATGTTTAATCTAATCAATAGATCATTCAAAATAGCTGATCTAAAACCTGGACCATGATGACACACTATCTCTAAAGGTATTCCAAATCTACAACATATGAAATCATAAATGAACTTCCCAATATCTTGTGCGGTTGTCCTTTTTGTGCTAGCTACTTCTGCCCATCTAGTCATGTAGTCCACTGCCACAATGATGTACTCCTTCCCTGAGCTTGTCCTTGGTAGGGGTCCAATTGCATCGATTCCCCATTTCTCGAATGGCCCATAAGATATGACTGGTGTCCTTGGTTCATACATAAGCCTCTTATTCCCTGTAATCTGACATTTATTACGTGTTTTACACTAGTATTGAACATCTTTATGATGTGTAGACCATGTATACCCTGCTTGAAATACTTTCCTTATCGTTATTTCATGTGAGAAGTGTCCTCCACATGCACGATCATGACATGATTCGAGAATGCTCTTTATTTCATCTGATATGGGAATCCTTCTAAGGATAAGATCCTTACCTTTCTCATAGAGATGGTCTCCTATGAGTTGGTACTGTAAAGCCTTCTTCGCTAATCTATGCCTTTGTACCTTGTTAAGGTGCTTGGGTGCCTCTCCAGTTTCAAGAAACTCGATGATATCTTCTAATCCTTCTTGACCTACAAATTTGATGTCTCCCAGCTTCATGGATGCTATGAAGCCATCAAATTGCTCATTTGCTAATGCATCTGCTTCCTTATTTTCGATCCTTGGTACATGACATATTTGAGTGTTATCAAATTGTTTCAATAACACTGTTACCTTTTTCAATTACTCAAACAAATTTGGGCTTTTGCAACACCAAACATTTTGTAATTGCTTAATTATCAACATTGAGTCTCCTTTGATGATCAACCTTTTGATACCATGGTGAACACATTCATGCAAGGCCTCACATAGTGCTGCATATTCTGCTTCATTATTTGAATGAGCATTAGGAAGAGCTATACCTTTCTTGAAGATGAGCTGTTTGTTTTGGTCATATATCAGAAATCCTCCTATTGCTTTGTCGACCTGCTTCTTATATGCACCATCAAAAAATACAGTATGTGCATCTTCAATATCTTCTTCATGCAAGGTTGCTCCCCTCTCCCTCTAATTGGATATTTTCCTCTCCCACTTCCTGTAGGTGCGTATGTCTGCAAGACTGGCTCTTGTGCTTTCCTCTACTACAAAAGTATAGTTGTATTCTTGAAGTTCAAGAACCCATTTAGCTATTCTAGATGAGATGCTCATATGTTGTACCACATATGGAGATGCATGATATGTTGTAAGAATAATGAAAGGCCTAGCAAGAAGGTAAGACCGAAACTTCCTTACTCCAAACATAAGTGCATACATGAGTTTCTCTGCATCTGTGTATCTCTTCTCATTTTCTTTCATTACCTTGCTAGCAAAGTAAACAGGACGCATGTGAGATATCTTTGTATCCTTCTGGAGTAAGACCACTCCGATTTCTTCTTCACCTGCACTTGGACACACATAGAAAGTCTCTCCCATATTTGGTGGCATCAATGTGGGTAGAGCGCTGAGTACTCTTTTGATTTCTTCAAAACATTCATTATGGATATCCTCCCATGCAAAGGCACTATCTTGTGCAAGCTTTTTTGTAATGAAGATATGATTTTAGACAGAAGGTGGATGAACCGTGACATGTAGCGTACCTTTTGTACAAAAGTGAGGGTCTGCTTTGTTGTTGTTGGAGGAGGTAGAGCCAATAAGGCTTCCACTTTAGATGGATCAACTTGAATCCCCTTTTCTGATATGAGATGTCCAAAAAGAACTACTTCTTTCTCAGCAATATGACACTTATCAAGATTCAATTGACCTCCAAGCTCATACAATCTTTTTAATCCTTCTTCCACTTTTTGACAATGCATAGCTCTAGTGCTATATATGCAAAAGTCATCCATGTACACCCTTATTGATGATCCAAAGAATGGTTGAAAAACATAGTTCATAAACCTTTGAAATGTTGCAGGTGCATTGGTTAGGCCAAAAGGCATTACCCGATAAGCAAAGCATCCCCATGGCTAATGAATGTGGTCTTCCTTTGGTCCTCCTCAGCTATCCGAATTTGAAAGTATCCTGAGTTTCCATCACATACAGTGTACCTTTCATGACCTGCCACTTCATTTAGAATCTCATCTTGGAAGGGTAGTGGAAAATGATCTCTCTTTGTTGCTGCATTTAAGGGTTTATAGTCTACACACACCCTGCATTTACCATTCTTCTTTGGGGTAACTACTACTGGAGACACCCATTCTGAATTTGATACAGGGTAAATGAAACCAGCCTTTATGAGTCTATTTACCTCATTTAATAGGGCTTCTTATTGAAGTGTTCCGATCCTTTTGAGCTTTTGTGCAACTGGCTTTGCTTCTGGCTTGATTTCGATATGATGTTGAATAGCAGTTACACCTTGTATCTCATTATAATCTTTAATGAACAATTTGGGATACCTTTTGAGCATGTTGATGTACGTGGTCGTTTCCTCTGAGGTGAGATCTTCTGCTAGCATCTTTTGAAGATCCGCTTCAGGCATGGAGTCCTCACTTTGTGGTTGTTGTAGATCATCCTTTTTGCCTCCATCTTCTTTTCCTTGAAAGATCACGCCCATGACTTCAAGTGTTGATGAATCATTTTCGGTTGTTGATTCCTCACTGCTAGAATCGCTATCATAACAAGAACTCTCTTCATCCACAATTGTTTCATACCTATGATCTTCCTTCTTTTGGGCCTTCAAATCATAGGTAACTAACTTTGTTCTGTCATTTGGTTTGAGAACTAGAAGGCCAGAACCCCATTTTTGATCTGCTTTCACTGCAATTAACCATGGACGTCCTAATATGATGGGGTAGCCCTCCCCCTTCGTTGCAATTACATACATGTCCAGGGCAACCTCTATATCACATACTGTAACTCTTAAATTTTCAATTACACCAACACATTTAACAAAACTATTATTTGCCATTTTAGCTTGGTACGCAGATGGTCCTGTCACGTCCAAGCCTAACCTATGCATTGTTTTTTCTATCATGACACACATCTGTGCTCCGCCATCCACATACACATTGGAAATCCTTTTCCCTTTTACATATGCATCCACTATGGGTACCACATCATCACATGCATTGGCTCTTATAAGGTTAAGTTCCTTGTTTTTAGCCCTCCTAGTGCTTACTAGCTTGGACCATTCTCCTAGTCTTTGAAGATAATTGCAATAATTGTGGCCAAGTGATATTTGGTTTCTGTGTGGATATATCTTCATTTAGGTCATAAGGTTCGATGCCCTTACCTAGAGGAAAGTCTTCCATCGTGATCTTCCTCCTTGGCCTTCTCTTTCTTTTACTAGCTTCTCCTTCTGCAACTCTTCCTTTCTTCGTTTGTGTGCCCATACTGGAATCTTCATCTTGAGATCGGTCTCTATCTTGCACCCTTGTCCTCTTGATTGGCATTGTATCCATAGTCTCCTGCTCCTTGGTCAGCTCTAAAACATTCACTTGCTTTTGGTCACCTTGAGCCATTGGGACAGGTGGAATATTTGCTTGCGGTTGTTGTTGTTGTTCCTGTGCATATTGTGGCGGCCTCCTGATAGGATACACATCACCTGGATTCCTATAAGGATGAGGACAATTATACATACCATGACCATGTTCGTTGCAATTGTAGCATATAAACTCTTGTGCTTGTCGTCGTTGTCCTCGATTTTGTTCCCTTTGTGGTCTCTCTTGTTGGCTCCTCACCAAATTGAGTGTTAGTTGTTCCAACTGTTGTGTGAGCTTCTGCAAAATATCTTGTTGTGGATCTTCTCCTTTCTCTATGTGTGTAGCTGGTACTAGTGGAACAACATCCATGTGTTCTACTTTTTCAACTTTTGAAGACTGAAACTTTAATTTTCTACACTTAACTCTTGCTATATCTAATGCTTTTTCAAAAGTACCTGGAAATTGTGACTTCACCTTTTGTTTTAGAGAAGGGAAGAGTCCTGAGATGAACCTATCCCTTTTCAAGAACTATGGAGCTACTTCATTTGCCCCTAGGCTACTCTCCCAATTACTCCATACACACTGAAACTTAGACTCATAATTTGAAAAGTCTTCAAGTGTGACTTGCCTTAGTGAGAGCAATTGTTGCCACAATCCTTCTGGTGTATCTTTCTTTCCGTACCGTGCTATGAATGCTTCTCGCACTGCTTCCCAGTTTCCTGTTGCTTCATTGGATAGGTTGTTGTACCATATTCTTGCTTCCTCCTTTAGGACCAACGGAAAAGCCTTTAGCTTGATAGCTTCTTGATCCCTTCTTGCGACAAGGTAAGCCATCTCCAATTTGTCCAAAAACTCTGCAACATCTTTGTTGGGCCTTCCATAGAAGTGTGGGAAGATTGTTGCCATGGTTGAACTTGAAATTGGAAATTTCTTACAAAAGAATGAAGATCTAGACGTCAAAACTAAGGGTATATTCTAAAACTGGAAAGATAAAGGGTTCTTGAGACTCAAGGATTTCTGCCAAATGCTCTGCCCCAAAGTGATAGACGATCGTTGTTGGAAGAATATCTTTCTACTATATGTGATATGGACAAAAAGAAGGGTTCTTGGTTGATAAGGTTGGTTGGGACGAATGGGACGATTTTGGTTGTTGGGGTTTTGGAAATTCATGAATGAGTTCCTCAGCGGGGGCACCAGGTTATGAGAGGGGCATTAAGGAAATGGCTTCTAACACTTCCTCGATGCTCAACTCATAAATATGGAATGGAATTGAAGATGAGGCACACCAGGCTCCTACAAAATCACTCACGTGAAAAACACACACAACACTACCAAAGCACGGGTGGTCCGTGCCGCTTTGTCACACGAATACAATGGCACTCTTAGGGTGGGAGTGATCCACGTCGCCCTCTTAGTACACTTAAACACAATCAACACAAAGGTACTCTTAAGGCAAGGGTGATCAGCATCGCCCTCTTAGTACCAACACACAAACATTACACAAGTACTCTTAAGGCAGGGGTTGTCCACACCGCCCTCTTAGTACCCACACAGAAAATGCAGAACACTCACAAGAAAGAGATTCTCAATGACAAGAGGAGCCAAGTGATACCAAAATCTTCAATGGGCTTGGGAATGATGGAGAAGAGGGAAGGAATATGGAGGGAGTAGGAAATGAGGGAAGAAGAGAGGGTGTATTGGATAGAATAAGCAAAGGTTTAGGGTAATGGAAATGGAAGGAATTGGAGAAATGAACTTGATTGAAATAGAAAATATTACAAAGACATGGGGGACTTACAAATTAGGAGCTTGTATAGCTCTCTCAATACAATGACATAGGGTAGACTCCTCCTCCTAGGTTTGGAGTAATCACTACACCCACAGCGTGTACCTGCATACAACTCTTCTTGTTTTGAGGGCACCCAAGGGGGTCCTTTTATAGGCCTTTTGGGAAGATATTTGGAGATGATATTATTTGGGAGAATCTTCTAGATGTGACACTTGTGTGGTGGAAAATACAATATTGACAAAATCCTAGAAGATTTTTGACCATTCTAAGGTGTTCATCTTATCCCATATGATCATATCTTTGAATTTTTCATGAAAAATCATAAAAATACTATAAATAGCACCTCCATTTCGTGGGAGTGAGCCTCAAATCCGAGTTTCGGCGTTTGGAATGTTTTATGCATGGTTTTGGGCCCAAAAAGGCAATCACATGTGTCCCATTTGTCAAGAATCTTTGTGTAGGACTCAAAAGTCTATGGTGGGGCTTGAGTCTTTGAAAAGTTTTTTGGACTCTTTCAAAAGGGAGAGTGGGTCAAGCTTAAGTATTTGAATTTAGGAAACTACTTGTCCCACTCCATATTTAACTTGGGATTTGATTCTACCATTCACTCTAGGTAAGGGTAGCTACTTTACTAGGGTTGGGTCCACCTTATTCTTTGATTTTTATTTCCTTCAAATACATATATTTATGGTTTCCATGAAGGTTTGAAAATTGAAAATACTATAGGGGTACATACCTATACATAAGGTATTATTAAGGAGTGGTTTCAAAAAATATTTCCTCAGCGGTTCAGCGCATCTTTTGCTACTTGAGTGGTACTTAGCTACTTGGGTTGTTCTATCCCAAGGGGAGATCACTACTACTAGATTTGCATGCTTTTTCTGACTCAGACTGGGCTGGTTGCTATGACACTTGTGTGTCCACTAGTGGCTTTTTCTTCATGCTTGGTAGCTCATGTATATCTTGGTTGAGCAAGAAGCAGACTACTCTGGCCACTTCTAGTTGTGAGGCTAAGTATAGGGAAGCTTTCACAGTGACTCTTGAGTGTGTGTGGCTCAAATGCCATATGGCTGATTTGGGTGTTGGTTAGTCTTTTGCCACCACCTTCACTTACAGGTAGAGTGCATTGGCAGTTGTGAGGAACCCTGTGTTCCATGCTAGCAGTAAGCACATTGAGGTGCATTATCATTATGTTAGGGAGAGGTTCTATGTTGGGGAGATCAACTTGGCATATGTGCCCATGCAGGAGAACATTGCTGACCTTTTCACGAAGGCTTTGCCTAGGGAGAAGTTTGAAGCTTTCCGCAAAGCTTTGGGCTTACTTCCTTTTGTGGAGTGATTTCCACATAGCTTGGCACTTCCTTATACATGAGTGCCAGCTACTTGTTCACTGTATCACTCCCTGAGGGGATTTGTTGATATATTTAGGTAGTGATGTGTGTGAACACTCTAGGACCACTGGGGCACTTTTTCCCTCTTTAGGAGGTTCTTTTCCCCGACATGTGTATATGCCTATTGCCCTAATGGGCTACTTATCTTTGTACATTCTAGTGGTAATGCATTCAACATGTGTGTTGTGTGTCAAGCTTCTTCTTCTTCCTTGTGATGTTGGCATGCTTCCGCAGAAGTTTAAATCCAACAAAAATATGCTACTCTAGAGCTTCTAAAATTCTAAGAAAAATATATATGCTTCTACTATACATGAGGAAGACTCTTCCTTATTTTTACATCATTTGGATAATTATAACTACATGAAAATGTCAAACTATAAGAAATTTCTTTTAAAAATGCTTCTTCCAACATCCTTCCCCTCCTAGACTTTTTGGCTCCTGGAAAAATATTGATCTGAAAAACTATTGTTGTGAATCCACTTCACTTCTTCTTTCTCTCATAGACCTGTGATAGCAAGTCATGGCTCTTTCTTTCTGTGACATTCAAATTATTCACCATTTCAGACAAAGCTTTTCTCCATTGAAGTGCAGCTTCTGGTCTATCTATCACATCCTTCTTCAGGTACTCTGTGTATTCAGCTTCATATGCAGTGAGTCTTGACTTTGTGATTATTGACAGATTACCAAAAATCTTTGATTCTCTTTTAAAAAAACCATAATCAAAGGCATCCTAAAAAATTTGAAGGTAGTGGCTGCCTAAAAATACTATTCTACTATAATAGGCCATTGAGCAAATTCTATATGGTGTTTCACTCAGATCAAAAAGTAACGCATCTGAGGGTGAGTTGAATCCTATGTAGGTTAGAGTTCTCACATCTGTGTCTGTGAAAGTTTCTATACATCCCACTATAAGCCACATAATTCTGACTACTAGTATACAAGCAGGGTCATTTACATCTTTTTGGTTGGCCAAGATCGTGTTTTGGGTCCTGCAATCTTCGGGAAGTTCAGCCATTTTGCTAGAATTTGTTCTTCATTTCTTCTTTCCCAGAAAACTGACCAATCCATCCTTTTGGCTACTAGGAAATATGCTCGATTTATCTTTAATTGTAGTGGTGCCTCTTTCCATATTTTCTTGCAATCCTTGTTGGAATCAGTTGGAATTTGGGGCCCTAGGATCATTCCAATATTAAAAACTTTTGAGCATACACACTTAATTAATTAAGATGATAAGTGAGAGATAGAAAGAAAGAGTCCTTGAGACAAGGATAGGGAACATATGAAAGTAGTGGCTGAATAGGAGTTTCCACAAAAACAACATCACTACTAACCAAAATGTGTTTATTTATGTGGATGATACAAACGATAGCCTTTGCTTTCAGAACTGTACCCAATAGAAATACATTTCACTACTTAATCATCCAATTTATTGCGTTGTTTTTCATGCACTAATGCATATGTGAAACAATAAAAAACATGCAGGTGAGCAAGGATGGCTTACAACCATGCCAAGCCTCATATGGATTGATAGACTACAATGCTTTAGTGGGACACCTGTTAAGTACATATGTTGCACACATAACAACCTCAAGCCAGAAGCTATGTGGTAAATCCTAACCCTTGACCATACGCCTCACCATCACCATGAGTGACTTGATCTTGTGTTCAGCAACTCCATTCTGTTGATGTGTATATGGCATTGCACAGTGATGTTTTATTCAACGTTCAGCAAGAAATGCATTAAAGTCAGAAGACATATATTCCCCCCCTCGATCAGAATGGAGGGTGCCCATTTTACATGCTGACAGATTTTCAACCAAAACCAAAACCTGTTTGAAGCACATAAACACTTCAGAATTTTCTTTCAATAGATATACCCATGCATGCTTGGAAAAATCATCAATGAAATTCACGAAGTAAAGATAGATCCCAGAAGAGGGTGTCTGCATAGGACCACAAACATCACTATGAACAAGCTGCAACTTTTGAGTAGCTCGAACTGAACCATCTTTTGGGAAGGAGGAACACTTCATTTTGCCCAAAATACATCCCTTACATACATGTTTACCAGGTGCCTCAAGTTTTGGCAAAGAGGACACCATTTCAGATTTCTATAGGCATAGCAAACTAGCAAAATTCAGATGACCAAAGCATGCATGCCAAAGCTTTTCATTTGACATAGCCTGAGAATCATGTAGTGCACACGCCAAATCATTCATAGATTTTTCATAGTCTATGAGCTTAAATAGCCCACCACATAAAATGCCAAAAACAATAATCACGTCGCCATTTTACAGACCATGAACTGTACATCTGTCATCAACAAATTTCACAACCAACCCAATCTTGGCTAAAGTTGAAACTGATAATAGATTCTTCTTGATCCTTGACACAAATAAAGCATCTAACAATGTAAAAGAACTACCATCAGAAGTAGTCAGAATGATCTTACCAACTCCCATGATAGGATAAGAGGAGGTGTTGGTGCATATGACAGTATTCCCTATAGGGGCAGGCTCGAGTGAAGTGAAGAAAGTGTGTTGCGAGATCATATGTTTGATTACCACACTATCAAAGTACCAAACATCTGAGTCTACTAGAGACATACACTATTCAGGAGAAGGTGGGTCAAAACCGCAAATAGTAGTAAACCCCCGATTCTTCATTGTGCACTAGATTAGCAGACTCTATTTTTGGTTTAGAAGCCTTTGCAACAACCATTCGAGCCTCTTTCTTCTTTTCCTCTTTAGCAGCTAGTTTTGGATAGCTCTTAATGACATTTCATTTGCTTTATAGTATTTGAAAAAAAAAATTTGCTTTTCTGTTTTCTTCTCGTCTCTATCTTCCTTCTTTGATTATGCAAAATTAGCAAATTTCTACTTGCTAATACAAGAATTCCATTTACCTTTACCCTTCTGACTAGCAAGGAAAGCTTGATCTATAACACTCATAATGGACCTATTTTTCCTAGACTAATCTTCCTCCAATAGAACAGAGACTAACTCCTCAAATTTTAAGGCATTTGGATTGCCTTTCATCATCAAACAAAGAGTAAAAGAAAAACTTTGATATGAATCAGGAAGACCATTCAGAACAGTCTACACAAGTGAACTATCAGGCAAGACTCCATTAGTAGAAATTAACTGTTCCTTCAAATCTTTGATCTTTGCTAGAAAAATATCCATAGAATCACCTTAATTCATATGCTCACTCCAACTATTTTTGGAGGTAAGCAACATGAGCCTCATTCCTAGCCTGGTACAATGTGGTAAGTGTATCCCAAGCATCCTTAGCTTTTTTGCAAGAACGAATGTGAGGAATAATGGCACATTTGACAGATAAGGCTATCAATGCACGTGCTTGAGCATCTCTGCCATCCTTATAAATTTCTTGTGCAAGAGGTGCAACAAGAACCGCAGCATGAATAGGAATCTGCAGAATATCACCATCTTTGGTGCCATCTACATCAACTTTAGTACTTGTATTTGGAGGTGTAATAGGACGTTTTTCAACACCCTACACAATATTCCACAGTCCTTTTGTGACCAATACATGATGCATCATATAAGCCCAGAATGGGTGATTCCTACCATCCAACTTATCCTCAGCAACCAACATACAAAATACATCACTATTTTTAGTCACCGCCACTGGCTAAAATACTCTAATGTAGAAAATTGACTGTATCTCAAAAAGTTGAATAGAACTACCTTGTCGAGTTCTAGTAAACTTGTAGCAGACTTAGAGATGCTTAAATTGGTGAATAAAAAGTTGTATATATCTTTAGCATAAAAAGATGAAATAGCATGAACAAGCATTGTGATAGTGCATTCAAAGGTTGAAACGAGCTCAAATAGCGATTTTGGCACCACACAACGAAGCTGTTACCCTAAGTATGCTCACCAAATTCTATGCAATTTTGAGACTATCACTGGAGGGGTGTCGATGATGCCCTAGATGAAGCGGCGACTTGCTTTGATGCCAATTGCTAGAGTTTAAGGTTTGCCAAAGCACATGAATAACACAAGGAATAAGAAGAAGCTTAGAGCACAATACACAATACTGAATATATTACCACTAGAATGTACAAAGATAAGTACCCTATTAGGGCAATAGGCGTATATACAAGCTAGGGGGAAAAAACCTTGTAAAGACGGAAAAAAGTGCCCCGATGGTTCTAGTGTGCTCACACACATCACTACCTAAATATATCAATAATAATTGTGAAACCATTGTATGGGTTGCTGATCCAATTCACATGGACTAAGAAATGCAAAAAGGCATTCAATGAGTTAAAGCAACGATTAAGTTCAGCACCTACCTTGAAAGTACCCAACTGGAACAAGTCGTTCCATATCCATGTGGACTTGTCAAATTTTGCAATTGGATGTATACTAACTCAACCTGTGGATGAAGGAAAATTATATCAACCTTTTGCATACCCTAGTCGATAGCTAAATCAAGTAGAGAGAAACTACACCACTCTTGAAAGAGAAGTCCTAGGAATGGTGTATGCAGTCAAGGAATTCAGACACTACCTCCTAGCCAATAAGTTTAAGTTTTGTATCGACCACCAAGCCCTACTATATTTGGTCAATAAGCCCTGCAATATGGAAGGCTAGTGAGATGGTTCTTGTTACTCATGGAATTCGATTTTGAAGTGGTAGTTAAAAAATTAAACACACATGTAAGAGCTGACCATTTATCAAGGATGATACATGGACAACCACCTACCGGAGTGGCCGATCATCTACCTAATACATACCTATTTTACTTGGAAATGTGTCCAAAATGGGTGGAAAGTTTGATTCCAATCCTCACACATGGACCACACCATAGGATCGACAATCACAATAGGAAAGAGTTCATGTAGTCAAGGAATCAACATATTGTGGCTAGCAGTCTATATTATAAGGAAAACCTAATGGCTTATTATTGAGGTGTGTAGAAGATGTGGAATAGAAAAATCTACTCAAGCAAGCTCATGTGACCCAATGGAAAACACATAAGGTCATTAATGGAACAAGAAGGGAATTGAAAAGACTAGGGGTATACTGGCTAGACATGCAAAAGGATGCACATGAATACATTCTAAATTGCCAAGAATGCCAAGAGAATAGCCCTGAGGACCATTCATCCTTATATTTCTCCACTATAGCACTACGATGGAGTAAAGCATTGGTGAAGTTTCTAAGGACATGAAGAAGAAGCAAGCCTAGCAAGAAAGAGGTCCTTAGAAGAAATGAGTAAAGATTACACTATAATTGGAAAACAATTACTAAAAAGGGGAAATGATGATCAACTACGGTTGTGTTCATGAAGGAGAGTACTTACATATATAAGAGATGTCACATGGAGGCGTAGCAGGAGTTCATTTTCAACAAAGAAGACTATAAAAATGATTCTCTTTGTAGGCCCATGGTGGCCAAATCTACATATGGATGCCAACACGTACGTACGAAGTTGTGAAGTGTGCCAAAGAACCAAATATCCTATAAGAGGAGATGACATGCCTCTTAGACCCATGATCTATGCAAGGGCATTCTCCAAATATGGTATTGAATTCATAAGACCTAGAAATCCTCTTGCAAAAGGATCACATGCTGAATATATTATTGTGGCTATGGGCTATCTAACAAAATGGGTGGAAGCAAAAGCGACTACGAAAAATGATGCCCAAACCATATCTAAATTTCTATTTGAAAATATCTTTATGTGTTTCATACTTCCAATAGAAATTGTTAGCGATCGAGGGACACATTTCATCAATGAAGTGATTGAATCACTAATGAATAAATTTCTTGTGATTGACAAGAAATCATCATCTTATCATCCCCAAGCCAATGGACAAGCTGAGAGTTCCAATAAAGTCCTATGCACAGTGTTAACTAAAATAGTTAACAATGGAAGGTCCAATTGGGACAAACAAGTGCATCATGCAATATGGCCTTCCATGTGGCAATTGACTTTTTGGTCCCTACTTTACAAGTAGCACAAAAAAATGAATGGATGGGCCATGAACTATCTCAACAATTGGATCACATTGAAAACTTGCATGAGACCAGACAGCAAGTAGTGGCAGGAATTTATACGGCTAAAAGACAAAAAACATATTATGATGCACACATTAAAGATAAAGTCTTTAAGTAAGGCGATCTCATAATGGTATACACATTGAAATGAAATGTGAAAAACCTACAACAATGTGGATATGGTCCACTATTGATAAATCGAATATCAAGAGTGGTGCAATAAAATTAGCCATGTTAGATGGAGATGTACTTCCTAATTACATAAGTGGCTATAGGTCAAAAGGTACATGGAACCATTGACATAACAAATGATGGCAAGACTCTTAGGAGTGCAGAACCGAAAAAGGGAAGAGGAAAGGATTAGAGAAGAAGCTCCAATAGAAGCACTAGAGCAAATCAGAAAGAGGAAAGAGTGGATAAGACAATGGGATGAATAATATATACAAGGAGAGGAACCTATACCCATGGAAAATTATCAAATAGGTAAAAAAGAGAACGTGATTAATTGTGTCACCCGACCATACTTGAATATAGGAATTGACATAAATGAATATCAATTAGTGGATTCTTTGATTGACATAGGGGGCTACATTAAGCTGCATGCAAGTCTCATTAGCCAATGACCTCAAAACGACCATGCATCCTACTAAAGCATATATGATAAGAATCAGAGAACAAGTCATCGAGTGTATAGGAGAAGTATCAATGTCCCTACATCTCAAAAATACTACCATGAATCAACGATTCCTAGTATGCAAGAACGAAGACCTTCTCAAAGGTCTAATACTAGGTCAGGACTAGATTCTTGAAAATGAAGTCAGCATACATCTTGCATAGGGATACATATCAGTGAAAGTAGGACACAAGGAATGTTTTAGTCTTCTACAGGCCAGACACCCCAAAGTGACTAGGATGATACTATCTAGAGCAACAAGTTTAGAGGAGAGTAAAGAAAAAATTTCCAATGTCTTCATGAATCAAGAGAGCCATAACCCTAACTTGTTCATACCTTGTAACGTACCACATGATCCTTTAGCCAATTCTCCCTTAGGAAGTGAAACTGCAAGTTTGAGTGAGGACATTTCATTTGACCAAATTAGCAAGCATGATGAATAGCCTATACATATGTCGACTATAAGAATACAACAAAGATGAGATATGAAATTACAATGGATTCAGAAGGATCAATTGCCACAACATGAAAGTCAGAAGAATGAATGGATCAATCCGCAATCAAAAACACAAAAAAATAGCCATCATCCACAATTGTCATGAATACTTTTAGAGTCTATGTGTATGGCTTCCAAAGCCATTGATCAAAGCTCAAAGGGCACAATGACTTATTTTGGTCCAATGACAAGCACTTCATGAGAGGGAAAATCCAATTGAGGTGCCATAACACTGGAATCAAGCAAATGAATCAATCATCAAGGGTATAAGAGATCCCCATATGACTACAACACAAAAATCCCAATCCAAGGGCTGAAGAAGGTCGAAGACTACATTCGATAATAAAGGAAGAGAAATGCAATGAAGGCAAATGCCACAAAAACTGAATACAATATTAATATGGAGACCAAAGAAGCAACAATTAATCGACCAAGATAATCCAATATACCATTCTTGCACTCATAAAGAGTCATTTGCATCTAGAGTATGCACAATAGGGCCACATTTCAAGGCCATGCATTCGACACACAACTTCTTCAATAAAAGTAATGGTGCACATTTCCATAGCAAGAATAGGACCTTACATGTACTATCATAGGAATGATCAAACAATGTAAATAAATAAATGCTTCGCCTATAAACTAATCCTTTGTTTTCTTTTAGCCTTAGAAATAAGAAAAATATGGTAAGGTACCTTACTTGTCTCTACTTAGCAAGGGGGATACCAAGCCATGGGAAACAAAAAGTCACCACACACAAATAAATGAACAATGAGTCTCTTATCAAGACTAACTAGCTATTACATAATAAAGCACAGGTGGCTTTTGAAGATTTTGAAGCGACGGTCCAAGAAGAAGTGCTTGAATTCCCAATGAAGAGTGTGACAAAGGCTAAAAGACATTGGTTCTGAAAACACCAATTGACAGGAGAACACTTGTTCTTAATAACCATCAAAAATCATGGACAACGATCACCAATTCTTGGTGATGTCATAAGATTTCATAATATTACAAGAAATCCCAATTTACAAGCCTGACTTCCAATGATGCAACCAAGTGATGAACACCTTAAATCTGGCTCTCGACAAGCCATCCATACTCAAAGCTAAAGTTCTTAATGTGGAAGGAGAATAGACTACAATCCAATTCATGCATGAGCTAATCAAAGAGGCGTTTGGATGGACCAAGGATGGAACCACCGATCTCAAGGAAGAGAGTCATTGAACCAAAACAAGCACATTCCTAGATATTAATCACATTGACATCGAAGAGGTAGTTCGTATGGTGCATCAACACTTTTGTTTCCCAAACATGCACTGATACATGGTGCCTAAAAAATAGTGGTCCAACTCTTTTCTCATGCAACCAAACAAATCGGAAACCAAATCAACTTGACACTCTACATTCAAGAAATATTATTTGAAGCCAAGAAACAATAGGGCCATAAAAAGTTTCTAAATGGAAGTGTGGCATTAATAGTATTGATCTATCATGCATTGGGTATCAGAGAATATCTCAACAAAATGCCTTCTTCAATGGGGATGGAAAAATATGCAAAAATATCTACAGTACCCCAAAAGAAAAAAGTGTGCAGATGACATTAGAAGTAGGAACAAGCTCTCAACCCATAACGCGAGGAGCAAAACAATTCCGGGAATCGCTAAATGAGGAAGTGACTTCAACATCAAATAGGGTACATGTCCTCTCGAGAACCCAAGTAGAAAAGCCCACACCCATCATAGGGGCTGAGTTACAAGAAGCCATGTAGAAGACCCATGAGTTCATGGAAGGACAATTGAATCTACCAGTTCAAGGGCATCATTACCATCAAGCTCATACAACATCTCTTCATATGCTAGGCAAAATACTAACCAAGTTTCACAGATCTAGAGAATTGAGGCTATTACATTCAAGTTCATCCTCATAGCACCAAGAAGAGCATGACCAATCAATCGTGAACATGGATCTCCACACGGAATCAGATGATGGTGGCGGATGGGAGGAATTAGATCAAGTAAAGGTTCGACTTGAAGCAGAAACTCAAAAACAAGATCAAGCACAAGATATTACATTAGAGCATGAACAAGAAGAGAGACAACAAAAGGAAGAAGCATACATGCTTAAGATGAATGATACAGCAAAGCTTCAATTCACAGAAGTTACTCTTGAAGGTCATTCTAGGATGAAGAATCCAAAGGAAGAACAAACACAAGACAAAATCATGAAACAAGAACCATTTACTCCTATTAAGTGGTGGCAGAACCATCAACTTTGGATGAAACCTTTCATGGACTAGGTTGCATGATTCATTATTTGACAATTTGTTTATTCGTGTATAATTACAAAATTTTAGGGCAACCCCCCATTATTCGACTGAATTATTCGGTTCCATGTCAGCTTATTCAAACATGAGTGAATTTTTTTTCATGGTAATTCCAGAATTTTTGATCGAACGTGCTTTCAATTGAAAACATTTTCGATCAAAAATTTTATAAGTCAAAATTTCTTTGATCGAATATGTTTTTTATCAAAACAAATTTGGTCAAATAATTTTTTATAAAAGAATACAACTAGACTAATTTTTCATAAGAGTTACTTCATTTTTTTTGAACTTACAATGTCATAGAAAGAACAAGGTATGAACTCTTGCTGTAAATATTAAGTACTTTAGTACTAAAATCATAAAGAAATATTTTGTTTGTGAATTAAAAACTATTGTGATTGTTTGACTCAACATTGATTCTTACTTCACAATAATATATATATGTGTGTGTATGATTGTGAGTAAACATGTATTGTGATTGCTTGAATCAATATTGATTCTTACTTCACAATAGTATATGTATGTGTATTTGAGTGAAATCTATTGTGATTGTTTGATTCAACCTTAATTCTTACTTCACAATAGTATATATATGTGTGTGTATGATTGTGAATAAAAATGTATCGTGCTTGTTTGAATCAATATTGATTCTTACTTCACAATAGTATGTGTATGTGTATGTGTATGTGCATGTATGTTATATGATTGTAAGTGAAAATCTAATATGATTGGTTATGTGCATGTATATATGTGCGTATGATTGTGAATTAAAAACTATTGCAATTGTTGGAAAAGATTTTATGTTTTTTAATAATTCAAGGGTTAAGAAGCTATTAATAAGTGAAGATCAAAGGCATCTAGAGTTGCATATCCGTGAGGAGAAGGTTCTTGTTGTATTGATTCAATATAACTTCATAGATCCAAATATCTTCCTTAAGAAAATGTATTGTATTGATACACCAAGAACCTTCTCTTAGTTGAGATGTTGTCATCAAGACAATAGCATCAAGAGGGACTTGTTGGGAGGAAATAAATCGACCTCTTGAGACAATAGCATCGAGAGGGATGGTGAAGTTTTGATAGAAATCAACTTATGCACTTGATCCTTGGATGCTTACGACAAGAAAGATGCAAATAGGTAAAACAATATTTTACTTTTTGTAATCTAGTTTAGTATTTTTTTCAAGCATATAATAATGATTTTTTTTCTTTATATTTTTATAGGTTATTTTGAAGGTTGATTGATTTCGAGCTAAGTTGGTGGTGGGAGGACTAGATGCAATGTGTATATACTTCAATCATATGACAAACGCATACGAGTACGAAAGTAAAAAATACGTATGGTTGAAAATATCATACGTGTGTGTGATTTTGTATGTGTGTGTATGAGTTTGTATGTATATGTGTACATGTCTATATGTATGTGTGTGTTGTTGGAGTTAGACGTCTGCAGAAGCACGCGCACAACACAAGGAAGAAGAAGAAGCTTGGAGCACAAACACACAATACTGAATGTATTACTAGAGAATGTACAAAGATAAGTAGCCCATTAGGGCAATAGGCGTATATACAGGCCAGGGAAGAAAACCTCCTAAAGAGGGAAAAAAGTGCCCTGGCAGTCCTAGTGTGTTCACACACATCACTACCTAAATATATCAACAAATCCTCCCTGGGAGTGATGCAGTGAACAAGGAGATGGCACTTATGTATAAGGAAGTGCCAAGCTATGTGGAAATCACTCCACAAAAGGAAGTAAGCCCAAAGCTTTGCGGAAAGCTTCAAACTTCTCCCTAGGCAGAGCCTTCGTGAAAAGGTCTGCAATGTTCTCCTGCGTGGGCACATATGCCAAGCTGATCTCCCCAGAGGAGAACCTCTCCCTGACATAGTGATAATGCACCTCAATGTGCTTAGTGCGAGCATGGAACAGAGGGTTCCTCGCAACTGCCAATGCGCTCTGACTGTCAGTGAAGATGGTGGTGGCAAAAGACTAGCCAACACCCAAATCAGCCATAAGGCGTCTGAGCCACACACACTCAATAGTCGCTGTGAAAGCTGCCCTATACTCAGCCTCACAACTGGAAGTGGCCACAGTAGGCTACTTCTTGCTCAACCAAGATATACATGAGCTACCAAGCATGAAGCAAAAACCACTGGTGGACACACAAGTGTCATAGCAACCAGCCCAATCTGAGTCAGAAAAAGCATGCAATCCCCCCTTGGGATAAAACAACCCAAGTAGCCGAGTACCACTGAAGTAGCGAAAGATGCGCTTAACCGCCTTCCAATGTGTGACTCCTGGGCAATGCATAAACCTGCTCATCTGTGAGACAACAAACTGAATATCTGGCCGAGTAATGCATAAGTAAATCAAGCATCCAACAGCCTGCTGATAGAGAACAGCATCAAATGCATCTCCAGCATCATGAAGACTCAAGTGTAAACCTGTCTCCATAGGAGTGGCAATAGGCTTACAATCTTCAAGGCCAAAATGCTGCAATAATGTGTCAATATATTTTGTTTGAGACAAATCCATTCCACCATCAACTTGCATAAACTCAATGCCCAAATAGTGATGCAAATGCCCCAAATCAGACATCTCAAATGAGGCATGCAAATGAGCCTTGAAATCAGCAATATGCTTCTCAATAGGACTAGTGAGCAGCATGTCATCAACATAGACAACAATGATCAGAAGCACATCATTAGCACGCTTAACATACAAGGTGCTTTCAGTTGGACTCTTCACAAAACCATGTGCAACCAGATAGGCATGTATCTTCTCATACCAAGCATGTGGTGCTTGCTTTAAACCATATAATGCCTTCTTTAACCTGCACACCTGGTTTTCATGCCCTTTCTGCACAAAGCCACGGGGCTGAAAAACATACACTTCTTCATGCAAGTCACCATTCAGAAATGTTGTTTTAATGTCCAACTGATGTACATTCCAACCATGATGGGTTGCAAGTGCACAAATGCTCCGAACAGTAGTCATATGACATGTAGGTGCAAAGGTCTCATCAAAATCAATGCCTCTTTCCTGCGCATAACCACAAACATCACTATGTACAAGCTGCAATTTTTGCGTAGCCCGAACTGAACCATCTTTTGGAAAGGAGAAACGCTGCATTTTGCCCAAAATATAGCCTTCACATACATGTTTTCCAGGTGCCTCAAGCTTGGGCAAAGAAGACACCATATCAGATTTCTGCAGGTGTAGCAAACTAGCAAAATTCAGATGACCAAAGCGTGCATGCCAAAGCTTTGCATCTGACATAGCGTGAGAATCATGAACTGCACATGCCAAATCATTCACAGATCTTTCATAGTCTATGAGCTTATACAGCCCACGACATAAAATGCCAGAAGCAATAATCACATCGCCATTTGATAGATCATGAACTGTACACCTATCATCAACGAATTTCATAACCAAGCCAATCTTGGCTAATGCAGAAACTGATAACAGATTCTTCTTGATCCCTGGCACAAATAAAGCATCTGACAAGGTGAAAGAACTACCATCAGCAGTAGTCAGAATGATCTTACCAACTCCCATAGCAGGATAAGAGGAGTTGTTGGCGCATGTGACAGTATTCCCTGTAGGGTCAGGCTCGAGTGAAGAGAAGAAACTGTGCTGCAAGTCATATGTTTGGTCGCCCCACTGTCAAAGTACCAAACATCTGAGTCCACTGCAGACATGCACTGCTCATGAGAAGATGGGTCAAAACTGGAAATAGTAGTAAACGCCCATTCTTCTTCCTGCACAAGATTAGCAGACTCAGTTTTTGGTGTAGAGGCTTCTGCAACAACCATTCCAGCCTCCTTTTTCTTTGCCTCTTTTGCAGCGAGTTTTGGACAGTTCTTTATGATATGATCATTCCCTTTACAGTACTTGAAAAACAATTTTTGCTTTTTTGATTTCTTCTCATCTTTATCCGGGTTCTTCGAATGTGCAACATTTGCAGATTTCTGCTTACTAGTAGAAGAGCTCCATTTTCCTTTGCCCTTCTAACTAGCTAGGAAAGCTTGATCTGCAATACGCATAATGGACCTGTTCTGCCTGGACTGATCTTCCTGCAACAGAACAAAGACTAACTCCTCAAATGATAAGGCATTCGGATTGCCTTTCATCATCAACCGAAGAGTAGAAGCAAAACTCTGATATGAATCAGGAAGACCATTCAGAACGGTCTGCACAAGTGAGCTATCTGGTATAACCTCATCAATAGAAATCAACTACTCCTTTAAATCTTTGATCTTCGTTTGGAAACTATCCATAGAATCACCTTCATTCATGTGCTCACTCTCCAACTGTTTTCGGAGGTAAGCAGCACGAGCCTCATTCCTAGCTTGGTACAATGTGGTAAGTGTATCCCAAGCATCCCTAGCTGTTCTGCAAGAGCGAATATGAGGAATAATGGCACGTTTGACAGACAAACAATGCATGTGCATGGGCATCTCTGCCATCCCAACGAATTTGCTCTGTAGTAGGTGCAACAGAAACAGCAACACGAATAGGAATCTGTGGAATATCATCTTCGACACCATCTTCATCAGCTCCAACACCTGTATTTGTAGTACATGTCGTTATAGGTGTAACAGGACATCTTTCAACACCCTACACAATGTTCCACAATCCTTTTGCAACCAAAACATGTCGCATCATATAAGCCCATAATGGGTAGTTGGTACCATCCAACTTATCCTCAACAGCCAACATACGGAATACATCACTGCTTTCAGCCATGGTCGGTGACTAAAATACCTTGATGCAGAAAATTGATTGTATCTCAAAAGGTTGAACAGAACTGCCGAGACGAGTTCTGCTAGACCTGTAGCAGACTTTGAGATGCTTAAAGTGGCGAACAGAAACTGGTATATACCTTTGGCACAAAAAGACGAAATAGCCTGCACAAGCACTGTGATAGTGCGTTCGGAGACCGAAACGAGCTCAGATCGCGATTTCGGCACCACAGAGCGAAGCAGTTTTGAACTCGGAAACACGCTGAGTATGCTCACCGAAATTCGTGCGATTCTGAGACTGCAAACGGAGGAGTGTCGGCGGTGCCGTAGATGAAGCGACGACCTGCTCTAATACCAATTGTTGGAGTTAGATGTCTGCAGAAGCACGCGAACAGCACAAGGAAGAAGAAGAAGCTTGGAGCACAAACACACAATACTGAATGTATTACTAGAGAATGTACAAAGATAAGTAGCCCATTAGGGCAATAGGCGTATATACAGGCCAGGGGAAAAAAACCTCCTAAAGAGGGAAAAAAGTTCCCTGGCAGTCCTAGTGTGTTCACACACATCACTACCTAAATATATCAACATGTGTGTATATGTGTATGTGTGCATGAAAGTATGTGTATGCATGTGTGTATGTATGTGCACGTGAAAGTACGTGTATGCAAGTGTGAATGTATGTGCATGTGTGTATGCATGTGAGTAAAAATGCATTGTGATTGTTTGAATCAATATTGATTCTTACTTCACAATAGTATGTGTATCTGTATGTACGTGTATGTTATATGATTGCCAGTGAAAATCTAATATGATTGTGTATGTGCATGTGTATGTGTGTGTATGATTGTGAATTAAAAACTATTGTAATTATTGGAAAAGGTTTTATGCTCCTTTTTATAATTGAGAAGGTATTAATAAGTGAAGATCAATGACATCTTGGACCATGTACATCAACAACAAAAGGTTCATGTTGTATCAATACAATACAGCTTCACAGATCCATAGATCTTCTTTAGGAAGTTGTATTGTATGGATACAACATACACCTTATGTTAGCTGGGATATTGGCATCAAGCCAATGCATCAAGAGGGACTTTTTGGGAGGAAAGAAATCGACTTATTGCGATAATACCATCAAGAGGGACTTTTTTGTTGGAGAATTCCTCTCCTATTTGCAACAGAAAGTGTAGAAGACCTTCTCAGGATCAAGATGTTTGCCAACAACAGAACCTTCAAATGAAAACTGATACCAATTGAAAAATACAATGAACTTGAAACTTTGGTCACTCAAACTAGACACCTAAAGATTTCAAATGAGCTATCAAACACTCAATTTGGAGTAGATCTGGTTTGGCAACTCTTTGATACAAAACAGGCTACCTGTCCACTCAGTTAGGTTGAAAATTAGACTTCACTAAAAATTGAATAACTCACCAACATAAAGAATTTCATAAATCTGTTCTAGATAGAGGACGTACTCAAGATAAGCTTTCCAATGAATGTTTAAACACTAAAATTGGATACATATATTGAGAGATATGACTCTAACAAGTAGACTACCCAAAAATGGGTGTGCGGCTAGACATACTCTATGAGAGTGAACTGAACGAAATGACTCAAACCAAATGAACTAGCTACAAGAGGACTTCCACGCCTTCTTCCTCTATCCTTGAGTGTCCTCCCTTGCTTCGTTTATAGCTAAATGACCAAAAACTCTCATGATGAGTTTGAGAGCTCTTCTCCATCATTTCTCCACTACTTTGGACAGCCACTCCTCTTACAGTTCAATTTTTGGATTTGATTCTCTTTTGAATGTTTCTCTCTTGGCCTCCACTACTTGCTGAAGTAAATGCTTCTATTTTTCATTTTTGTATTTTCCTTCCATTTGAAGAAAATCCTTTTTGCAAAAATATATACGACGTCACTTCTTTATTTTTAACACTCCCCCTCAAGCTCACATATGAGCTTGCACCTTATGCCATATCCTGTAAGTTGATGTCATCCTTGAACCTCTTTAGCTTAGAAGCATCTAGGGACTTTGTAAGCATGTCTGCAACCTGGTCATTAGTTCCAATGAACTTTATATCCATATCCTTGCTTAAAACTTTTTCTCGAACATAATGATAATGCATTTCTATGTGCTTGCTTCGTGCATGAAACATTGGATTGTTCGTTAAGTGAATGCTTGACATGTTGTCACCATAAATTGGAATGGTCTTCACCTCCACATCAAGATCGACCAAGAGCTTCTTAATCCACATAGCTTCACAAGTTGCACAGGCTAATCCTCTATATTCAGCTTCTGTCGATGATAGTGCAACAATAGGATGCTTCTTCGAGCTTCATGTGATAGGTTTGCTACCTATCATGAACACATAACCTGAAGTGGATCTTCTATCTTCCTTCGAACCATCCCAATCAGCATCACTGAAGCCCTTTACCTGCAATTCTTCATCATATCTATAAAACAAGGCATGATTGACTATGTGCTTCACATATCTTAGCACTCGTTTGGCTGAATTTAAATGTTCACTTGTTGGAGCTTGCATAAATTGAGAAAGAACTCCAACCATATAACACAAATATGGTCTTGTGATTGTAGCATAGATCAATGAACCTATAATACTCCTGTATGTAGTTACATCATGTAACTTCTCTCCATCATTTGAGCATAGCTTCACGGTTGAGTGAGTAGTTTGCATTCACTCATTCCAAATCTGAAAAGAACATCCAACAAGTACTTTCTTTGCATCAAGTAAATGCCATCTTTCCCATAGACTATCTCAATGCCTAAAAAGTATTTCAGCTCACCAAGATCTGAAATTTTAAACTCCTTATCGAGTTTTCTTTTATTTATCTCTTGTATTCCTGTAACATTACTTCCTGTTATGATGAGATCATCAACGTATATGCAAATATATACCTGCTTGCCTTCTTCTTTCTTCATGTAGAGAGAGGGATCTGCATTACTTGGGCTATACCCACACCTTGTGAGGTACTCGTGCTTTTTGTCCTCAAATCCAATCGGTTGACTCATGTATACCTCTTCTTGAAGTTCACCATTGAGAAAAGCATTTTTTATGTCAAGTTGGTACAATGTCCATCTCCTTGTTGCACTCACTGCAATCAAAGTTCTAACTATTCCCACCTTTGCAACCGGGCTGAAAGTCTCTTCATAGTCGATGCCGTGAGTTTGCTTGAATCCTTTTGCTACTAGTCTAGCTTTATGCCTAGCTCGAGAACCATCAGCATTTGTCTTTATTTTAAACACCCATTTATTTGGAACAATCTTCATACCTTCAGCCTTTGGAACTAGCTCCTATGTGTGATTGTCCTTGAGAGCTTTTATCTCTTCTTGCATAGCTTCTTGCCATTCTTTTTGTGTACATGCTTCTTCATATGCATCCGGTTCTTTGTCTTTGACCACCTGTATCATATATGCAAAATACTTTGCAATAAAACTATCATAGCTCAGCCTTTGAATTGGATACCTTGCTCTTGAAGACCTCCTTTCATTTCCTTTTGAACATTGCTTATTCAACCCGTTCAACTTTACCTTTGGTGTAATCACCTCTTCATATTCTTCTTCACTTGCATTTGAATCACTATTTTGGGCAACACTTTCAGCTTCAAATCTTTCATAACCTAATGTTGGTGATGAGGAATGACTCCTTAGTCTCCCCTTCCATGTTGAGCTTTCTCCAAGTGATGTAGAAGCCTCTGGACCTGACATTTGAGTGCTTGTTTGCTGAAATTCTTCTTGGACAGCACCTCCATCATCTTCGCAATCTTCTTCAAGAGTCTTCTCTTTCCCTTTGTCTCCAAACCATGGTCTTAGCTCATCAAATAACACATCTCGTGAGACTCGTAGCTCCTTTGTCACCGGATTGTAGCACCTGTATCCCTTTTGCTCCAATGAATATCCAATGAAAATACATTTTTCTGACTTTGCCTCCATCTTTGTCCTTAGTTCTTGAGGGATGTGAACATAACACACACATCCAAAAACTTTGAGATGTGTAAGGTCAGGTTTATTACCAGAATAAACCTCCTTGGGAGTTAAATTATGCACTCTAGCCGTTGTGCACTTGTTCATCAAATAAACTGCCGTACTAGTTGCTTCAGCCCAATAGTTTAGTGGCATTTTCATCTCGTTGAGCATGCATCTTGCAACTTCTGTGATATGTCGATTTTTCCTTTCAGCTATTCCATTTTGTTGAGGTGTGTACCTACATGTAAATTGTCACTTGATGCCATTTTCATAAAGAAAATTTGAAAATTCTTTGGAGAAATATTCTCCTCCTCCATCGGACCTCAAGGTCTTTATGTCGCATCCTGTTTCCTTTTCTACCTGTGCTTTAAATCTCTTGAACATGGAGAACACATCTGATTTTTTTTTAATGCAAAACGTCCATACTTTTCTTGAATGATCATAAATAAAAGTGACAAAATATCGATTACCAGCCACCGATGGTTGTTGTGATGGTCCCCATACATCCATGTGTATCAAGTCGAGGACATTCCTTGCCACATAGTTGCTTTTCTTGAATGGTTGTCGAGTTTGCTTTCCTAGTTGGCATGCTTCACAAAACTCATGTAGTCCAGCATCATTGAATCTTGGAAGACCTCTTAACACTTCATGGTTGCTCATGTCCTTGAGCTTGGGAATGTTGATATGTCCAAACCTTTTGTGCCACAAATCGAGTTCAACAATTCTTTTGTTTCCAAACTGAATATACATCACCTTTCCATGTGGTTGTTGAATGTCCAAGGTGAACATCCTACCTTCTTTCCTTCCTTGAGCAATGACCTTGAATCCTTCTTTTGGATTCTTTATAAAGCAGCCTTTTTCATTAAAGATAACATGATATCCTTTCTCTACCATTTGTCCTACTGAAATCAAATTCTTTGCAATAGTAGGAACATGAAGAACATCAGCCAATACCTTCTTGTCTCCAAGCTTGATGTCTCCAACATGCTCAATTGCATGTTGAGTTTCATCCCTGGTCTCCACACATCCTTTTCCACTTGGAGCTTGTAGCTTTGTGAATAAATCTCCTTGGCATGTCATATGGTTGCTGCAACCTAAATCTATGAACCTTTTTTTATCATCACTTCTTGAGTTGTTGTAGTCATGCTTCATGGCAAGCATGGTTTGATTGTCTCCTTCACTTGATGTAGTCGCATAGTTATTTTGGCTCCTTTGGTTGCCTCCATTCAACCTTCCATTCTTTTGCCAACAATCATTTGCATAATGTCCTAGTTTACCACAATGATAACATGTTATACCTTTATGAGGATTGTATGAACCTTGACCTCTTCCTCTATTTCTTCCTCGACCTCTTCCATGTGTGTTGTCATTTGAGTTTTCCTTGTTGTCCTCCGAGTTGTGTTGGCTGAAATTTGTGTTGTTGTAGCTTCTTCCTCTTCCTCTCGAGCCTCCTCTTGAGTTCCTTCCTCTACTTCATCCTGCATATAACATTTGACTATGGCTATCCTTACCTTTGTTGCCTTCTCCTTGTTGAGCAACCTCTTCAGCCACAAGATTTGGTATAATCTCGTCGAATGTTGGGAGAGGATCTCTATAAAGAATGTTTGTGATAAGGGGCTTCCACTTTTCTTCACTTCTCAAGCCATTGAGGGCTGTTTGGACGATGTCTTCCTCTTCTATCTTGCATCCAACTGATGCTAGCTGATCTCGAAGATCTTTGATCCTCAATGTATACTCACTAATGCTTTGGTTTGAGCTTTTCTTCATGTTGTTGAGCTCGTTCTTGAGTTGCATCCTCCGAGACCTTGTTGAGGTAGCATACACCTTCTCCAATGCTTCCCAAACTTCCTTGGCTGTTTCTAAACTTTGCATATGACCAATCATAGTGTTAAAAATAACTTGTGAGATGAGGAACATCACCCTTCGATTCCTCTCTTCGCAATCAGCAAATTGTCTCCTTTGTGCCGGAGTAATGTTGGGATCTTCAAGGTCCACCGGTTGTGGATCGTCTCCACTAACTAGACTCCATAAACCTTTACCTTTAAGGTAATTTGTCACTCTATACCTCGAAGATTGAAAGTTCTCTTTGTCTAACTTCTCAACTTGTTGTCCTAAATCAAACATTGAAAACTTCCAAGATTGAAGTTTACCTCAAGTATATTGTGGCGCTCTTTCTTGACTTCACGAAGCTCCCCCTTGATTTGTAGCTTCTCCTTTGCTTTACTTCAGCTACAATGCTTTGACTCTTCAAGATCCAATGCTCTGATACCGATTGTTGGAGAATTCCTCTCCTATTCGCACTGGAAAGTGTAGAAGAGCTTCTTAGGATCAAGAGTTTTGCCAACAACAGAACCTTCAAATGAAAACTCCTAACAACTAAAAAATGCAATGAACTTGAAACTTTGATCACTCAAACTAGAAACCTAATAGCTTTCAAATGAGCTATCAAACACTCAATTTGGAGTAGATTTGGGTTGGCAACTCTTTGATACAAAACAGGCTACCTGTCCACTCAGTTAGGTTGAAAACTCGACTTCACTAAAAACTGAATAACTCACAGAGCATAAAGACTTTCATAAAACTGTTCTAGATAGAGGAAGTAAGATCCGCTTTCTAATGAATGTCTAAACACTAAAATTGGATACATATATTGAGAGATATGACTCTCACAAGTAGACTACCCAAAAATGGGTGTGCGTCTGGATATACTCTATGAGAGTGAACTTAACGAAATGACTCAAACCAAATGAACTATCTACAAGGGGACTTCCACACCTTCTTCCTCTATCCTTGAGTGTCCTCCCTTGCTTCTTTTATAACCAAATGACCAAAAACTCTCATGATGAGTTTGAGAGCTCTTCTCCATCATTTCTCCCCTACTTTGGACAACCACTCCTCTTACAGTTCAGTTTTTGGATTTGATTCTCTTTTGGCCTCCACTACTTGCTGAAGTAAATGCTTCTATTTTTCATTTTTGTATTTTCCTTCTATTTGAAGAAAATCCTTTTTGCAAAAATATATACGACGTCACTTCTTTATTTTTAACTATTTGTTTGCCAAGTTTTGATAGAAATCGACTAATGCACACGAACTTTTGATACTTACGACAAAAGAGATGTAAACAGGTAATAAAAGAGTTTACTTTTTATGATATAGTTTAATATTTTCTCAAGCACATAATAATGAATTTTTACTTTTTAATATTTTTATAGGTTATTTTAAAGGTTGATTGATTTTAAGCTGAGTATGAAGGTAGAAATTTCCCATTAAAAAAGGATCGTTATAGATCGTTAACTCGAATCATGGGTATCAGACAATAGGTTCTCCTTTATTCCATAGAATATAGGGAAATCCCACCATAGAGATGAAAACATGTTCTTTTAAGTTAGAACATGAAGCTTGGGGGTATGCCTAAAATTTTATATATACCTATATGTGCGCATGACATGCACATACATACACACATATGCATACACATACTTTCAAATTTGTAAAACAACAACACCAATTTTACCTTTGAAGAAAATTCTCTATGTTAGGATTAGAGCTCTATAGACTCTCAAACAAACATGTATGGAATGACGTTTTCGATAATAAGTTTTTGATTGAAAGCCTTTCCATCGAAAGTTTATCCCTGTCCATTTTTTTTTGTGTTTATTTAGACAACCCTGAATAAAACAAACATATTCGATATTTTTTAATTATTCAATTGAATAAATGCAACCTAGTTCAAGGAAGTGCTATAAAGTCTACCACAGTCAGAGAAGAAGATCATTAATTCCGCTTACAAATCAGACAACCACATAATGAGACAATACACATTGAAAAAGGAAAAGACATGCAAACAAGTGAAGAACCTAGTGTACCCAAAACATGGTTGAATGTGGATGTGGCACAATTAAAACCTGCAGTAAAACAAATGATCTAGACTGCCATGACACACAATAATAGCTAATGGAAGTGGATAGAGATTATGAAAATGCAATGATAGAATGAAATTAATTTAAGATATTGAGTGAAGATTTATCAGCCCAGGTGACACAAGCTCAACAAACGCTAGTGAAAAAGAAGGAGGAAACGGAAAAAGTTAGAAAACATTGCAAAATGCTTACAGAGGAAAATCAACAGCTGCAACATCAGCTCCAGAAGCTTCGACACAAATATGAGGTTAGTGAAGGAGGAAAGGTACGCATATCAAACAGAAGAAAAATTTTAGAAGCACATATAAAAATATACATGGATGAGGCCGACACCTTAAGAAACATAAATAAAAGAGTTGATGACTGCGATTCTACTCTACCAACCAGTTGAGGTACCAGAAAATAACCAAAGAAATACAACAAAGCTAGAAACACAAATGGAGAAATATGATGAACACTTTAAGCAAGAGCAAGAATTTAGGAAAGAATGGGAAAGAAGATACATGCATGATACCAATGAGTTACGGAGTAGATTGAAGGTAGTAGAGGCCAAGATCATACAACAATGCATAGAGGATGCCGATCAATTAGCTATCCTTGGTGAATGACTCGTGCAAAGCAATGATGCACTTACAATAGCTAATAAGGAAATAACTAAAAAAAATGCACTCATTAAAAGCTCATAGGCTCAATTACAACAACACACACAAATGGGGACACCAATAGTTCGAAGCTCACACACGGCTATCGTGGAGAATGAGTTACATCCTCCTGATCCCCCCATCCATAACTGGCATAGGCATATGGGAGTGGAGGCACTAGGTGTTGATCAAGATACATGGCCTATTGCAAAACTAAGTCAAAACGCTAGTGTTCGAACTTAATGAACAATTTGAAGATACAACAGTGAAATTCATGAAAGAAGCAAAGATTAAGAAAAAAATCTATACTAGATTATGAATCCATTCAATGTACCATAGAGACTCTAAAAGAAGAAACAAGCCATTAGATCAAAAGAACAATGCAAAAAGAACCATACCAATCCTTACAATTTAGAGTGGACACCTTCTTGTATAACCAAGAAGAATTCGATAAAGTTGACCCAATATGGAGACGTAGGTTTTGGATAAAAATCTGACTCTACGGGTGCATTGGGAATTTGCACCATACTTACTATAGGTGAATCCATGTTTTTTCTGAGTGCCACGAAGAAGATCATGGCTAAAATTTTGGGAGGACCAACCTCAAGGAAACATAAATAATCAGTGGCTTAACTACCCTCTATTTCCAAGTCCAACCCATAATTACTTACCAACATAAGAATAAATGGTATAAACTATAGAGCTTTGGATTTCAAGATATTTCACAATTCCAAATTTAGCAATCAAAATGACGAATAAGGTATTGAGCATGCTGCTAACAATTTTGAAGGTCTTTAAAGATGCTCAACATACATTTTTGAGCTTCATCAACATTAACCAAGGCATAGGTGCCTTAATTTTTTATCTCTCTATAACGCTTAGTTGACTTACAATAATGACTATATATTCGTGATTGATGTTTCTACCAAGTCCTCACATGCAAACATTTGAAGAAGCATTCATCACATGGTTTTTTGAAATGGACTCAAAAATTTCTGTAAAATTATCTTCCAATTTAAATGCTCGATTGGTGGAATATGAGCTAAGTTTCTTCGCCCATCATAAACACACACTATACAATGGGGTAAAATCAGCTCAATGGAAGGAATTAATGATGCGGGAAGCTAATCTACTAAATCAAAGAGAGCAAACTGCCATTCAAACATACTCAAGTCGCCATTCAAAGCCCGTGGAGGATGACAGAGTTCAGGAGGAGGGATGTGTGGAGGGAGAATCAAGCAAAAGACAAAAAAGAAGAAAGTCAAAAAGAAAAACTTTTCAATGAAGGTAACTCACCCTCTACCCAAAGCCCTACAAGGGCATGCATCCGACTTTAATAAGAAACAAGGTTAACTTGAAAGCAGTGAATAAAGCAGTAAAAGCTCAGCTTAAGTGGATGCTGAAACACAATGAAAGGTGCTTAAAAATACATCACCTTAGTCACCAAGTGTGGGCAATGAAGAAAAGTTAAACAAGGTCCTCCTAACAATGGAAAGAACTCTAGTGAAATGTGACTAAAAATATGTCGCCTTAGTCACTAGGTGCATGAGTGGCAACCCCAATCAATACAGCCACCCAAATGTATGAATGTAAGGAATACCAAGGGAACAAAGGAAGCACAGGACTAAGGCTTGGATAAGGTAGCAAATTGTATAAAAGTCCTAAATGCTTCCTCGACCAATGGGTGCATGCAGTAGAAAGAAACTAACACGCTAAACAATAAGGAATCGAGCCTCGAGTTATGATCAATTCCTTGACTGCTTGTAAATAGTTAAAGAAGTATACATTGCCTCTTAGTCTCTAAGGCCTCCACAGATGCTCGTGGTGGACAACAACAAATATGCCATCCAAACAATCAGGAACTAGATCTGACAAGACAAGAAGCAAGTCTCTCAAGGGACGACAAAGACAAAAAGGGGGAGAGTGTTGAAGAGGAAAGATGCAGAGAAAAGCAAGCCAAAAATTTTCAAATTATGGGCATAATTTTCTTCTTGAAGGTTCTATGAAATACCTCATGAGCCATGTAAATGCACTAGAGGAGTCCTCTAGATTCATAAATCCAAATTTTTGTAACATAATCCTTGTAATATAGTAGGAATTTAGTATTTTCCAATAAAAGTGGCAGTCTCTTGTGTGAAAGGACCATTTTTAGGGCACATGATATGATGAATCTTCGTAAGAACTTTTTGCAATTGTGAGTAATCAAGCTGAATTTTCTAATTGGCCTCTTCTCTGTTGACTATCTTCTTCTTCAAGAGCTTGTGTCTGTTCCATTCTTAAAATAGGCAAAAATGTGTCATATACATCTCTAGGGATAACTGATGTCTCCTTGGTACATGAAAGTAATGGCTGAATTGCATCTTCCACAAAAAAAACATCATGTCTAACCAGAATATGTTTAGTCTAGGGATGATATAGACAATAGCCTTTGCTTTCATAACTGTACCCAACAAAAATACATTTCACTGCTTTATCATCCAAATTCCTATGTTGTTGTTCAGGCACAAATGCATATGCCAGACAACCAAAGACATGCAGATGAGCAATAGATGTCTTACGACCATGCCAAGCCTCATATGGAGTGATAGATTGTAGTGCTTTGGTGAGACACCTGTTAAGTACATATGTTGGCACACATGACAACCTCAAGCTAGAAGCTATGTAGTAAATCCTTACTTTTGACCATACACCTCACCATCTCCATGAGAGACGTCTTCTTTGTTTCAACAAATCAATTTTTTTGAGGTGTAAAATACACTATACACTGATGTTTTATCCCACACTCAGCCAGAAATGCATTAAAATCAAAAGACATGTATCCCCCCAATCAGATTGGAGAGTGCCCAATTTACATGATAATACATTTTCAGGCATAAGCAAAAATTTTTTGAAGACATAAACACTTCAAACTTTTCTTGCAAAGGATACACCCATGCATGCATAGAAAAATCATCAATAAAGTCGTGAAATAAAGGTAGTTCCCAAAAGAAGGTGTCAGCATAAGAACACAAATATCACTATAAACAAGCTACAATTTATGACTATCTCAAACTGAACTATCTTTAGGGAAAGAAGAATGTTGCATTTTGCCCAAAATATAGCCTTCATAAACATGTTTACAAGGTGCATCAAGTTTGGATAGAGATGATACCATTTCAAATTTTTGTACGCATAGCAAAGTAGCATAATCCAAATGACCAAAGCATGTATGCCAAATCTTTGCATGTGATATAGCTTGAGAATCTTGAATTACACATGCTCAATCATTCACTAGTTTTGCATAGTCTATGAGCTTATACAACTTACGACATAAAATTCCAAAAGCAATGATAACCTTAACATTTGAGATATTATGAATTGTACACCTATCATCAATAAATTTGACAAGCAAGCATATCTTCGATAATGTTGAAACTAAGAATAGATTTTTCTTGATCCATGGCATAAACAAAGCATCTCACAATGTGAAAGAATTATCATCGCACTAGCCAAAATGATCTTACCAACTCCCATTATAGGATAAGAAGATTTTTGGTGCATGTTATAGTATTCCTTGTAGGGATAGGCTCAAGTGACCCGAAGAAGCTGCACTGCAAGGTAATATGTTTAGTTGCCCCACTATCAAAGTACCAAACATCTGACTCTATTACATGTATACACTACTCATGAGAAGATGGGTTGCAGCGACAAACAATAGTAAGCATGCACTATTCATTTTGTAGAAGATTTGCAAACACTATTTTAGGTGTAGAGGCCTCTACAACAACCACTGTAGCCTCTTTCTTCTGTCTTTTTTTCAACCAACTTTTGACAACTCTTTGTGACATGATCATTTCCTTTACACTATGTGCAAAAATATTTCTACTTCCTTCTTCACTTGTATAGAATTTTTTATTACTAGTATATGAGATCCATTTACCTTTTCCCTTCTTACTAGCTAAGAAAGCTTGATTTGCAACACATGTAATAGACCTATTCTGCCTAAATTGATCTTCCAACAACACAACACGGACTAACTCCTCAAATGTTAAGGCATTTGGATTTCCTTTCATCATCAATCAAAGAGTAGAAGCAAGACTTTGATATGAATCCAGAAGAGCATCAAGAACAATTTGCACATGTGAACTATCTAGTATAACTTCATGAACAAAAATCATTGCTCCTTCAAATATTTGATCTTTGTCAATAAATTATCCATCAAATCTCTGGCATTCATGCACTCACTCTCCAAATGTTTATGGAGGTAAGCAAGACGAGCCTCATTTGTTGCATGGTATAAGGTTGTAAGTGTATCCAAGCATCCTTTGCTGACTTGCAAGAGTCAATGTGAGGGATAATGGAACGTTTGATAGACAAAGCTATCAATGTATGTGCCTGAGCATTTGTGCCATCCAACAAAGTTGCTCTAAAGTAGGTGCAACAAGAACCACAACATAAAGAAGAATCCGATTATCATCATCTTCAATGCAATCTGCATCACCTTCAATAATTATGTTTGCTAGTTTAATTAGATATTTCTCAACACCATGCACAATATTCCACTATCCTTTTGCTACCAATACATGAAACATCATGTATGCCCACAATGGGTAATTAGTAGCATCCAAGCTACCCTCAACAACCAACATATGGAATACATCATTGCTCAAAACAACCCTATCAAGATCTACTAAACCTATAGCACACTTTGAGGCACTTGTAGTCACGAACCAAAACTTGTATATATGTTTGGCACAAAAGGACAAAATTGCCTACACAGGCATTATGATTGTGTGTTTGAAGGCTGAAATGAACTCATATGAAATTGAACTCCTAATCGCCTTAAGTACACTCATAAATTTTGATGCATTTATGAGACTATGACCGGAGGGTTGTGGGTGACACCCTAGACGAAGTGGCCACCTACTCTCATACCAATTGTTGGAGTTTGAGGTATGAGTAAGCATGCAAATAACATAAGAAAGAATTAGAAGCTTGGACATAGGAGAACATTGAATGAATTACCAAGTGAATGTACAAAGATACATGAACCATTAGGGTTATAGGCATATATTCAAGCCGGGAAGAAAAAAACCTCCTAAAAATGGAAAAAGTGCGCTTGCAAACCTATGTGTGTTCACACATATCACTATTGAAATACATCAACACAACGATCAGGTAAACAAATCTTTGGATTGATAATTCAAAGAAGTTTACTTTTCCCTAAAGATTGAATCAAGTCACTATTGAAATATATGAACACAACAATCAGGTAAACTAATCTTTGGGTTGATAATTTGAAGATGCTTATTTTTCCATAAAGCTTGTTCTATTAATGGAGTGGTGAGACAAGCTATTATGATTTCCTCCAAGTCAAGTTTAAGAGCTAGTTGGTCAAATGATTCTAGGCTTGTCTAATTAAAAGGACCTATGGAAAATGTTATTTGGATAATTGCAAATCTTGGAAAATTTGTAATCTTTAGGATATTTGAGTTTCTCGATAACTGCACATTTTACAGACAAAGTTATCAATTCATGTGCCTGAGCATCTCTGCCATCCCATCGAAGTTGATCTACAGTAGGTGAAGCAAAAACTGCAACACAAACAAGAATTTGACGATCGTCATCTTCAATACCCTCTACATCACCTTTAATAATCATATTTGCAAGTGAAGTAGGTCATTTTTCAACAACCTCTGCAATATTCCATAGTCCTTTTGCAACCAATACATGACGTTGTCAGAGTGAAAGTTTCAGTTGATGGATTAGTTCAACCACCAGTGTCCCAATGATATGGCGCATGCGAGGTGTTTCAAGCATACTCAAGTGATGGATGGTGACTCCTTTTGAAGCAATACTTATAGTAAAGATTAAAGCGCATATGCTTATGCTCTATATTTTCTTCCGAAAACATAACATTAGCAGCTCAAATAGCACAATAGCATGACTTGGTTAGCAGCTCAATGGCGAACATTCAAAACAAAACGAAGGTAATGCATTAGACAATAAATGATATTAAGTACTTAGGATAGAAACTTACAAAAAACACATACAAAATAGAAGATATCATTGAATATAAAACTTACAAATCATCATCACGCTATGATATTCATCTTTAACTTTATGAAATTCCAATGTGTACAGCAGGAAAAATGCATATAAGCAAAACCAGAGCTTTATGGGAATATGAAAGTGCAAGAGCTCATCCTTGATTCGCAAACAAGAAGTCTCAAAGTTTTTTATTTCATATTCTAGCGTTCAGTTCTAATCTTCTTCTTCATCTCAGTAGTTGCACCATCAACATCACTATCCACGAATATCAACATCGGGATTTCTGCATGTTTTTCCATAATGTTATTTGGCATGACTTCAACTGTGTATCACTCATAGCTAGATGCATCAACACATCAAGAATCTTTCAGACCTCAGCTAAATCTTTTGTAACCTAAACTTTGTAACTCTCATAACTAGATGCTCTAAATCTTTTGGCGTATGCTAAACATAATTGTTAATAGAAAGAGAGCAAAAGAAGTTGGAAACTATCAACGGAATTAACGTTTAGTAAAACTACAAGTTCCTGGAGATCTTCAGGATATGCCATTGGCTTCAGAAATACCGTATACGGTATCATTGAATCAATCAAAATAATAGAGTATCAAGCGTCTTCACCACTTCAAAGTGAAATACAGAAAAAAAAAAAAGTCATATAGTCCAGAATAAAGAGAAGAGGTACATTCATGGATTATAAACATATGATTAATGCTCAGAAGAAAAAAAAAAACTAAAATCTGCTCTTACAGACATTGACATCCAAAGCTAATGTAGTCTTTTCCTCTTCTTTTTTTATAGGTTTTAGTCATGCCAAAAGTAGCAGTCCCTACCAAAAGTACTCAAGGACTAAAAATCGTTGCGTTTATTATATTACTTGTTATTGAACTCCAATCTTCATGATTTGCAGCCACACAGAAACTAAAACGCAAATCCCTTTTCATGCATCTTCTTTTTTGATAGTACGAGGAGTCTGCTAGTTGACACTCATAGTCTTGATGCGTGACCTCATATTGAGTGCAAGGAAAGTGGCTGATGCAAATCCTGCGACCCCAACAATCACCGATCTGAAAATTTCTATTGGAACTGCAAAAAGGAATGATGCACAGATAAAACATGAAATGTAACACCAAACTACAGGAACCACAAACCGATATCCATAGAACATGCCTACTCACCGTCTTTATTGATGTCATAATCCAACTCTCATCCTTCAGTCTATGTGAAAGTTATAATGCAAAGCTTCCGAGTGTTATCGCTACAAAGATCAATGTTGTGCATACTCAAAAGGGTCCATATACGTCTGCTTTGTGCCCAACCTTCTCCATAACATCCCCCTTCTAAGGGAGAAGAGCAACATGTATTCTTTCCAACACATCAGATGTATCTGGATCAAAAGATGCATCTATTGGAGGCTGATAGGTTCCAGTAAGTTTTCATCTTGTCTCCCTTGGTGAGAAAGTTTGGAAGTTTTAATGTCTCTTCTTCGAGTAGACTGCCGATGATCTCTCAACAAGTTAGGAGAGAAGATCTCTCTGACATTTTCCCCTACTAAACATACACATCAGCCTTGATGGGCCAATCTTGCAAAAAAACACACAAACAATACACAAATTCTTTTTGATCAAAATTGAAACTCAAATATTGTCAATTTATGTTCAATGAATGCGAACGATTTTTTTTTGTCTAATGTATGATACTTTCAAATCAACGTTAAACTATTAACCTTTTTGTTCCACAATGACTTGAAATTAAGTTCAAAATATAATTAGAAACATTGTTTAGGTTTTCAAGAAACAAATTTCCTAATACGCTCTTTCAAAAATAGTCATCATCTCATCAAATAATGTGCATGCAATGCATTCATGCATATCCATGAAATTCTACTAGTTCCTCTCATGCATAAATCCACCTAGCTTGCCTAATGTAATTGGAAGTGATTTCAAGACCACAACCAATTCTTCATGTCTTTTCAACTTCTTGACTTTTCCTCCATTTTCTTCGTCATCAGACATTAATGTATGGAATCATAAGGTAACTTCTGCCTTTTTTTGGGGTCGAAGAAAAGTATAAAATTCCATTTGTAAGAGTATTTTTAATAATCTTTGGAACTTTTTTATTTTAAGGGGAAAGACCTAACCCATTATTCTGAGTTGAGGGTCTTGACGAATGCATAGGCAAGAACTAGGATCTCATACAAACATGTGTTTATGCACAAACATGCTCTTATTTATACAAAACAAATCCTTCTTCATACTTGAGCTTCATATTTTATTTGTTCTTTCATACCTTAGCCTCATTTATAAAGATTTCAAACAATTGCATTCCTCCTTGAGTCAACTAGTTGTCACTTTGAATTTGAACCTACCATAAGCAAGTTTTATAGTTTTGACCAAGATGAATGCAAAGGCACAATGGAATGAAAAAGAAATATGTACAAACAAAAAAGAATAGATGTCACTTGATCAAATTGGTTCTTCTTTAGTAATATCTTCCTCAAGTTTCTACTCATCTTTATCCTTTTTCTTGATTAATTTCACTCTCTTTCTTGCAATCAAAGTGTTTAGTGGTGTTCCATCTAGTTCATGCAAAGCATATGCCCCATTTTCATGTACGTTTAAACACACACATATATGCATACACACACACAGAGAGACATATACACACACATACACATACATGCATACATAATGCATATGCATATGCATACATACATACTTACATGCATGCACACACATGCATACATATGCATACATAATGCACATGCATATGCAAACATACATGCTTAAATTCATACACACACATACACACACATACACACATATATATGCATACACACACACCCACACGTAAAGGGACATACACACACATACACATACATGCATACATATGCATATGCATACATACATACTTACATGCATACACACACATACACACACATGCATACATATGCATACATAATGCACATGCATATGCATACATACATGCTTACATGCATACACACACATACACACGCATACACACATACACATACACACATACACACACACACATATACATGCACATACACACATACACACACATATATGCGTACACACACATAGAGAGACACACATACACATACATGCATACATATGCAGACATAATGCTTATTCATATGCGTACATACTTTCATGCATACACACACATACACATATGCATACATAATGCACATACATATGCATAGATACATGCATACGCATACACACATAGACACATACACACAAATAGACACATACACACACACATACACACACACATACACACATATTTACACACACATAAACGTGCATACACACACATAGAGACACACACACACATACACACATAGACATCATACATGCACATTTACACACATATACACAGATAGAAACACACATATGCATACACACACATGCATACACAGACTTACACACACATACACACACACATATGCATACATAATGCACATGCATATGCATAGATACATGCTTACATGCATACACATACACACATAGACACATACACACACACAGATACACACACATGGACACATACACACATATACAGATACAAAGACATATACACACAGATTTACACACACACATAGACACACACACACGCATACATAGACAGACTTAAACATGCATACACATAGATATACACACATAGACACACACACACTTACACACATAGACACACACACATACACACATAGACACATACAAACTTACACACACACACATACATATACACACATATATATATATAAACACACACATACACACACAGACACATACAGACTTACACACACACATCCACACATCCACACACATTTACACACACACACACATACACATACATATAGACATATATATACAGATACACACGTATATACACACATAGACACACACATATACACACACATACACACATAGACACACACACTTACACACACGCATACACACATCCATACACATTTACACACATACATACACATGCATATAGACACATATATACAGATACACACATATATACACACATAAACACACATAGACACACACATAGACACAGACACATAGACACACTCACACATACACACACTCATGGACACATACACACACAGATATGCATAGACAGACACATAGAGACATACACACATATATCTGCATACACACACATAGAGACACATACACACACATACACATGCATGCATACATAATGCATATGCATATGCATACATACATACTTACATGCAACACACACATGCATACATTTGCATACATAATGCATGTGCATATGCATACATACATGCTTACATGCATACACACACTCACATATACACCTACATACACATATACACACATACATATGTACACATATATATATTGATTTATAACCCATTTCGTTTTATATGTATAGGTATTATGGATCGTAGTAGAGAGAGAAAGGTGAAACTCACTCTCATAAAAAGTTTTATGAGAGCAAGAGTTCCGCTTGATACTCTAGGGATCATCATGCATGAGTACTCAGAGATGGTTGATGATGAGCTGGATTATATGATCCAGATGCTTACCCAGCGATCAGAGGAGGGCTCTTCTATGGCTCCACATGCAGCAAGACAACTATCTGCTCATAGGTATGTTTTTTTTTCACAACTTTTTTTAATGATATTATAACACATATTTTTATTTATTTTTATCTATCTATTTTCAGGACATCTATACCACCTCCAAATCATGATGGCAGAGCAGAGGTGCCTATGAATACATGCATAGGCACCTTAGGGCTAGAGTGCGATATAGAGCTAGAGGGGAACATTGTGTACATAGGGAATGGATTGGAGTTCAAGAGAGGAATGTGAGCATTATGCGACTCTTACTTGCGCCTTGTCCACTTACAGTGGAAGTAAGTATAAATTTTACATATAAATTGAAATAAATATCTTATGTTTTATTTACATGATTTTTTTATTTTTGTAGTGAGGATGATGAGAGGGATAAAAAATGCGTACTTAGTTCACTTGAGAAAGAGTTTGGGACAGGATGGTCCCATAAGTGATGTCTAAAAGAGGTGCGGACACTTATGGCTCGTCATCGTGATAATGCACGGTAAGCATTGCTTTTATGTATATATATGTGGATATGAGTATGTGTGTTTATCTATGTATGTATGTATGTATTTATGTATGTATATAAGAGAGAGAGAGACAAAAGAGTGAGACTAGAGGTACAAATACACGCATACACACACATATACATCATACATGCACATTTACACACATATACACATACATGCACATTTATACATACACACATACATGCACATTTTTACACACACATACATAGGCATGCAATTACACACATATAATGAATACACACATAGACACATACACATACTCACATACACATACACATACATAATCATATGTACACACAAATTGACTCACATAATCATATTTACATGCATATACACATATACACATGCATACACACACACACAACACATGCATACACACATATAGATACACATACATACATACATAGATACATATATATATATATATATATATATATATATATATATATATATATATATATATATATAATATAAATTACAGTATATATATCTCATTTTATAACAATACATATATATATATATATATATATATATATATATATATATATATACATACATACACTTATATATATGTATATTGATATATCTGTGTGTACATATATATATATATATATATATATATATATATATATATATATATATATATATATATATATATATATATATATATATATATATATATATATATCCTAATTCAAAAACCCTATTATAAATATTCTAATTGAAAAATCCTATTTCAAAAATCCTAATTCGAAAACACTAATTTTGATATTAGGTTTTTAAAACCCCTAATTTAGAAACTCTAATTCAGCCTTTTATCCATATGATTGAAGTATATGTACACATTCAATCTATTCCACCGATGTCGTACTAGAGATATGTCTCTCCTCCCAACCTTATGCCTCTATATATAGCTATTGGAATCAACGAGGATCATAATATATATAAAGATATATACACATCATGTAGATACACATACATAAATATAAAATGGAGTACTAGATACATTATGCACCACACATACATGCCTAAATGCACACATAAATATATATACATGCATACATATTCACATGTACACATTTACACATAGACACATATACATATATACATGTACAAATCGCATATACATGCCTACATGCACACATGTATACTTATACATGCATACACAATTATAAACATTTGCATATATTACATGAATACATGAATATTTTACACAAATGCATATGCATATATACACGTATGGATACTAACGACCTAGTACCTCCATACCTAATGACCTAATACCTCCATAGCTAACTGATACTTAATATTTGTATGCAAAGTTCTTAGAAGAGTTAGCGGCATAGGTATTAGGTCGACTAGAATAGGAGAAACAGATGTGTCAGGAAGATTCTAAAGGTTGGGTGGAAAATTCTAAAGGTTGGATGGACAAAACATCTTCATTCGATATAGGTATGTATAATTTGACCTTTCTCTCATAACATGTGTATGTGTGTATATGTGTGTGTACGTTTATATGTGTGTATGCATTCATGTATAATTATGTGTATGTCTATATATGCATGTACTTATATGTATATATTTATGCATGTATATATATATAAATAGATAGAAAATTGAAAATTAACCTTAATAGTGTCGAAAGAGATTCATTACTCCATCCAAAATGATTTTGAAGATTGAGAATAATTAAGCTCGTTTTTAGTCATGTCAAACGACTTCCTGACTTCCTTCATATACATGCTTTAAAATTCCTCTCGAAGATATTTCTCATTTTTAGAAATATCAATGCTCTCACTCATTTTGATACCAATCCTCGATAAAATCTGTCATGCCATCATCTTCATCATTGTCGCACAAATCTTGTACTTTATCTTCTTTTCAATATAGATCTTTCAACCTTGCATATTTCACAGGATCACTTTTGCATAGCCTCCTTATAGAAGCTTTTAACAAATGAGGTCTTACTGGCAATTGTGAATGGTGTGGAGGAATATCATCAGCATCATACATTGGAATCTACACACATGAATAAAAATCATTAGTATTCCATAAATGAATAAAAGTAAACTTTAAACATAAAAATATATATATATAATTTATTAAATATGGATAGAAAATTCTCATTCTCTCTCTAGCTAAAAGGTGCTCTTGGAGGTCTACGCCATCCATAATTCACTAATAATTCATCACCAGCATGTCATGTAGTAATAGCATTCACAACTATGTATCTTGATACATCTCTACTCATGTATGGTGATTCATGACTATTTTCACGCTCCTCAAATGTGCAATTAGTCCTTGAACTATTATGTAATCCTCGACTACTATTTATTAAACCTACTAAATTTCCATGCGTGTAAGATCTTCCATCAATATATAATCTTTCATTTTCTGCATGTGAAATCCTTCTACTAGTAAGAGATGCTGCATTCAAGCATATTCCATAAGTACTCATGCTTTGAACGTAACGTGCAAGTCGATGCCAATCTCCCCATCCATATATAGGACCAAAAAATGACATAAGAGTGACTTCAGAGTTCAAAGGCACATATAAATCCTCTACAATAAAGAGACCACAACCAGCATTAGTAATAGTGGATGGAGCAATCATATAGTGATTACCCCAAAAGTTGAAAACCTCTCCATCTAAAGGAAGTGGTCCTTTATTCCATCCTCCATATCTTCTTGTATCATATGTTTGTACTAGAGAAGGGTCATGAGCTGGCAATGGATAATCTCTAGCCGTTTCAGTCTCTAAACCAAGAGGAGAGGATTTCTAGAAATGTCTACTTATAATTGATGAACAACAAGTCCATGATGTGTACGAGGTATATTAAAATTATGAGAAAAATTATCATCATCATCATCATCATCATCGAGCAAGTATTCTTGTATATCAACAGTAATATGATTTTGTATATGGTTTTTAAATAAAATAATGGCATTAATTTATAGAAAAAATACATACCCAAGCATTATCACATTGACCAGGTGATGGTGCACGCTCAAAAGTACCATACTCTGCCTCATGCTCAATACATTCCAATCGTGGTCTTCGATACGTGCCATAGCAAGAGTTACACCAACATATAATATGCTCTTAATAGTAAAATTCATCATGATTCCTATCGGAGGACACATGTGAAGTCATTGCATGGGTAGGAGGTGGTGGAGTGCCCTCTGATTGATCGAAATCTCATTATAAAAAGAAACAAAAAAATATATCAGTTATGTATCTATCAAATATATTTAAAATTAAAATTTTGATATACTTACAGTATATAGTGCTTGCACGATTAGGAGATGGTGGTGGAGTTCCATCTGATTGATCATAATCTACAAATAATGGTATTTGATATTAATAATCTGATCATTTACATACATGAACATTCACATATACATATTTACACATACACACATATTCACATTTACACATTTACACATACACACATATTCACATATACACAAATACACATTATTGTGGGATAAATACATCTATTTTGTATGAATGTGTGTATATGCAAGCACGTGTATGTGTGTACGTATATATGTGGATATGTATATGTGTGTTTATGTTGTATCTATGTATATGTGTATATGTATGCATATATGTATGTGTATATGTTTGCATGTATATGTGTATGTGGGTATGTGTATGTGTATGTGTGTGTATATATGTGTATGTATTATGGTTCTTTTTTCTGTTTGAGATTCAATTAACAGGAGATATTGTATGGTGGAAAAATATAAGAGACGACCTAACATACCACTTGAGACATGGTAGTTTTTTTGTAGATAGCTACGTCTTCAGGAGTCATTTCCTCAGTAGAAGGTAAACAAATTAATAGTTTATATTTATAATTTTCATATATTTTAGTAAATTTTGACATATAGTTTATGTATTTCTTTTTTCTTTAAATAAACTGGCTGCTCCAAAGAAGAGAGTTGAGTCGGGCCACACATCGCACCTAGGCCAAATGGGCCATCATGGTTTTGTAGCTACATTTGTAAGTATATGTGTTATTGTGAGTATATTTTTTATTTTAGTTAAATTGCAAGAAACTAATCTTTTTTATTTGTTTCAATGTAGCAAAAGGATTATGGCCGATATCCTACAAAACATGAGATTGAGTATGCTACACATTTTGGATATTGGCATTTGAGTGAGTATATGCGAGATCATTCGGATGCCTTTGTGAGTATTATTAAATTTTATATAATTATTTTATTTTTATGGATGTTTTAATTGTTTTACTTATTTATGTTTTTTATATGTAATATAGGAGTATTATGGATAGCCACTTATGGATGAGGTGGAGAGACACACACAAGAGGGACAATCTCAATCGTCAGAGGGTGATCATGATGATGAGGATGAGGATGATCATGATGCTGCTGATGATGATTATGATGATGATGATGATGATTAGCAGTGTTTATTATGACATTGGATATGTATATATATATATATATATATATATATATATATATATATATATATATATATATATATATATATATATATATATATATATATATATATATATATATATATATATATATATATATATATATAATTTATTTATTTATTTATTTTATTTATCTATATATTTTTCATTTCAGTTATGTTATGAATTGTGTGTATGGTATTAAGTAACGCAAAGTTTTGTTCTATTGATTGTTATTATTGTTTATATTAAGCATGTGTTTTAGTACTTTAATTATATATTTCATTCATATGTGTGTATGTATGTGCATGTATATGTGTGTAATATGTGTGTGTATATGCATGTATGTGCATGTGCATGTGTAAGTGTATATTGTATGTATGTGTAGGTGCATGTGCATGTATGTGTGTGTGTATATGTATGTATGTATGTGCATGTGTAAGTGTATATGTGTATGTATGTGCATGTGCATGTGTAACTATATATGTGTATGTATGTGTATGTGCATGTGCATGTGTATGTGTGTTTATATATATGTATGTGCATGTGCATGAGTAAGTGTATATGTGTATGTGCATGTGCATGTGTATGTGTGTGTATATGTATGTGCATGTATATGTGTAAGTGTATGTGTATATGTGTGTATGTGCATGTATATGTGTATATGTATCTATGTGCTTGTGTGTTTGTATGTGTATATGTGTTTGTTGACACTCAAGGTGGAGCACAAAGCATGGAAGCACATCAAAGAAGTGGACACACAAGAAGGAGGAGCATGTAGGGAGCTCCAAGAAGCACATGTGAAATTTTCAGAAGAAATCCCTATAAAAATAGTGAACCATTGAAAATACCATTTTCCATTTTGACAACTCCATTTTGTTCAAGCCAAGGATTCCTTGAGCTTGAGGAGTATTAGAAGTACCATCCTACCCATTTTCATAATTTTTAGACTCCGTTTGAGCCCTCAAATATGCCTTGGAATCTAATTTCCGAACACTAGGTCTGGACAAGACCAAAACCACTCAAAAACCTATAAAAAGGGTCGGAGAGCTCGTTTTTGAGCTTAGCTTGTTGTAGATTTGAGCCTTGTAAGAGAGCTCTTTTGCAATTGAAGATCTTCCATTGTTCCATTCTTTGCTCTTACTTTGTGCGCGTGTGTGCATGTGTGTGCATGCTTGTGTGCTTTCACTCATGCACTTGTGCCATCACTTGCTCACAATCTTCATACCGCTCCTCACGTCCCTGCGGATTGACATTTATGAGGAATCTCCTCACGTTGGTACTTGTCATTGTGCTAGAGTGACACAAAGTTTGGTGCCATTGCCGGGGAGAGAGCTTGGAGGACGAGTGTGTGACGATAAGACGTAGAGTAGCGATGTTGGAAGGTTAAAAAATCATTGTTTTCTGTTTAGTTGTTTATTTTTCCTCCATTTTAGTCTTCTTCATCATCCCCATCTCCACCCACCCTCATCTCCTCATATTTTTATCATTTTCAACTATACATTCAGCTCATTTCCCACTTGTGGTGTGAGCAAGAAGCATAGGGGAGTTCAGAGCTTAAATCATTGAAGAAAAACTCTTGAAACACTCTCAAAACACCAAAAATGTGAGCGATTGTTCCCGTGGCATGACACCACCTGCACCAAGTGTGACGAGCGCAATATTGCACGTTTGGAGGGAGATTTTGCATCTACAGACACATAAGAGTAACAAGGAGGACATAAGGTACACATATTTGCAAAAATTGTTGAATCTGGACGTCAAAAAATCCAAGTGTTGTGACCTCCCAAGGTCAAGTGTTGCGACATCCAAGTGTCGTGACCTCCCAAGGTCAAGTGTCACGACATCCCAGTATCGTGTGACATTGGGCCAAGTGTCACGATATCCAAGTGTCATGATATCTAAGTGTCACGATATCCAAGTGTCGTGATATCCAAGTGTCACGATATCCAAGTGTCACGATACTTAGGTGTCATGTGTCGTGACCAACCATAGGTCGTGTGTCAAGTGTCACAACATCCAAGTGTCGCTGAGGGTCAAGTGTCGCGATATTTAGGTGTCGTGTGTTGTGACCAACCACGTGTCATGTGTCAAGTGTCGTGACATCCAGGTGTCACTCACGGTCATGTGTCGCCTAGCCCAAGTGTCGTGATACTTCCCAAGTATCATGTATTGTCACTTACCGAGTACTATGTATCGTGAGTCCAAGTATCATCGAGAGACAATTATCATGTATCGTGGAGTTCCTAGTATTATGTATCGTTTACTTCAGATATCATGTATTGTGGCGAGGCAAGTATCGCGTATCTTCTACTCCCTAGTATCACCAATACTTTCTAAATTTCATGTATTGCCTGTTCTGAAGCAATCCCAGAGAGGTCATGTTTCCCTGTTTTAACCCACAAAACCCTAAGCTGGCATAACTTTCTCATATGAAATCTGTTTATTGTGATTTTGGGTTTGTTGGAAAGCTTGTGAGGAGTACTACAATATTCTGAAGTTGATCCTCATGTGGGGCTAGAAACCAAGGAGTTCCAAAGGATTTTTAGCAATACAAGAGAACCATGGGTCTAGAAGACAAATCTTATGAACCTAAGATCTGGTAGACACCTAGACAAGGATAAGCAAAGCATTAGATCACAAGACATTGCATCTATCTATGGAGACCAAGCAGAAGAACAAGAAGATGAAAGCTTAGATTTTGAATCTAATTCTCTACAAGAGTTGCCACAATTCACAGGCCCATGGGAATTTGAATCTCCCCAGATCAGAGCTCCCACAATACTCGTAAGAAACAAAGACTCAGTGGTTCCAAGGAACACTGATGTCATGAAGAACACCAAGGTTTAGTGTCATCTTACCATGGAAGAGCTGCTAAAAGTAAAAGCCGAGCTATGGAATCATGTGAAGGATCAGGTCCCAGAACTTGATTCCAATATGCCAAAAGTAGGCTCGAAGCAGAAAGTACAAGAGATACCTCTAGACAAAATAGGAGAAATGAGTGAAGGTGAAGAAGGTAATACTTATCTTCCAATCACTTACCAAGATTACACAACCAAAGTGATCATAGATTCAGGTGCTGGTGTTGCTATTGTGACCACCTTGTTGTGGAAGCAATGGGGCAAACAACATTAATACCAACTAGAATGAAGCTTCAAATGCCTGACGGCCATGTTGAAAGACCTCTAGGATTGCTAGAAGGGATAATTCTAACCACTTGTGGTGTAAAGTTTGAACATACATTTGCTATATGTGACTTTAAGAAAAATGATGTCTATGAGATAATCCTAGGAAGACCCTTCCTATGACAATTCCAAATAGTACAAGATTGGGGAACCAACTCCTTGTACTTACAACACTTAGGGGTCACCACCAAGGTCAACGTACTTGAAGGATTACACCTTCAAGGATGTACCACCCCTACAGTGGAATCCTATCCACAAAGCAAAAGAAGATTCTATCTCTGTGCATTCTGGAAGTTCACTTGATCCATCTTGGATGCATGAAGACACTCATTTGTGGATGTGCAAGGTTGGAGAGGAAGAGGATAGACACCTAAAAGTGAGAGAAGAAGGAACTTCTCCAGGAGATAGACCAATTAACGACCCAGCCTATACACCGATGATTTTTATAGATGAGGAATTTGAGCCTCATGGTTGGGCAAAAATCTTGGCCACCATGGACATTGTTGTCAATGAAGAACAGTGGACACCTCATTGTGATGAGGAGGGTTATGATATTTTAGTGTTCATGTGTCAGCCCTTGCTAGAAGAATGTGACCCTAGTGACTTCATAGAAGAAGAAGAGAATGATGACGATCTACAGTCCATTGTGATGGATATTTGCTTTAATTCAAAGAAGCACTATCTAGAAGATATAGGAGTATTTACCCAAAAAGAAGAAGAATCTCTCACCAGCATCAGAACTGTAAATTCAAAGGAAGTGAATGAGGTCAAAAGAAAAAGAAACGAAAATCAGTGAAACAAGAAGAGGAGGAATGATTGTTCGAGGTACCAGAAAATTTGAAGAAATACATAGTGGAAGAACAAAGAATTTTGGTATGAATGCCTAAGAGAGAAGCCATTATAGAAGAAGCATATGACAATAAAGAAAAGACCAAAAAGATTGTAGTGACCATTGAAGAGCATGAAAAGAGATGTACGTACATAGGAGATGACCTAAGTGCAAAAGAAGAAGTAGAGCTTGTAGCTCTATTAAGGGAATATAGGGATGTGTTTGCATGGCACTATAGAGACTTAAAGGGAGTAGATCCAAAAAATTGCTCTCATACTATCCCCATGACTGCGGATGCCAAACCCACCAAACAAAAGCCCTACACATATAATGACACTTATGCAACTAAAATAAAAGAAGAAATCAATAGGCTGATTGAAGCGGATTTATCTATGAGATTGAGCATACTGAATGGGTGTCCCCCATTGTAGTGGTGCCAAAGATGAATGGAAAAAGCGAGTGTGTATTAACCTTTAAAAAGTTAATGCTGCTATGATTCGAAATAGTTATCCGCTTCCAATCACTGAACATCTATTGGGGCGTGTTTCAGGCAAGGAAGTTTATAGCTTCCTTGATGGATTTTTAGGTTACAATCAAGTAGCCATTGCCCTAGATGATCAACACAAAATAGCTTTTGCCACAGAGTGGGGAATCTTTGCATTCCGTGTGATGCCATTTGGGCTCACCAATGCACCTGCAACATTCCAAAGGCTCATGTGTCATGTCTTCAAAGAGTTCTTGTGAAAGAGCTTAGAAGTATATGTGGATGATTTATGTGCTCATTCATAAGAAAGAAGATAGCACATCCCTGAGCTCAGACAGATCTTCCACAAGTGTAGAGAATATGGAGTGTGTTTGAACCTAGAAAAGTGTGTATTCATGGTACGTCAACGTGAAATCTTAGGTCACATTGTTTCTAAGAATGAAATATCTACAGATGAGGATAAAGTAAGAGCCATAGCAGAGTTGCCAAGACCAAGGAATTTTAAAGAGGTACAAGCCTTTATGGGTCATTGTGGATATCACCGTAGATTTATCCACATCTATGCAATCATAGCCAAACCTCTTTATGCCTCACTAGCAAACTTTGAGTGGAATGATGAATGCAAAAATTTATTTAATGAACTAAAGAGAAGTTTGTGCATAGCACCAATATTGACCACTCGTGATTGGAATAAGCCATTCCATGTCCACGTAGATGCATCCAATTATGTGATAGGATGTGTGCTATCACAACCAACAGGTGAAGGAAATTTAGATTTGCCTATAGCATATGCTAGCAGACAGCTGAACGCAGCTGAGCAAAACTATACAACAACGGAAAGAGAAGGATTAGGCATGGTATATGACGTGAAGAAGTTTGGATGCTATCTATTGGCCAACAAGTTCAAGTTTTTCACTGCTCATCAAGCTTTATTGTATTTGTTCAATAAACCTTGTAATATACGACGCTTAGTAAGATGGTTCCTCTTACTAATGGAATATGACTTTGAAGTTGTTGTAAGGAAAGGTAGGAACCATCTCAGGGTGGATAAACTTTCTCGCATATCTTTAGGAGAGTCACCACAAGGAGTGTCTGACGAACTACCTAACGCTTATGTCTTCAATTTAGAAGTTGTACCTAAATGGGAAAATAAGTTGGTACCTGTCCTAACCTTCCGACGTGCAAATAAGAACGTCAATACAAACAAAGAAGAAATTGTAAAAGCCCAAAAATGCCATATATTGGCAGGAAGCATGTACAAACAAGGTACAGAGGGTGTATTAGCTTGTTGTGTTGAGGATGATGGACATAACAGTTGGTTGCCACAAGCCCATGAAAGATTGCTAGGAAATCACTACTCTAAACAACAAACATTGCAGAATCTAAAATGTTTACGAGTGTATTGGCCTAGCATGGATAAAGAAATACATGAGTAGATTAAGAATTGTCTAGTGTGCTAGGAGAAACCCCTAGTGGAGCATGCTACCCTTTATCACGTGTCATTAATTCCAAACTCGAGTCCTCCATTGGTGGAATTTATGAGATCGGGAACACTACCTAGTGAGGCTAGTCTAGCAAGAAAACGAAGCATGGAGCAAGAGGCTCAAGACTATGCCTTAGTATGAGAAAACATATATCAAAGAGGAAAAGATGGTTACCTAAGGCTCTGCATTCATGAATCATACTACTTGAAAGTCTTAGAAACTGCACATAGCGGTGTTGTAGGTGCACACTTCGGTCCTGACTAGGTAATCAAGACCATTCTATTTTGAGGACTTTAGTGGCCAACTCTTCATATGGATGCACATACCTATGTGAAGAAATATGACACATGTCAACATGCACAATATTCGATTAGAAAAGATGAGATGCCTTTGAGGCCAATGCTGGGAGGACGTGCATTCTCAAAGTGGGGTATAGACTTCATAGGTCCTATCAACCCCCTAGCTAGAAACTCCCATGTAGAGTACATAATTGTAGCCACACATTACCTCACAAAGTGGGTGGAAGTAAAAGCCACAACCAAGAACGATGCTCAAACGACAGCTAAGTTCTTATTCGAGAATGTATTCACTAGATACGGGTTACCAATAGAGTTACTAAGTGATAGAGGCATGCACTTCTTGAATGAGGTTATTGGAAACCTTCTTCAAGAATTCTTGGTAATACATAAGAAGTATGCTCCCTACCATCCACAAGCTAATGGACAAGCCCGTAAAAGCCACAACCAAGAACGATGCTCAAACGACAGCTAAGTTCTTATTCGAGAATGTATTCACTAGATACGGGTTACCAATAGAGTTACTAAGTGATAGAGGCATGCACTTCTTGAATGAGGTTATTGGAAACCTTCTTCAAGAATTCTTGGTAATACATAAGAAGTATGCTCCCTACCATCCACAAGCTAATGGACAAGCCCAAAGTACAAATAAGATCCTATGTAATGTATTGATAAAATTGGTAAATAATAAATGCTCTGATTGGGACAAACAACTTCATCATGTTGTTTGGGCTTATCGAGTTGCCTACAAAATGGTACTCAATGCCACTCGAGTTCAGATAGTCTTAGGACAGAATGATGTACTACCATTGGACTTCTTGATCCCAGCCTTGAAAGTAGCGCAATCTATGCTTCAAAGAAAAGACAAAAGGCTTTGATGCACACATCAAGGATAAAGGATTGAAAGAAGATGATCTAGTGTTGGTTTATACACTAAAGCAGCATGCTCGCAAATTGGAGAAATGAGGATATGGACCCATGATCATTAATAGAATTTCCACTAGCAGTGCAGTTCAATTGGCCACTCTAGAAGGTGATATCTTGTCAAACTATATTAGTGGATGTAGAGTCAAGCGATATCAAGAACCTCTTATAGAGGATATGCTTATGAGACTGAGCACTGCTAAGAAGCGAAAAGAAGAGGAGTTAAGGGTTAGGGAAGAAGCACAGGTAGAGGCTACAGAGTGCATTAGGAGAAATAAGTTAAGGCAATTAGGCCTAGATGTCAACCCAAAAGCCCCAAAATATCACATGGACATGTGCCAGAAATTGGGCGTAATTACTTCTCGAATAATCGATCGAGGCCCCTTTGTGACCGTAGAGGTAGGACGAGGATAGAGTGTAAGGAATATGAGAGCATTGGTTGACTGAGGTGCAGCAATTAGTGTAGTTAGAATTTCATATAAGACCTGCAATTGAACTTCAAGCCCATAGAAGCCTATCTCATAGGTTTGGGAGGTGTGGAAACCCCTTGTTTGGGTGAGGTGGAACTTCTCATCTACCTTCAAGATGTTCCAATGAAAGTCAAAATGCTGGTATGTCACGATGAGGACCTTACAGAGCGACTTGTCTTGGTTCAAGATTGGATTTATGAACATGCAATCAACTTAAACCTAAGAAGTCAAATTCTTCAAGTTTGGGTATAGGAACAATGCATTACATTAGAATTAGAGAATTGCATGTTCACAAATCCAAATGTCACGCATTCTCTTAGTTCTTCTTGAACTAATCTTAGCAAAAAGGATGTTGTATGTGTCAAAGGCTCTATGTTCCAGAAGAACTCAATCATGGAAGAATAAGCTCAAAGACAAACCACCTCCTCCTCTTGTGCAACAACTAATACCTTCACAACAACTCAACCAAAAAGGCAAGGGGGACAGTACATGACAATCGCTATATCAAATAGACCAAGAGATTTGAAGAAGAAAGTAGTTTCGGGCATGAAGTAGATCTGGGTAGGGAAACTAGAGCAACCACTAGCTTTGCCACAACAATGTTCATCCAAGCAGGCCAATCACACCAAAAGAAGAACCAAGCAACTAGGACAAGCTCATGCACAAGATTTCCGATAGATTTGGGTGCCTAAGAAATTAGTTGCAGCTCAACATGGGCGATTACACATGTGGGTTCCCAAAGGACTCTTACATGCACAAAGGCCTATGCTCTCCACTATGCAAAAGGTCTCAACAAAAAAGCCAAGGAGAGAAAAGGGTAAGAACCGAGCACAAAGAACAAAAGAAGATAAACTCAACCCTTTGGCACAAGTAAGAAAACAATCATCAAGGATATCGGTTTGGAAGCCAAAAGTACTGGTAACTTCCACAAAACCAAAGAGCCAACCACACTCGACACCAAGCTTCAGCAACCATCCAAAGAGGAAGAGGTCAGAGGTGATTTCTATAAGGCCAACTACTATTCTCAAATGGATCCCTAAAGGGAGGAATGGTCAATTGTCATTTCACCATCGACTGATCACATCATTTCAAGATCCACTGGCTACCTCCAACAAAGACTACATCAACATCCACCAACAACATTGAAAGCCTCGACGAGCAACAACCATGCGCCTTTGGCATAACCTTGTCTTTTGCACCATCAAGAAATGCATTTCCAAAGTGTGCATTAATATAGGGCCACATTACATGGCCGTGCATAGACACAATTGAGAATCCCAGACACATGTGACACATCTGAAATATGTGAAATATTTTGTTGATGCTAACACTTTTCTTCTTGTTTTATGCCATTGTTCCAAAAAAAAGAAAAAGAAAAAGAAAAAGAAAGAAAGAAAAACAGAAAAGAGAGGAAGCAGAAAAGACAAAGAGAGGAGAAATGACCATGCACTTAAAGAATCTCTTGAGTGAACCATCAGCAAGGAAATCCATCAACAAGCTAGACAAGGTGTCACATGGAGTATCCTATATGAATAGGACTTAGAGGTAAGACGCTCCTCTTATTCATATAGAGTAAGATACTCACATGAGTGCCAAGTGGCACTCATGAGAGGAGCCTTGACCATTGACCCATTTTGGGTTTAGAGAGAGAGAGAGTAGTTATTTTAGTACCCCACGCGGCTGGGCGGCACATCGAAGATCGTTCTCCGTGAGTGATCTCCTGGAATTTAGCCGGCGTTCATCTTCATCGAAATACGTGAAGAAGGAGTCCAGACTATTAAAAATGGAGGGCATCATCAGGAGGTGCACACATCTTACACATGGTATCGGAGCAGGACAGCGGGCAGACTGAGCCATAACTGCCGACGGGACCACCCATGAAGGAGCATAGACCTGCCGCTGCGCGCGTCCACATTGTGGACCAAGGGACTCAACAGCTCCCTCTACCCTCTCTCAAAGATGTGAGAAGTATGGAACGAGTCTCCTATATATATGCTGATTTGAGCGCGCGTTTGTTTCTATGTGGGATAAAGCTCCTCTTCATCGGCAGCCCGAGAATTTTTCCTTCTTGATAGCGAGTTCATATTCAGCAGGGAGGTAATATTTGAAGTTTTTATGGAATTTTGGAATGGAAAAAGTGATGCTATGAACCAAGTTTTTTGGAAAATCATGATGTACATATGTAATATGGGTTGTGGAGATGGGCTATGGGCTTTGGGATAATTCAAAAAGGCTTTAGTTACTCAGTTTTGAGCTTCTCAAAGTCACTACTCTAAGAGGATGAGCTTTTTCACTTCTTACCCTTGACCTACCCGACTTCTCCGCATCATATCTTCCTCATACGATGTTGGATTTTTGAAATCTTGGTCACGCTTTGAAGCTACACTCTTAAGCTTCACTCAAAAACCATCGGTGTTGGATTTGGATGAGATTTACTCCACCAAAGTTTCTCTATAGCGCTTTAGCAGGAACTAGGCGGTCACTCCCGGGCCTAGTTTTTCGCCATCCGGACTCCAAATCTACTTTTTCACTTGGGATAGTCTCAAATTCTTGAAGTACAGGTGTTGGGCAGTAATTTGTGGACTGGCAAGAATTGTTACATCTCTGAAATTGTTCAGTTTCACCCAATTTGCCCGATTGGGGCTTTTCCCACGTGTTTTTGGCATTGTTTTGGATGGTTTATGGTGTGGAGAACCTCCCCGGACCAAGCGGACATTTCCAATTTTCTTTTGGGCCTAGTGAGGATTCAAAATCAGCGGCTTGAAGCATCAAGGACCACTTGGATTTCGCTTCCGCAGCTCTACTTTGTATCAGGGAAGTGCTCTTGTGATATATTTCTCTTCTTCTTGCATATTTGAACTTCACTTCCATTCATTTCATACACTCTAGTTAGCAAACGGGTGAAGGGTACTTAAACATGGAGACTAAAGGTAAACAAGTAGTTGAGACCACTTCTCCACCTAAAGAGCAACTAGAGGATCCTGATGCTAGGATGGAAGAGGTAGAATTAGGGCAAGAAATAGAAGAGAACTTAGAAGAAAACGAGCCTTCACAGGAAGAGTACACTTATGAAGAGCTTATAGATGAATTTGTCACTCGTGACCAATTCATTGACTTGAAAGAGCAAACCCTTAAATTAGAGAAAGATTTGGGTAGCATCACATCTCTTATACAGCAGCTTAAGTCTCAAATGATCTCACTTGAGACTAGTGTCACCTCTTTCCTAGCTAGGAAGGAAAGAGAGACTCCCACTATTCCTCTAGAGATTACTAGGAAAGAGACTTCTCTTCCTGGTAAACACAAAGGAGAGAGCTCTAGGGAAGCTCCCCTCCTAAAAGACTTAAAGCCACCTACCTTTATGGGGGATGACCGAGACAGGAACAAGGATGCAATCTACACTTTTTTACAAAAGTGGCATGATTTGCATCAATTGAAGGGCACCCCACCTGAGTATCGTGTGCTAGAGGCGAGTCTTTCCCTCGGCCCGCGTGCTTATAAATGGTGGATGAGTCTGAAGGAGGCAAACTCTATCCCTACTGACTGGACTCAGTTTGAGACTCTTTTTCTAAAAGAGTTTCTTCCTGAGAACGAGGAAGAGAGGAATTGGGATGAGTGGGATAGGATTACTCAAAGAGGTAGGCCTCTTTCAGTTTATCTATCCCACTATAGAGAGATCATTTTGAAGCTTAAGGGCCTAGATGATTTCAGAAGACCAGAGGGTTTGTTAGGGGCTTAGACAAAGCCATAAAGAGGGAAGTTAGAAGGAATGCGCCTAAGACGTTTGAGGAGGCGATCAAATATGCACAGATATATGAGGACCATAACCGTCCTCAGTATACTCCTATGGAGACGGATCAGCCCCTCAAGCCTCTTAGTACGACTAAATTTAAGAAGAAGTTGCCTTTTGGGAAAAAAAAAGTTTTTATTAAAAAACAAAGATCACAAGGGCCTAGGCTATCCACAGACCAGTTTGAGAAGGCCAAAAGGGAGAACCTGTGTTTTAGGTGCCTATCCCCTAGCCATTCACAGTGGAACTGTCCACTCAAGAAGGGGGAAGAAAAGAAGAAAGGACCAGAGTCTAGTACGACCCCTGAAAAGGGCAAAAAGGCGGTCCACCTAGTGTAGACCCTTCCTATTCATGGCAGCTGTAGCTGCAAGGGAGTGGAGGTGATGCACGAGGATTTAGAGCACACCTGTTGTTTGACTCAGTCACTGTGGTCACCGCAGTTTGGACCACATGACTTAGTTAAGCTACATGGTAGTGTATACGGGACCAGGGTGTGGGTCATGATAGATGATTCTGCCACTCATAATTTTATAAACTATGCTTTGGTCAAGAAATTAAAGATTCCCCAGCAACCTAGTGCACATAAATACATTGTATCTATGATGCAAGGGCAAGATAAGAGAATATGGGATACTATGGTATCCAATTTGGAAGTCAAGATGCAGAATTATTCAAATTATATGGACTTCCAAATTATGAACATGGAGAGGACAGATCTAGTCTTAGGAAGAGAGTGGCTATGGGGGTTCGGAGACACACTTAAACGCAACTATCAAAACAATACACTCGAGTTTGAAAAGAATGGAAGTAAAGTTTGTATTCAGGGAGAGAGAGATGTACCTAGTGCACGTCTCATTTCATCACTAGAGTTGTATAGTCTCTGTTATTCTCAGCATGTACAGGACATGTTTTTATTGTATATTCATGATATGGAGCATTGTACAGACAGCTCATCTGATGTATATTTTCATGCTTTGAATGTAAATATGAACAGGACTTTCTATTATTCTTTTTTGCAAGAATGTGTGGTTAAAAATTTTAAGGATCTTATGTTTGAGTACAGAGATGTTTTTCCCACTGACTTACCTAGAGGGCTACCACCTAAGAGAGGGGACATTGACCATGCCATAGAGGTTGTTACTAACACTAACCCTATTTGTAGACCACCTTATAGGCTTAGTGTTTCTCAGCATGAGGAGGTTGAGAAGCAATTACAGGACTATTTAGATAAAGGCTTCATCAAACCTAGTAACTCACCATGGGCATCGCCAATGCTCCTAGTTAAAAAGAAAGATGGCTCTATGAGACTATGTATAGATTATAGAGCACTTAATAAGGTAACTATCAAAAAAAGATTTCCAATGCCTAGGTTGGAAGATCTATTTGATCAGTTATATCAAGCTAGGTATTTTACCAAGCTTGACCTTAGATCAGGATATCATCAGATCAGGATTAGGGTAGAAGATGTCCCTAAGACTGCATTTAGGACTAGATATGGGCACTATGAGTTTTTGGTGATGCCTTTTGGTCTCACCAATGCTCCTGCCACTTTCATGAAACTCATGAATAGTGTTTTACGGCCTTATCTAGGACATTTTGTAGTAGACTTTTTAGATGACATTCTGATCTATAGTGCAACAGAAGAGGAGCACTTGGAACACTTGAGAAAAGTATTTCAAGTGCTAAGGGAAAATTTGCTCTTTGCTAAGGAGTCAAAGTGTGAATTTTTCAAGACAGAGGTTAGATACCTTGGGCATATAGTCTCCCAAGATGGAATCCAGATGGATCCTGAAAAAGTAAGGGCTATTATGGAATGGCCACATCCACGAAACCTGGAAGAGCTGCAGATCTTCCTAGGTTTATCAGGTTTCTATCGAAGATTCATTAAGAACTATGCCAAGATTGTTGTCCCGATGACGGAACAGCTTAAAGGGAAAGGGAAAGCCTTTCATTGGGGAGACAATCAGAAGCAAAGTATGGAAAAGTTGAAAGTAGCAATTGCTACAGCTCCACTTTTACACATAGCAGATCCCAACAAACCATTTATGGTTGAGACTGACGCGAGTGATTTTGCTATAGGAGCGGTTTTAGTATAGGATGGTCGACCAGTAGCTTTTGAGAGCAAGAAACTAGAACCGGCTCAGAAGAATTACTCCGTCTATGAGAAGGAGTTGTATGCAATAGTCCATGCTTTGAAGAAGTGGCGTCATTATTTATATGGTGCCAAAGTCACGATAGTGTTTGATCAAGAGAGCATTAAGTGGCTCTCTAATCAAACAGACCTAAAAGGTCGTAAGGCCCGATGGGCAGAGACCCTTCAAGAGTTTGATTATGAGCTTAGGTATAGGAAGCGAACGTTTAATGTAGTGGCTGATTCACTTAGCCGCATGCCTATGCTCAATGGACTGAGTTTTACTCAGATCACTAGTGAACTACTTGAGTCCCTTAGAGGAAAATGTAGGCTTGATCCTGCATATTCCAAGATTTGGGAAGCCATAGAGAATGGGGATCGTGTTATACAGGTTTCCAGTGAGGATGGAGTGTCGACGGGTACTCAAGAAGGATTCAAGTGGAAGAATTACAGTGTCCATGATGGATATCTGTTATATAAAGGTAAGGTGTGTGTCCCTAGAGATGTTGAGATGAGACGGCATATTTTATATGAGTGTCATGACACACCTAGTGTGGGACACCGAGGAGTTAACAAGACTTATGAACTTGTTAAGAGGCAGTTTTATTGGCTTGGACTTCATAAGGACGTCCTAGAGTATGTGCTTAAGTGCAACAAATGCCAGGTCAACAAAGCTAAGAGGTTGAGGATTGGAGGACTACTCCACCCATTGAATATTCCTAATGGGAAGTGGGAGAGTATCTCCATGGACTTTATAGTCGGATTACCTAAGACACAGAGAGGGCACAACTCGGTCTGGGTGATTGTGGATAGGTTAACCAAAATGGCTAGGTTTATTCCAACACGTACTACAGTGAAGACACCAGAGTTGGCTAGACTCTTTGTAGAGAACCTATACCGGTTATATGGTCTTCCTCTAGACATAGTTTCTGATCGGGATAGGAAGTTTACTAGCCACTTTTGGAGAGTGGTCTTCAAAAGGTTGGATACAAAGCTTAGCATGAGTATGGCCGAGCATCCACAGTCGGATGGGCAAACAGAAAGGGTTAACCAAATCCTAGAGGATATGCTTCGAGCATATGTAAATGAAAGGCAAACTAATTGGGAAGAGTACTTACCTATAGTAGAGTTTGCATATAATAGTGCCAAGCACTCTTCCACTGGGCATAGTCCATTTATGCTCATGTATGGGTTTCAGCCAAGAGCTCCTTATGCAGTAGGCTTGCAGAATGAAAAAGTTCAAGCTGCAAAGGACTTCTTGGACAAGATGAATGATATGCTTAGGCTTGCTAAGGACAGCATTAGGAGAGCTCAGGATAGAGCTAGAGCCTATGCTGACCCTCAAAGGAGAGATATCAACTTTGAGGTAGGAGAGCAGGTCTATCTTAGAGTTCCATCTAGATCTGAAACCATGAAGACGGGACCTTGTCTAAAATTATCTCCTAGGTATTGTGGACCATTCCAAATACTTAAGAGAATAGGAAAGATGGCTTACCAGCTCCAACTTCCAGAGAATAGTCAAATCCATCCAGTTTTTCATGTTAGCGGGCTTAAAAAAAGGCTGGGTGAATCTGACAACCTCATTCCAGATAGTGAGGTAGTAGAGCCTATTTCTGTGCAATCTATTCCACATGAGCCAGAGAGCATACTATGCACTCGAGAGAAACGGACGAGGAGTCACTTGTATAAAGAGTGTCTAGTAAAGTGGAAAGATAGTTCAGAAGATAGTGCCACATGGGAGCGGGTTAGCACCCTTCAGAGACGGTTTCCCAGTTTTAGGTTATCTTCCAAAGAGTCTTCTTAAGGGGAAGGATATGGGGAAACAATACGGAGACAGGACCATGTATTTCTATACATGGGGATATAGTGGGAGTGGTGGTACTATTATTTCTCTCTTTCTTTTAGACCTTCCAATACCATTTTGAGGACAAAATGGAAGTAAGGGGAAGGAAATGTCACATGGAGTATCCTATATGAATAGGACTTAGAGGTAAGACCCTCCTCTTATTCATATAGAGTAAGATACTCACATGAGTGCCAAGTGGCACTCATGAGAGGAGCCTTGACCATTGACCCATTTTGGGTTTAGAGAGAGAGTAGTTATTTTAGTACCCCACGCGGCTGGGCGGCACATCAAAGATCGTTCTCCGTGAGTGATCTCCTGGAATTTAGCCAGCGTTCATCTTCATCGAAATACGTGAAGAAGGAGTCCAGACTATTAAAAATGGAGGGCGTCATCAGGAGGCGCACGCATCTTACACAAGGCAATGGTCAATTTGCATGATGGGAGTACAACACGACAAGTAAAGATCCGTTGACCCTTCACCATGGTAAGAATTGCCTAATGTAATGACATTATAACCATGGTAGATTAGGAAACCTCTTTGCCAGCATACCCTTGAGCACTTTGCTCAAGACCCAATTTCTTGCACCATACTTCTTCCCATGCATTTTCCAAGTACACATACATAGGGCCACATTACAAGGTCATGCACAAGGCACATATTTTATTCAACGCATGCACTAATGCACTTACCCATCAGTCATTATGGGTCAAAAGTACTTGGCATCCTACTATGAAACTCATGTTTAGAATCTCTAAAGGACATTAAGGGTACAACATCAGTACCTACGAAGCAATTCAATATCAACAACTGCTCAAGATGAGTATTGACAACCTCTTTTGAGCAACTAGCAATCATTGAAAGCAAAAGAGTACACTATCTAGCTCAAGTCCAAGGAAGAAGTACCTACAAGGGGCCCAACTCTCGCATAGGCTAGCAGTGGAAAGCTGAAGAACTAGACCAAGCTACATTTGGAAGATGGACAGCTCTTGTTGATACACGAAGGACACTACCTCTCATAGCACTCAAGGTGGAGCACAAAGCATGGAAGCACATCAAAGAAGTGGACACACAAGAAGAAGGAGCATGTAGGGAGCTCCAAGAAGCACATGTCAAATTTTCAGAAGAAATCCCTATAAAAAATGTGATATTTATCACTAATAACCATTGTAAATACCATTTTCCATTTTGCAACTCCATTTTGTTAAAGGGGAGGAGTCCTTGAGCTTAGAGGAGTATTAAAAGGACCATCCTACCAATTTTCATAATTTTTAGACTCCGTTTGAGCCCTCAAATAAGCTCTGGAACCTAATTTTTAACTCGGTGGGACACTAGGTCTGGACAGGGCCAAAACCACTCAAAAAACTATAAAAAGGGCTGGGTACCTCATTTTTGAGGTTAGCTTGTTGTAGATTTGAGCTTTTTAAGAGAGCTCTTTTGCAATCGAAGATCTTCCATTGTTCCACTCTTTGCTCTTACTTTGTGTGTGTGTGTATGTGTGTGCATGCTTGTGTGCTTTCACTCACACACTTGTGCCATCACTCGCTCACGGTCTTCATACGGGTCCTCACATCTCTGTGGATTGACATTTATGAGATGAATCTCCTCACGTTGGTACTTGCCTGTGTGCTAGAGTGACAATGTGTGTACATATGTGCATATATATGTGTATGTGTGTGTATATATACATATGTGCATATGTATGTGTATGTGTATAAACATATACAGGTGTATGTATATGCATGTGCATATGTATGAAACATGCATCTGCGTGTGGATGCATTTCCATTTGCATCCATGTGCATGCATGTGAATGTGCATGCATGCAGATGTGCATATACATGTATTTAAGTATATGTTAATGTGTGTATGTGTATATATATATGCAATAATGCATGCATGTGAGTCTTTTTATGTGGTTGTAGAAATGTTTGTGCATATGCATGTGTATGTGTGTATGTGCACATGTATGTGTGTGTATGTGCATGTGTATATGTGTTTATGTGTGAACGTGCATCTTCATCATGTATAAGTCTATATGTGCATATCAATAAGTGTCAGTATGCTAACTAATGAAAATGACAGAAATCAAATGATATATAAAGAATGGAAATTGTACTTACAATAGATAACCATATTTTTTGCTTGGTTAGCTTCTTGAATAACCTGCAATAAAGAGAGAGAGAGAGAGAGAGACAATTCAAAGAGAGGATGAGGTAGAAAGAGAGAAACAGAGACAGAGAGAGAGACAATAACATAGAGATTAGGCAAAACAACAATTTTGCATATACTTGTTTTAGCTCGTAAGTGCAGTGCGATTGCGAACGTTGGAGAGCTCTTGGATCAGATGCGTGAAAATGCCGATCGAAGAGCCTCCAATGTTTCAATTTTTTATCGTCAACAAGCGATCGTGTAAGGGATGGTAAGGCATCATAAAAACCACTGCAATTGGCATTGCATAAGTGACATTATTGACCATCGCTTATGTAATGCAAGAAAGTGTCGCTTATGTGATGTTTTTTTAAATTGTTGCTTTAGCAACGCTCACTGTGAGCGTTGCACATCCCATCACAACACACATTGGAAAAAAATGTTGTTTTGCTCATCATTTAATCAACGGTCCGTGCTCGACGCTTGTTGTGATGCTTTTTTCAATTTTATAGCAATGAAATTGTTTTGCCTTAATCGTCCCTATGCGCCCGTATTCCTTGTAGTGTTACGTTCTAGAGCTATGGACTGGTCTGCAAATGCATCACTAGTTACCATAGAAATTTGCAATGCTAGAGGGATTTCCTTTTTTGAATCAAGGAATTTCTTTTTTTGAAGACAACAAAGATGAAATTGAGTATTAGTAATGTGTTACAAACTATGCAGGGCCAGACCCTCATCACAAATACAAAAGCCTCCAACAAAATAGAGATTAAAACATGGTAAACCTAATATTTTAAAACTAAGATATGAGTCTTCTCTCCATTCGGTAAACTCAAATTTAAAAGTGATATCTTTGAGGCTGAAATGCTTAGGTAAAGCATCTATATAAGAGATAATACAAAACCTTCCCACTCTTTTCAACTTAGATATAGAATCCAGTAGAGGTCTATGTGGGTAGCACTAAAGGTTTTGTTGTTTCTCCTGATCCAAATGATCCATAAGATCAAGGACCTCCATAGGTTCCATAGGACAACATCAAGTTGTGTGTCAAAACCCTTTGTGGGTAATCAACAACATCAAAATGGAATCTTTAACGAGAGAAAAGGCCCAAATACTCTTAGTTCTATAATTCCATTGATGACTAGACTGGTAATATCACAACAAAATTTAATTTGTCTACCACATCCCCGAAAGAAGTAGAACTCCTCTTGAAGTTTTGAAATATATCTTAAGCAAGAGAGCTTAGATCCACCTCCTTGTGATGACTGGAAAACTCCAATATTTCTATTAGCATATTCTTTTGCCTCATCAAGACCTGTCGACAACCAGATGTTAAGTTAAGAAAATCCAAAATCCCTTCATCATGTAGTAAAGTGTTATTCCTATAAAGAGTATCCCAAGCCTCAAAACGAACTCTTCTACACTTCTTCATTCCAACATACACTTTCTCTTTATTCTAGAACATGATCCATTATGTCCAATGGACTCCTAGAAAAGAACAATAGAGTTCATAGCAAAATTTGAGTTCAAAACAGGTTTAGTAGAGCTCGATAGAGTAGTTTTCTTCAATTTTTTGATGATATAATCATTTTTCTACATCAGGGTATTTTGGTCAGTGGCCATGGCTGAAAGCAATGATGCATTCCATATGATGGCTATTGAGGATAAGTTGGATGGCACTAATTACACGTTATGGGCATATATGATGTGTTATCAGAGAGATCCTCTCTCCCTAACTTGATGAGAGATGACCGGCACTCTACTCGAACAACAAAGATTCAAACTTGCAAACTTTCCCACCAAAGGAGACAAGAGGGAAACTTACTCGAACCTATCAACCTCTGACAAATGCATATTTTGATAAAGCTACATCTGGTGCCTTCGAAAGGCCCTACGAGATTCTGTTCTCCCTTACAAGGGGAATTTTATGGAGAAGGTTGGCCACAAAGCAGACATATATGGACCCTTTTGGATATGCACAACATTGATCTTTGTTGTGACCGCACTTGGAAACTTTGCATCATATCGTTCACGTAGACTGAAGGAGGAGAGTTGGAAATATGACGTTGACTGTGGAGGAACTCAATGACTTCGTTGAAGATAGAAGAATCAACGATTGGATGTCAACGTCTGCAAGAGCCCTATATTTATAATCCCTGAACGTACTGTTTCTCTTTACTCTGAATTCTCTGGTTTTTTTTTTTCGCTTTGTATTTCACGTTGAAGTAGTGAAGATGCTTGACACTTTATTATCTTGATTCATTCGTTGATACCTTATTTCTCCAGGAACTTGTAGTTTTAGTTAATGTCAATTCGGCTGATAGCTTGCAAGTTCTTTTGCTGTCTTTCTATTAACAGTTACGTTTAGCATATGCCAAAACATTTAGAGCCAGATGCTAAGATCCAATTTGATCAACATAAACACAACCATAAGATTTAGAGCCAGATGCAAAACCTACGAATTCATAAGCACAACCATAAACATGGCCTATAAAATTATAAAAAAAAGCACAAACATCACGTCTAGGATCCCAACCATGAGCATAAACACCACGTTTTTGAAAACTTGACCATAACATGACATATTTGAGTGCACATGCCAATAATGTGAGATCTTACTCTCATATCTTTACAAGAAACATGAGTAGGCCCTCCTAGGTCCGTCTTGTTCACCCCCTTCTATAGCTACTCAACCAGTTTGTACCTATTCAACCTAGCACCTCAGCTCCAAATCACCTAAGCTTTTTTTCCACATAGATTAGACTTTCTATACCTTCAGAATAAGCTATCGATCACTCCAAATGGACTCATTTATGAATCAATAATAGAATGAGCTATCAATCAATCAATTTTTTAACATAACGTCAACTTGAAAATGACACATTTGAGTGTATATGCCCATAACACATGATGGTGTAATAAATGTATTCAACACTTGGAAAATGGTTGGGGTGGGTTATTCATGCAGGGGTTTCTGTTTTTATACTCAATCCCTTGGTCCTAAGCTCTTTCTAACACTCCACTACTTACTCGTTTTGATGAGGCTTCAAAAGATAGAGCCTCCCCAAGAGGGGGGGATGACGCTATAGGACACTCTGATGCATTGATACACCACCCATCCTATGCAATCAAGCTTATATGTTGTCGGTCCTTTCAGATTTGGTCTTGCTTCAATCTCTGACTCCTCCCCAACGAAATCATATGTAGAGGCTATGCATGCTCCAACAAGTGATACCTTCTCATTCTATGAGGCTCAACAAGCAGGAGATAAACCTACTTCTCATTTCTCTATTGCTGATACAAAAGGAAAGAAAAACTGTGGTGGATAACTTCCATCAAATAGATGTGTAGTTCTTGAACAAGAATGTGAAAAGTAATAAGAATAGCATCGACTCTCATATGGAGGACTACGAGAAGAATACCTTGATTATAGATAAGGAAGATCTTGAAAACTAGCATCACCAACTCAATGACAAGTATTCATAGGACTTTTTCATGGTCCAAGACTAGCACAAGAGATCCTTGAAAGCTAGATGAGAAGTAACTAGAAGTCTCGTTGATTATTTGTGAAGCATGTGCAATAATTGCCTAATAGATATTTTCTATTTTCTTAACAATGCCAACAGTGCAATGCAAGTGATAATTGAGGGTGAGTGGTTGATTTGAAATATGCCCGTTACCTTCTTTAAAAGGCATCCTAGATTCAATCCAAGGGAAGCAAAGCATACCAAGGTTTCAGTGTGGATTGAATTGCCAGATTTGCCTCATGAGTTCTATGATCACATAGAGAAATTAGGAAAGCTCATTGGTAAGGTTTTGGGATACAGACCAAGAAATGGTATGAATCCGGAATGGGATCCTCAAATTATGGTAGAAATAGATTTAGCAAAAGATATTAAAACTTCTCTGATCATCAAAAACTCTAATGTTTTCAAGCTTCATGAGCAAAAAATTATCCTTAGGAATATGCTTTATGCTTGTTTCCATTGCCATAAGCAAGGGCACGTGATCAAAGATTGTCCTATTTTAAATCAAAACAAATTGAGTTTGAAAAGATTTGTTCTAAGGACATTGTCATTTGGCTTATTAAGAAGATTTCACATAAGATTTCCTTAGAATCAATTTTGTATTCAATTTCTGAGATTAAAATCGCTTTCGAAGTTATTTTTTGTTTCTTTGTTTGTTTTTCATCAGTTTGAGGACATGTGGGTTTGCATTTGCATCATGTTTTCAAATTTCTTAAAGATGATCTCAAATTGAAGTTCACTAGATATGCTGGATGAGGATGCTACGTGATCAACCTTTTCAATGGTCTGTCTCTCCCTAAGGTCACCCAAGTGTGGCATACTAGCTAGAAAACTAGGTGATGGCTCATAAAGCATGGACTATCTTTGCTTCATACGAGCATCTGCTTCAACACCTCTCCTCTTTGTAGCCTAATCATAAGTGAGCCCATATCTCTTCCTTGGCTCTTCAAGTCTTTGCTTAACCTCTACTCTCACATACAAAATCAAAATTCTGAGGAAATAGATCATGATATCCGATGTGGGAGTAGTTGTATCTACCTCTCATAGTTGAGAAAAGTGTTCCATAAACTCACTATGTAGTTACATAATGATTGTTTGAGGTTTGGGTAAGCTAATTCACTTCATGAACCCCTCTCTACTATGTTCTCTGAAATCTTCTAGGTAGAATTCCTTATCCATTTGTTTCCCAAGCTCCTTCCAAACAAGGTTTTCATGGGCTTTGATTCTTACATACAAATCAAGTTGCTAAATGAATGAGATAGGCAGTCAACTTTTGATCAAGTAAACCACAAAGTTACCAATAAATTTTCTCTTTTCCTTTAAGAAGGTTTCTACTACTTTTTATCCTTGGTTTTTATGCATCACTCGTTTGAAAAAATCTTCCATCTTGGTCACCATCATAAATGTGACATCCTATGGATCCCAATGCATCACTTGCTTATTTGCTCTTCAAAATATAATTATTTATGTTGTTACTAGGTATTTCCCTCAAGTTATTGAGTTAAATCTTCAATTGAATCTTCTTGGATTCAGTTGAATTGGAGTAAAGTCTCTCTAGGGTTTCCCATACTTTCATAGAAGTATTTAGATCTTGTATATGCCCTATCACTACATTTCTAATGTTTGGGATAAGATGAAGATAACTCTCTTATCTCTTTCCTTCCACTCTGTGAAGTTCCTTAACTAATCAAGAGTTGGATATTCACTCAATCTTGGTTCAGCATCTGTATCTCTTAACGCAGCTCCGTAAGCCTTTTTCTATGAGGGATCGTAAACTTTCATGTTTGATAATTGCCTTCTTCTAATCTCTCTATCTGAGTGCTATACTATGATATGATGTAATCTAGCGTACCCTCTTAGATCCCTTTGATGCAAGAAGATTGAAAAGTCTCAAAATAGTTTTACCTTTGTACTTCACAAATACCAAAACAAATGGGTAGATTCTCCCCTTCTTCACTAGTAGACTGCCCTTGAGTTAGTTGTGTGCTCTTGAACTTCAATGAGTAGCTCACCTTCCTTCAAGTCCTTCAATGGATTCTTATGGTCCTCTTTGAATGTCGTATTTTGTAATGCTCTGATACCACTAATGGGAGTATGTATACCTTCCTTACGCTACCTTGAAGCATAGATGGCCTCACATGTATACTCCCGAATACTTGTGTTCACTCGAATTGTTGATTCTTTGAACTCTTCAGGATTGAACCCGATCACTTTTTCATGCATAAAATATACTAGAACTTTCTAATGTAACTTATCTCACTCAAAATTCTTTCTCCTACTCTGAGAATCAATGCTTCCAAGACAAGCTTTTTGTTGCCTTCACTAGGCATGCACACAAAGACCATTGTTCACTCTCAGATAAATTTCCCTCAAAGCATGCAAAGTTTAGAAGATCGACACAAATTAAAAGATGATTAGATTTCTAAAAAAACCAAAGATTAAGGAAAATGGATACAATATGATAAGGAAGCTTTGCTCAACACTCACATCTAACTAGCTCCTGCACACACAAATGTGTGAGGAAGATATGGCATCTCAAAGTCTAAAGAAATTCTTCAAGAAAGAAAAGGGTTTTCTAAGCAAGGGGTCTAGTACCTTATTCAAATCCTATGAGAGCTCACACATGTGGGATCATACAAAATTCGAAGTACATTGTGTGTGTAATATGATCATGTAGAAGATTCCTTAAATGGTAGGGAGCCCTTTTCCTAAAATGTAGGCTTTATCACACCTGAATGTGATAGGTAGTAATTGAGTGCTATGACGGGGCTTTAAAATTAAAATTTGAATAAGATTCTATGTGTTTGACTTCCTGCTTCAGATTGCTCCAAGTGGCATCCGTAAAAGAGGTCCCTAAGCCCCTAAGGTTGGAGCTTGAATTTCACATTTAGGACCTCTAGGGTTAAACACTACAAACCATTTAGAAATTGACATTGGACTATTCTTGATTAACCAATTTTGTTAAGTTATAACGTCTAGTTCACGATTAGAGTCCTCGAAGAAGAAAAGAAATAGCTATTCGATAGGTATTGAATATGATTATCCATTAAGGCCGTGCTCTCTCAATGAGCCTTAATTGAGTTCTTTAAGATTTCCTATGCCTATCTAGGGTTATGACATAGCCCAATAACAACTTTTTCACTAAGCTACGCTTGCCACATGCCCAAAGAGTTGAAGCAAGCAATCCATTCACCACGTGAAAGGCACAATTGGAAGCATACAGGCTCAGGATAGTGCAGTTTATGGGGTCTCTAAGAGTAATAGCCACGCATTGATGGGAGTGACTCACAAAGGTGTCTTCAATCAGGTGGTAGATAGCATTGGACATCCCAATCAGAGGTGGCCTAGGGTGATGAGTGAAAATCCAAGTATGTCTATTAGAAAGAGATCCAGGATTGGTAATGAGACTACCACCATGATCTTCAACTCATGTAAGCATAAAATATTAGGAAGCAATGACAAATAAAACATCCACTTTAGAAATACGCTTAGCTCTGATAGGATTCGTTATGCGATTAGTTTTGCGAGAAAGTAATTTCAAGGAATTCATGGTAAGAATATTAAAGAAAGAGTAATAAGTGAATTGAAAACAGTACTTAAGATGCCAGACAAACTTGAAAAACATCATTTTTTGTAGTTATTGAGGTTCTGATCGTGAAAGGAGACGAGGGGCCAGAAGGCAAATATTGCATCTTACTAGGTTGTGTTAACAAATATTGCACCTCACTAGGCTATGTCAATGGCATGTGGCTGTCACCGAATCGTTAGAAACTTGCGGATGAAACTCCAGAGCTAAATATGATGGAATCAAAGGCTGTCTTAAATATGATGCATGCACTCTAATGTGATGTCTTCATATTTTCACGTTCTCAACATCTTCAATCTCCAGGTCCGACTTCAACACATTCCTCGGATTTTGATCATCAGCATGAGAATATTTTGGTTGAACTTCGTTCTTATTGAAGGGTTGAAGGGTTGAACTTTGTTCTTATTAGGTAAAATGCATCCCTTTTTTTGAAGTAT